>WUAM01000179.1:4216435-4309707 GCA_024336885.1 Actenoides hombroni | reverse complement strand
GAACTAAACGTCACGATGGAACGCCGCCGCCCCCCCCCCCCCCACTAACTGCCTACTTATGGGAAATTTTTAAAAGTTAAAGAATTAAGGTGATTTACACTTTTTTCTGGCTGTACAAACGACTCTATCTGCTTAAAAGAAAAAAAATTCAAAACATCTCCTGTGTATGTCTAAACAATTTGGGTGGGTTTATTTATAAGTGCTCAGTGCTGGCCTGCAGTAGGTAGGGAAAAGGCTAAATGCTTCCCCCTCCCCCCAAGAATGAACCTGATCAGATGTACTTTTAAACATATGATTGCAAGCAATTCTTGTCACTGATGAAACAGAGCCGCTGGTCAAGATTTGAGGTCAGGAAATTAAAAGTGTTGATTGCATCTCAAACTACTAAGCTACTCTTAGAAGGCAGAAAACGACTGCCAGGGATGTAATTGGGGTGGGCGGTGAGGGTTGGCATTTCTGCTCTCGCTGAAAGTGCTGTGAGGCGGCAGCAGCTACCAGCAGTTGGGAATCTGGTTTGCATGTCAGTGCAGAAGCTGGCACATCTCGCTTTACCAGCGCTACAGCTCCACCGGGTACTGGCTTGTTAGGGACTGTGACAGGAGACTGTCCCCTGCTGCACGACCAATGTCATTTCCAACAAGATAATGGCATCCCTCAAGTGCTTTGCCAGCGTGACAACACACTTCAGCCAGGAGAGCTGATGCCTCATCCTAGGAGATATTAGCAGGACAAACGTGGTCTCCATAGCTATGCAATAAAAACAAACACGGTCCTTTTGGTGGTGGTGTTGGTTTGTTTATTTTTTTTAATGAAAAAGAAACCTTCTATTCTGAACGACAGGGAAACGTTCTGTGGGATCTCTGTGTGACAGACCCGAGACTGTGCCTCAGGGAAAATGATGCCACTGTGTGACCGTGTTCAAACAAAGCACTCTAAAACACACAGTAAATGGTTTGGTATTTCCCATGGGGTCAGGACTGAAACTTAGGCATTTAAGCAAACTTGCCTCAATTAATTTTGGAAGACAATTACCTTTGTCCGGCCCTAAAACAATGCTGACTGCCAGGCACAGAACCTCCTCAGTGCACAGTGGCAACATGATGCTGGATTCGAATGAGGATGTAGACATCTTCACTGAAAACACAACTGGATATATAGTGGAACAGACCCACAAAGAGGAGGATTTTAACTTTCTAATACTGCAAAAAATAATTCCTCTTACCAGAAACTCCAAGAGAACTCCAACACCCTTGTACTACAGTGAGAAGTGGACAGAGAAGAGGTAGGAAAGAGGGACAGCTGCAGTGAAGTGCATCAGTAGGCACCACAGTGGGAGCCTGAGAGATGAGAACTGTGGGAGCTTCACTTGACCTGCCAATCCTACCTTCTAAACCCAGTTTTGAATCACAGATGTTAGCATGCTTAACTCTGCGAAGCAAGAGGCTGCCAAGGGCTGAAAGATCACTGAAAAGTTAGAATAAAAATTACTTGCAATTATGTGCAAAGACTCATTTTCCATTTTTGTTGCAGAAAGAATTTCTCCAGTCAAGAGGATCATTTCAGAAGAAAATTCAGCATGTTCAAAGGGACTCATGCAGTGGATTTCAGGGAAATGCCTGCTAACAAGGCCTCGTACTTGTGAATACACTTTCTAACTTTTAAACTATACTGAATTCTGATAAAAAAAAAATATAATCAAGTAAAGGTTAATAATTTTCACTAGTATTACAGAAGAGAAAATACCCTTTTGGATTCTGTTCTCACCAGAATCCAAAAAGGTCTGGACTGTATTCCAGTATGTCTATAAAGCATTCATGTGTCAGAGGATGACCTTACACAAAGAAAAATGCTAGCCCCTCAAACTATCCTATTCTCTCCGCAGTCCATAAGAAAAAAATATTAATTTTGGAGATCTCTCCAGACTGCAACTGCTTCAGGCAGTCTAACAAACACTTGGGCAGCAAGCACTTGTATGTAATTATATGATTACTGTAAATGTGGGATATTCACTAATGAACAGCACAGTGCTCCGCAAGTAAGCTCAAGCTGGCTTCAGAGCAAGGGGAATGCCCCTGGCACCGATAAGTCATTTCTGATACCTGAGAGATCAGCTGGGTTCCCTCACAATGTCCTGGACATTACCTTCTGGCTAGGGTTTCCTTACCTCTTCCATGCTCAACCAGTTATGTTTTCACTCCCATGGCAAACTCTGCTGAAAAGCCCAGTGGTGCAGAGAGCAGCAGCGGTTATTAAGCAAGGAACAGTCCTTCCCCAGAAAACTAGGGTTGATCCTGTCTCTTTGCATGATGCTGCCACAGTGATGGTATTTCATGAGAGATAAAAGAAAATATTTTGAAGTTGCTGATGATCCCATAGCAACATCAAGAGTGTTAAACTGGAATCTGAACAGTGGGGGGGAGATGGAGAAGGAATTGGGCAGGGTTTGCCTCTCAGATTTGCTCTGCAGTCCTGGCAATCTCTAAAACTTGCCAAAGAAACTATATGAGAAAATATCCAAGCTGTACAAATATACTTCAAAACATCACATACTGTCATTCAACCACACCTTGCAATATTCGGTGTTTTTAAAACTTCAACTTCTGGAGTCAAGTGATTATGGAAAAAAAACCCGTGGTTTCCTATGAAGCTTTCTCCTCTCTCCTGCACCCAGCATATACCCATTTCTCTGTCATGACAAGTTAGAGAGTGGTTTGAAAACAGTCATGATTGCATTCTCAAAGTTTAGAGTCGAGGTAAAAAAAAGAAAGATCTCTGAAATATATACCTTTTAAAACTCAATTTTATGAGCCTAATGTGGAAGGCCAATCCTAATATTCAAGTCTGGCAATATTGATGCAGTTATAGCAAACTCAAGATTCGTCAAACTTATTTTGCTATTTCAATTTAAAATGTGACAGAAACATTGCACAAATTATCATTTGACTATCAGTAGACATCTGAGGTTGCTATGTATTTTGAATCTGTCTAGCTGCAGCACAACGGCTACACAAATTCTTTTTATCTGCAATGAATTCCTGTAAATCTTCTGTTTTCTCTGTGTTTCAGATGAGACCAGGTAAGGCCACAGCTAACTCCAGGCAGAGCACTCCATGCTTGTGTCTTATTCCTCATGCTAAAAATCACCAGGTCTTTAAAAATGTATTCTTGTAAAGTAGAAGTAAATCAATAAACAGCCGTAAAAACAGTCAAGACATCAATTCCTCAATCCTCTGCAACTCTAGAATAAGCTGCCTACACTTTTACAATTTTAATTTCTATTTGGTTTCTCAAAACAGAAGGCAGACATCATCTTGCATAGTAACTTTACCAAGTTCTTTCCTGACACTGTCTCTGGAAAGACAAATGGCGTTTACAAATAGTAAGGATCACTTTTCCCACTTTATTAGCATACAAGCAGATTATTATTCATATAAGATGGTCTGGAGTCTACAGTACCTTCAATCAACTTAGTTTGACACACTGTCCTTTCATGAAGGTCTTTAAGGAAAAAATTAAAGAGCACTGGCCCCAGTAGTGACTACTAAGGAAGGCCACCAGCTGCCAGATGGAATTTTAAATGACTGATGACTATTCTTTGAGCACAGAGGTCTTATTAATTTTCCACTACCTTGGAGTTCATCTTTCTAGTCTACTTCTCTCAAACTGCACTACAAGGACACTGTAGTAGATTGTGCCAAAAAGACTTCCTAAAATGAAGATTAAACCACATCAGCCGCTCTGAAAAAAAAAACAACAAAAAAACCAAAAAAACCAACCAAAACCCCCAAACCATATATACTTCAAACCACTATACTCCAGCTAAACTTAAAAATCTGTTTAAAATGGTGATAGGTTTGATAGGTGTTTACCCAAATAGTATCAGTCCTCTACCTTTCAAGCTCAAATTGGCAACATTCACAAGCAAAACAGCAAGCTGTAGACAGGATTTAGAAAAAAAAAGAAACAAGAGAAATACTGGACAGTTCATTATGAATAAGTCTACTGTAACACTGAGAATATCATGACAGTGTTTAGGATGACTGGTTAGATTCAACTGACTGCCCATACAGTCAGAGGAGAAATCCACATGCTTATTCTCCTTCAACAGTCCTCTCGGTGTATTCATGGATTTGCCATGGGATGTAACCATAACCTTATTCATCGCTTTCACTGTGAATAGTGTATTTAAAATAAATTTGGGAAGCATGGGAAGATTGAGAGTGATGATCAGGTGTGTGAATTTTTGCACTCTCATGTGCCAGAAACTTGGCTCTGCTTTGCGGCACTAAGTACTTTATACACACTGGTCCAGACGTTAAGCAGACAGCTCTGATGCAGGTTTCCTTCTGCTCATCCTGCCAAGGACTTTGTAGCCTCTGAAGACATTCAGGAGCTGTGATGGGATTGAGTTTCCATGCTTAGGTCAGTTCCTGGCACCGGCAGATCCAACAAATGATGTGACAAACTGCATATGATGTTTTGGTGAGGATTTAGACTTTCAGCTTATACCTAATAATATGGTCTGCAATGCTCAGAATCTCCTACATTTCACTAGAGGCCTCCCCTTTTAAATAAGAGCATGGAGGGAAGATTCACAGAAGCCCAAAGCAATAACAATTATTTTGCATTTTCCAACCCCACACAGAAATTGGACAATGTAGGCAGTGAGCAAAAAGTACTAAATCTTAACACCATCTCCTCACACAGAGAAGAACTTCTTTTCCTAGTGGGAGGATAGCACTCACAGTCTAAAACATTATTTTAAGGATTTACATAACGTCTTCTGCAGTTTCAATGGCATTCTCATCCCCCACTTCTAGAGACAGAGTCTACAGGGCAGCAGCAGGGAACTTGGAGAGATACATTTGACTCCAGAGAGGAAGGGACAGGGACAGCAGTCAGCAAGTTCTGACACTAACGGAGCATGGTCCCAAACATGGGTGTTGTTGCCAGTGCTCCACTAAAGTGAACCCACCTCCCCAACCATGGTGGTTTGCCCCTCTAGTTCTTTGCAGACTGAGAAAGATTTTGCTAAATTAATTATATGACAAAAGCTCAAATGAGCACACTATTCTGAGCTGGAGGCATTGATGGCACATTTGTTTACGGTGTTTCTGTCCTAATCCTACCAAGCAGAATTTGTGCTTTCCTTTGCGCTATCCACAGGTTAGGAAAGCATTTCGATTTCACTGATGCTTAGCCCCCAAGAGCAGGCTCCACATGTATTACTTTCATCATTTCTGCTGAGCTCAGCTCCCCACAAGATTGCAATACTTGCCTTTGCCACTTTCTGCCCAGCTGGCAGCAATGCAGCATAGCCTGGGTATCAAGTCACTGGGCACACAGAGTCCTGCGGAACTTCTCCACAGCAGCGCAGCCTACTGACAGCTTCCACACTCGCTGCACTGGCCTTCCAGTAAAACATTTATGTTTTTTGTCCTTATTTTCAAGTAGGCCTATATCCATAATCCAGTGTGTCTGAAACACCTTCTAAAGTCCATAATGGAGACACTAACAGCCCCACTCTAGAAGTAAACTATACTACTATACTGAAGATCGTTTGTGCGACTTCATCCTTCTTGACTTTGAGACTGCAAAATTAACCCCTAGACTTTAGTTTCACCACCTTCTAGGCCAAAAGCATTGCGCTTTGGACAGAAATACTTTTTAGTGTAGATTGCCAGCAGTGTGTACATTTACATCAAAACCTCACCATAAGTATACTCCACATTGTAGAGACAGTTGTTCTTTTGTGGAAAAAGGGAAGAAACAGTAAGCTGCAAAAAAACCCACACACTATCTAACACCTAACTGGGAGCTGGACCAGTGTCACATAAAACCTTCTCAAGCTGCAACTTGAGTTGAAAAGTAGCTGTGTTCATGAAAATGAACGACAGTGGAAAAGATTTGCAGAAAGCAGTATGTCACACCATCCTAACCTGGTAATAAATAGTACTATTTGACACATTAAAATAGTACTGTGTGACATGAAAAAAATAATACACTGTTTTACTCTCTTACTTTCACCAGGGCAGTGGCTGCTTGGCTGATGTCTATGTCAGTGGCGCCCTGCAAGGACTGTTCCCTAGGTCAAGACGTATCTCTATCCTTTCTACACTAGTGTTGCACGGGAACTTCTAAAGATTCAACCACAGAAGTAGAGGTGACTGGCTAAGCTGCACATCCAGTGATCTGAAGCATGTGGCAGTTTTCCAGCATAACATAATCTCTAGAAAGTAAAGCAAGTTTAGTCATTGATCAATAATGTAACTTCAGGCATTCCTACTTAATACATACGTTTAACTTGTCATCTCCAAAAAGCAGCACTGTAACTTTGCTATCTATCCTGGCATCAACGGAGCCAACTGACATGCTTCTAGATAGCAACACCACGGGCAAGTTCATTCTGCCTGATGTGGCAAAAAAAGAAATACAATGGGAAGACCATCTATCCCACATAGCAAAAACAGGTAACTGCTGCTTTTCCACCTCTTCTGGAGCTACCTAGCCTACCTTAGGCATACACGCCAAGACTTGATTACATCATGCTTTGAAACAATTCAAATCTCTTCACATTCAAGTTAGGAGTATGTTAAACAAATAATTTGAATGCTATAATGGAGTACAATCCCTGGGGAATTCCATGTATGCCTCTCAAGCAGAACTTATACCATGATTCTGAGTCCTTGACTTTGAAAAGCGAATGAACAAGAACATAGATTAAACAGTAGAACAATTATGATATTAACTTTCTTATCAAGTAACAGTATGATTAAAGATATCATCAACTTGAGATACATAAGAAAGGACTAAATATGGACTAAGTAGAGTCTTAGTGTACGTGGCTAAACAGCTTGATTTTCTTCCATGTGAAACCAACTTCAAATTTTGCCCTTACATAAACTCTCAGAAAAACTCTACATTGATAGCAAGTTTCTGTAACTTAAAGGCTGACAGGTGGCCTAAGTGAGCTGAGTGTGAGATTCAGAACTAACCCACAATAGCACAGAGCCATCTCACAGAAGCTTACATCCAATCTCAAGCATGAAGTAAATTGACAACAAAAAGCTGAAGGCCCAAATAGGATTAATTTCCCCTGTAAAACAGGGTCTGAGGAATTGGAAAGATAGATTTATCTGCATGCTTCCAATCCAGGAGAAAAATACAACATCATCTCTAGAATTGCTCTTTGAGGATGCTATGTGAAGAAAGATGACTAATCTGATAGCAAGCCACAGGACACTTGGAAAGCATGGAGTCTAGTAGCAGTGATCCTGTGTGGAGCTTCCAAAATAACAACACTGGAGAAAACAGGCATTTTTCCTAAAGGCAATGCCTGTGAACATATTAGAGATGCTGGATCTCAGATTAGTGATCGTTTAAGGAGGCTGGCTTGGTTCATTCAGATATGAAGCAAATGTGCTCTACAGGTACACATCAATAAATATGCTCAAGACACACACATCTACTATAATTTTAAATTATACAACATTCTTCATTTAATTATCATGCTATAAACATGATAAAAAGAAAACTGTTTACAAAGTAGTAGTCAGTGCAGGTGCACAGGATGAGAATCTTTTTGCATGTTAGTATCTATTTAGACAATCAAATCTTCAGCCAGAAATAAGGAATTTGCAGATAAGTGGTACCCACTGCAGGCCAATGACTCTTCAAAGTCTTTCATGTTGGTTCTAGTGGATGAGTTTTAATTCTCCCAGCCAAAGAAATTACTCAAAGAGATTTAGAATTTCTCAAACTAGATAACCAGAATGGAGTGTTCTAATGTATTTTTAAGGAGGAAAAGTAATCCTCAAAACCATTTGTAAAAAATATTAAATGAAAGTTAATCACAGGAAATAAATTAAATGGTTCTGCAAATGAGCAATAGGATTTATGTAATGTACTTTGTAGCAATAAATATGCAGGTTTAAATTTTGACACCACTAGTATCATCAACATAGGTAAACCAAAACACATAACATGTGGTCAAAATGTGCTCAAAAATGTGGCCATGTGACTATTTCACCATGCACTTTACAAATCACGCAGTCAAAAATATCAAGCCACTATGGAAACACAGAGCAGAATTTGTTAAAAGCTCAAGAAATGTGCCTTTACAACTTAAACACAATTTGTTGTTAAAGCAACAGCTTATGCACCAAAACCCAGAAAATGAAAGCACTTTCTTGTACTTGTCACTTTACAAAAGTAAGGTATTTGGATTTAAAGCTTTGCTGCTAACTGCAGACTTGTATTACAGCTTTCTCATTTCCACCTGCCCATAGGTACTGTTCCAGCAGGCAGTAGGATTTGTACGGATGTCTCTGGTGTCAGATTTGGATCCTATTAAACAGTTTTACATCTGTAGTTTCCAGACATTTCTGGTGAACAGAAGAATATCAACAGCTTGCCTAACCTACAGTCACACCCCCTGAACTAAGTGAATTAACCTGTATACTTTGCAATCCAACACTGGCTATGCTGATAGCATTTCCCAACCAAAGCTAGTAAAAAAACCCAAAACACTCTGATTTTTAAAATAAACAAATAAATAAATAAATAAATAAATCTTCTAATTACCTTGTGTTTTGTGGAAACACATACACGCAAGTAAATCTTCTGCCAGATGCAGGCCAGGCTGATACATGCCAAGAAGACCTCCTGCTGAACCCTGCTGCCTTCCCACCCACCCTCTGGCAGCCTGCCCAAAGGACAGCTTTGGACTGAGGACCCAGGACTTCCAAGGGAACATTAGGAGATGTAAGAATGGGGGAGAGCATCCACATTCACGTTTTTTCAAACAATATGGTGCAACTCTGAGCAGACACTTAATTTCTTGTCTTTTCAGACAATCTTTCTAATTGGAATGGAAACTCAGGAATTATTGCACAACAGAAGTATAATTTACCAGCCACTCCTATTACAAAGAACCACAGGCTTAATCCTTTGCTGGAAAGCTGATCAACTGCCTCTCAATTGCTCCTCCCTTTTCCCTCCCTTCTCCCCACTATGAAATTTTCATTCTTACCTGGAGTTGTGCTGTAATTTTTGGTCTGGGAAACAATCACATAACTGTCTTCCATGTTATCTGACCAGTCTCTCTCCTCTAACATCTGATTGTTGTGGCTAGGACAGTGCACCAAGGCTTCTAACACTATAACCAAATGACTTTCAAGAAGAGGCAATTTGCAAGACCAATTTACATTATCAAAGATCTGACAGAAACTGAGGAACTTATCGATCCTTACATTTGCTTATAAACACAACGTACCTCTAGAGTACCTTAGAAAGAACTGGCAATTACTAATAATCCCATGGTACTTGACCCTACGTGTGGACATATTTTGCACATGCAATATAGGGATAGCTATTGCTCAGACACATTAGGTGCCATTCAAAGGTTACAGTGGCAAAGACAAGATGATGCCTAGGAAGAGCTGCCCAAATTCTGTAGGGATGCTAATAAACTTTAACACATCCAGAACTTTTCCTGGAATCTCACAAGGCAAGGTTAATATAATCCTTACTTTAAAGGCAAGCACTGCCAAAGAAAAACAGATGACTTGACCTATGCTAAAACAAAGGCTGGGCTTGTGGGATCAGGTTTTTGAATTTCACCAAGATGTGTTATATCCTATCTCTTGTGAGAAGGGCCACAGGAATTTAAAGGAGTTCAAATGGTGAAAGGAACAGACTCTTGCTTCATGTGAAAGACACTATTTCAACAACAGTGCCTGTTTATGTCACTCCCAGTGACCGTCTCAATGCTAGCCTAGCAGGAAATAAGATGCTTACTAAACAACCAGCGCTATTCTGTGCCCAACAGAAGTTTATCATGCTAGTTTCAACCTAATCCTACTTTATTTACAAGATACGGCAAGAGGCACCATGGTCATCTGTCTGTTAACACTCACAGCTAATTCTAGCAAAAACACTCATGAAAAAATTTAAATTAATCATTTTCCATTGGCTTCTCTAGAAGTAGTGACTTATTTAAGCAATAAGCATTGCATCTTTGATGAAATTACAGAAGTTACGACAGTGATACATTTAATGGTATTAGTATGCTCTCCAAAGGCATTACTGGGGGGGTTAAACCTAGCATAATACCAGCATATTTTGCTTTGAGTTTGTAAGTGCAGTCACTGTCAGACTCTTGTTTACAGTGTGGAGACTGGTATGAAAGCCGCAGTCAGTGCTCACCAGCATCTCCTACGTCCTCGTGTTAAGGCAGGTAGCTGATGCAGCCTTGTATCAGGACACCGTCACTAGTGTAACTTATGCCAACTTTAGTCTTCTGCTTGACAACATACAGCAATAATGGTCAGTTTGGTTAACACAGATGTATGGTATCTTCTCAGTGCAGAGAGGGAAGAGTAAATAAGGTACTGTAAAGGATTTTGCCAGACCACAAGTGTGTTATCATATCCAAAGCAAAATGCCTTTAGTTTACAAATCAATTTGAAATATAACGTTAAGGACTAAGTTACATATTGGCTGCAAAAGATCCAAAGTGTTCTTATTCTTGTCATTATACTGTTTGATTTTTAGTTCCTCAGAGGAAAAAAAAAAAAATCCATGGAAAAAAGAAAGGAAACAAATAGCCAGAGCATTTCTAGCAGAACCCTGGTGCACTCAGGCTGTTGTTTCATTGCCTCCAACTGTGAGCTCACCACCTTCAGGAAGAAGCACGGAGGAACGCGAGTTCACTTACTGCACAGAATTCTGCACTGAGATATATACACAAACTTACTCATTCTCTTGTAAAAATGAGTGCTTTCTGGGCCAAACACAGCAGCATATCAAACTCAAAACATATAAACCAGTTAGTGTTAATATTTATATTGAGTGTGGATAACAACTTCAGAACAGAAGGATTCAATTTCTTTCCATCCTAAATTTGGTGTCAGCTTCAACATCATTTACATAAATGAGATACGTCAATGGAAAATAGTAAATCCTGTTTGCTCCCACAACATAGCACTGCGATTCACATCAGTGTTCTTGAATTTTAAAATTATTTTCTAAAAACAATCAGCTAATAACTAGGATTCTCTGTAACTATGTTAAGGTCTTACTGCTTTAAATTTTTTTTTTTTTTTTTCAAACCAATTTCTTTCACTACTCCATTTTTAATCTCATCTGTAAGCAGATAAATAAATATTTCAGATTCTGTGTACTACTTGGAAATGAGAATGATGAACATAAAGCAAACCTGACCATATCTACTATAACAGCTCATGCATAAAGTTCCTTTCCACACTCTCTAGAGCACACAATTCACTTTCTTTGATTGCTGTACCTTCAGGACAGGATGCAATGCCTGCTCAGCAGCTCTACAGCTGTACTGTTCAGCAGCTTGGGGTAAAAAGTGAATCAAACTGTATTCAACAACACCTAGCTATCCAGCAGAAAAAAACCTACATTATATGTATGCAGAACAACGCAGGGAACTGTCTCCCAAGATTGACTTGCTACATTGAGTAACCACCCTGAGAATCAATAAAACTTGGTTACAGCAATACATTTACAACAATACAGTGTGATTATCAGCCATCTGTTTTAACAGTTAGAAGTTTGAAGGGTTTGGGGGGTGGGTTAGGTTTGGGGTTTTGGATGTTCAGGGGGTTTGTTTTTTCTTTATTTGTGTAACTACAAGTCAGGCACTTGTGCTATGTTGCCGCTGTTTCTGGATTTATCTTTCAAAGTTACAGATGCAAAAACATCCTGGAAAACCTAAAACTAAGTTCTTTTGAAAAATTCAGAGCTTCATCCAAATAGAATCGCAAGCAAATAAAGCCATAAAATCAGAGATTGCTGTACATAGACTGTAATGAGCCCTCAAATTAACTGAGTTTGCAATGAATTCTAACACACAAATAAATTACGTGCACCCTTTTGGGTTTTCTGGCAAACGCATCGCACTGTCTCGGTTATTACCCATGTGGGAGTTTTGCCACATTAATGGAATTAACATGCTGCCTTTCTTTTGCTAGCATGAGTTCTGAAATGATTTTAAAGGTTCTTGTATCTCAGTTCTGCTTTCCACATTAAAGCTGGTGTCTCTAGCAGCAGAGGCTCACTGTGGAGGACACGCACCATTTCAACATTGGCTCAGAAGAAAGCATTGCTTGGGATGCACATGTTCTCCATTTGAGCAAACCACTGAAATAAATACCATTGAAATAAATATTTATCAACTCAGCTATAATAATTTGCCTTTCATAGTGGACAGTGCTGGACCACAGACAGGAATGTTAATGACTTGACTATTCATTCTTTTTATATGCCTCATTTAATTGATTAACATCACATCAAATATACATGTGTGGGACTTGTAAATCCCACCTGCTCCAGTACAGTAGGGAAATCTGCTGTGTGTGTTGATTTTCCCACCAGAAAACTACACCCCACTCTGCAAGGTAAAGAGCTACATTACTTTGAAAAATGACAATTTCAACTCTTCTTACAGAGCTGGTTCCCAGAGGTAAAGAAACTGCAGTCTCAAGGGATCTGAAGTGTGACTCTGGATTTTCAGACACTTATACTTTCACTTTTCTGCTGCAGCTCTCCCACTCCCACCCAGGACAAGACTACTTTTTATTAGCTTCAGTGAGGTTCCATGCCAAAGCAATGCTTCTCAGCGTCTACTGTGCTTGCTGCCTTGTCTAAACTAGCTTCTAATAAATTGACTTCAGCATTACTCAACAGCAAAAATTCTGTTACTTTCCATGCCATAGCATGGCGGATGTTCCCCTTAAAAGATTTTATCAGTGATGCAATTTCCTAGTACAAAACTGCTTCACACATTCGGGGACACAGACACACACACACACACAAGGAGGAGATAAATTGTCCGAGATCAGCACCAAACTTTGCCTCATCTCCCAAGGGTGATGAATCATGGACCCTGCTCAGAATAAACATGTCCTCAGTGAAGAGGACTGCTGCATGGATTAGATGGAAAACACTAACTGGAGGATTTTGTTTGTCCGTAGATGCCAGTCCAATGCATAAAGAGAAAAAGGAAATTAAGTTGCTGCTCTGTGATTAAGTTGCTGTCCCAAGTATATCTCAAGCCCTCTCACTAAAAACAAGTTAGTTTTTCCCCTCTTTGTAAATCTGTTTTTTTCAAGTATTCAGATTACCATTTATGTTTGCGCTGTGAACATCTGATTTCTTTCCATGGTATAGATAATAGACAGTTACTACCTGGGAATGCACATTTTGCACAAGCATCCACTTTATTTTTGGATGGATTAAGGAAGAAGATATGCCAATGGCAAGGGAGGGGAGGAGAGAGAAAAAAATTGTAAACTGGAGCCAAGATTGAAACAGGGTCAGTGGCAGGAAGCAGAGTGGGATAGGGAGAGCTGAGCTCTGTGACAGCAGGAAACAGCGAACAGGCTGGAACTGGCAAAGCATCACGAGAAGGAGACAGGACAGAATAAAGCATTGAGCACGCTGCACTTTGAGTCGTGTGAGGAAACCACAGGACAGACTTAATAGTGCCTTTAAAACAGTGTATATTGAATACTTGAAAATTGGACTGTGATGGAATAATAATAATACTGTCAAAATGATTCTAGCACCAATCCACAAGGCATCACATCTCTTACCTCTCACTTGCTCAAAGAAAAGTCCAAAGGTCTCTCAGATGAGACTACACAATTTATAGACAGCTCTAAACAACTCTTAGGATTTCCTCCTGGGGAAAAGACGCTAGCATGCCAGCTGAAAACCACAACAAGAAAAGACCCCTTGAAACTCCAGAGAGCAAAGAACAGTTACATGTTTATGTACTACTGCACCTGTACTCCATCAAGTACTATAAACTAGTTTTTTAACAAGTTTCTGATAATTTTTTATTACACTGTGTTCTGTAAAATCCACCGCAGAGATTTTTTTACTCTTTTATCAGCTCTGAATCCTGGAGAAGGATCTTTTTCTGCTTTAATAGGGCTGTGTAGATGAATTGGAAACGCTAACACACCGGCACTAACTACCTATCCATAAAGACAAATGTTCTCACAGGAGATCGTCCAGTTTGCATCTGCTAGTTGCCAAAGCAATGTGTGGACCAATAGAATCAACTAAACATTGTTCTGAGGGCAATTTAACACTTGCCTGCTCTATGTCATGTATTTGAAAGCTCAAAAAAAGTATTTCATTCTCATCTAGAAAGTGGTTTTGTGTACTGGCCCCTCAACTGGCTAGCATATATTGCCAAGAAATCTCTAACTGTTCATTTTCATTGCCTGGAATAATCTGATTGCCTGCTCAGGTTCTTTGCCTTATATTATTGAGAAAATGGTCTCCTACCTTTGCTCAGAATTGCTCAGTCAGAGGCAGAGTCAGTGAAATTCCCATTGTAATATAACATTTCCAACAGGTAGAAGAATATTCGATGGTGAAACACACGCAGTAGAGCATAGCGGACATCTGATTCTGTCAATTTTGCATAACTATTTCTTAATGTACTTTGATGTTTTTTTCAGGCTATGGTATGTTAAATGGACAATCTGTGCAAGCCTACGGAAAGTGAGGCCAGGTCTCAAGGCTAAGCAGAAAGTTCCTGCTAGGACCAATACAACATCCAGAGATGCTAGAGTGACACGTGCGGTTGCGTGATGCTGAAGTAGCTGAGAACAGCAATAGCCACCCAGACAACTGAAAAGGTGGATTTTCTTTCCCTTGCTGAAGTAATTCCGTGTACAAAAGGAACTGGCTACAGTAGTGAGGGAGAAAGGCACAAAGCCTTAGTGGAACTGGACTACCAAAGCCGTTTCCTAAGATAAGCCTGCTCTGAGACTGAGGAGAGCCTCACAGTGAACCATTTGAATGAACTGTAGCAAGAGGCAGTCCAGGCTAAGCATGGCTTTGAAAGAGGGCGAAGAGTAGGAAAAACTTCATGACCAGCATCAACCTACATTTTTACTCTGAGCCTACCAAGACAGAGGAGAACCAGTTTCATACCCTGGAACACAAACTCACTGTTGCACAGAAAGCAGCTAAAAATTTCCTATTTCATGTAGGGAGGAAATTTTTCCAGACTTATAGGGTGGCTCAGTGAGTGAGATTTCAAAGGATCAGGCAGAAAACACTGGTAAAAATGGTACCCCAGACTAGAAGGACCACTCCTCTGAACTCCCGCACCTTAAAATTTCATCACACTGTTCATTCCCTTTCCTTTTCTGCTCATTTATAGCAGGGTAATGTGGAAGAAAAAGTTTTCAAATTGCACCTCTGCTTACAAACTCTGTGACAGGACAGTCAGTTGCTTTGCCAGGGTGGTGTTCTTACAGAGCCCTCCTGACACACCCAGTCAACAACCATGCCCAAACACAGCAACAGGAAGAGCCTATGTTTCACAGAGGGAACCTGAAGATAGTTGCCCCCCTCCTTGGTTTCTGAGTTTGGTCTTTCTTTCTGCAGACCAACATTGACCAGATGGACCCTCGATTTTAATAGCTATGTGAAAAGGAGAAGGGATGTCTCCCGATGTGCTTGTGCTGAACGCAAAACCCACCTCAGCCTGGAACATGCCAAGAGTTGCCTGTTTGAAAAAGAAAACAAAAAACCTGGATGCTTTACATCAATGGAAGCTGCAGAGCGGTTCACACTGGAACTGCGCGTGCACACACACACACACCAGGCTTCACAGCGCAAGTGAAGGGGCTTATTAGAGATGAAAGAAGGCCTCACATCACCCCTTGTAAGGGACCATTGTCTCCCTTTCTGCTATAGTGGTCTGTGAAGCTGTGGGAAACAAATGACCTCAGAGCCACAGCGCTGTGTGCAACTGCAAAAGAAAAGAAAGGGGGAGGGGGAAGCAGTTTTGTGGGAGGGCCAGTGTCCTGGCCGCCCCATCTTCCAACGACAGCCACACCATGCCATCCCTGCGCACAGCACAGAGGTGTTTCTCATGGCTCCAGCTCCTGCTGCAGCCCAGTCAGAAACAGAACTGGAATCTCAGCGGAGGGAGCAAGACACCCTTTCCCACCAGCACAAGGGGTTATCTCACCTGGCTGTCCGTCTGGGTACTCGAGCTTAATGGTTGAAGGTACGCTCCAGACCTCCTGCTTCTGATTTGTACTTTTTCATACCATTAATAAGGAACAAAAAAATCCTGCTTCCCTTGGAAGAGGGGTAGACAGGGATCAAACAACAGAAAAACCAACAAGAAGTACATGAAGCACAGAGGAAAAGGGAGAAAATGGAGGATGTGTAGCACATGAAAGAAAATCTATAGCTGATGCTTATCCCATGTCCTCTACTGGGTTTCTGGTTATGAGAGACGCCGGGAGGATCAAAGTGAGTTAAAACAGTACCCAAGCACATGCACTTCCCAAAGCCTGCTGAGTTGCTTTGAATACAAAACACTCTCACTTACTCTTTCCAGTCTTCTTTTTTTGCTTGCTCCCCATAACCATCCTTCCAATCATTTGATCAATCTCTAGTCTTTTCTACCTAAATAGAATACTGTCTTCTATTAACGCTGCTCTGAAAGCCAAGACTGGTAATTACAACCTGCAAGCTAAATTACTGATTCGACCAAGAGGCAAAGACTAGCATTTTTGTGAGGACAATGGTTCAGGAATATAAGTTTATCTTAAGTCATTAACACAAATCTGTGTTTTCCACTCAGCATCTGGTCCAAAATTTTTGGACATCAGTTAACACTATGTGAATAATCATCTCTGTGCAGCGACTACTGTCAGACCAGGCTGCCAGAGCTGAAGAGGATGCTCCTGGCTGCACCAGTAAGAGAAGTCTCTCCTGGACCAAAAGAGAATAGCGTGGGTATGACCATGTTCAAAACTACAGGTAACATTCAACTCAGATTTCTCTGAATTTCTTCAGAACCTCTAACAATGACACCAGAAAGCTGATGAAGTAATCTACTTGTATACTAACTATCTTCTTTACAGGCTGAAAAAGAAGAGAGTACTATCACTATCATTATTTCTGTATTTCAGTATTTTGAAGATGCTCAGACACTTTGGTAGTGCATGGAGATAACTGCATATGCAGAGTAAGGGTTTTTTTCCTTAAACAACTCTAAAATACATTATATTTGTAATTAGAAAGTATATAGCTGTGTTACTAACAGCAACATTAATTGTAACGTGAAAAATTTCAGAAGTTAATATACCTTTCCATGATAAATTCTGTTTAGATATTTTCTTTAATACATCTCAAGCTGGAGCCAGGCTTTTAAGCCCAGCACTACACTGACTTGCAAACGCATTCAGGAAATACCCAGAGCTAAACAAAAACTGTTCTCAATTATTTTAAGTTCATAAAAGCAGCTCAGTATAAGGTTTTGAAGCCCTTTTTAGTTAATAGAAATACCCCTACAGCTGGAACCCAGACTACAGCTCTAGCCACCTTTCTTTCCAATGTCAACAAAATTTTCCGCTTCTGTCACAAGATTTTGACAGTTCTTACAACATCAATGAATCAAGTCTTGTGGTCTCTCTAGAAAAGCTGCATTATCCCCAGTGCACATAAAAGGGGAATCCGCAGAAAAACGGCTTTAGCCTAGTTATAACCCACAGGTTACACTGCTAAGTGAAAAATGGAGATAGGGAGAGAAGCGCTGCCCCTATAGCTGGTGAAGGGCTAAACACATTCAAGTCAACAAAACTTGGATTAAAGGTAGTAAAATGCTTCCCAGGACACAGAGTCAAGTAGCAAGGAAGGTGAAAAGCTGGAAGAGCTCCCAGCAGCCTTAACTCTCACAATCCATCACAGGAGAGCAGAATCCGCAACGCAGCACAGATTTGGACCAACATTTGTTATTCCTCAGAACAGGATTATGTACCATCCAATGTAATTGGGTAAAAAACACCCTAAATTTCCAACTTTGCTTAAGTCTTTCAGGAAGTTGATGGTAAAGCCATGTACAGAAGCTAAGTCTCCAGAAGCCTAGTCCTGTAATTTCAGAATACTTCTGAAAAGACTTGTGTGCACATGTAAGCAATATCTATACATAATAAAGGCCTAAGTGTCACTATATACATTGCCTGTATCTGAAAGCTTTGGAACCCAGCCATGGTAAAGAGGTTTGAGTTAGCATCTGAGAAATGGGATGTTAAACTTCTGCAATAAAACTTGGGCTTTACATACTGCTTTTCATGTTCCCTGTTCTTGGCAAACAATAATTGTGCAACTGGTTTTCACTGTCCATTGAGAATGAAACAAAAAACAAACAACTTGAACAGAAACTGGTAAACGAGTAAACAAGGTTATTCGCAACCTTCTGGTTTTAGTAGAATCAGGTAGGGAACAGTCCAACATTTTTTATCTTGTTGACAGTCCTTTCAATAAGCACCTACACCTGACAAAGTTAACTAAAATGATTGTACAATCTATGAAACAATATTTTCTAGGGACAGTAGCTACACAGTAACATGGGAAAGGTAGGTCATAACCTTCAGAATACCTAGTTGCAAAGAACAATGAAAGAGATTAAATATAAATATTGAAACCCAAGAGACCACGTCCCTGAGCACAGTTATACTCTGCGAGTAGAAAAGCAAGATCATAAAGATCAACAAAACCAGTCTAAGGAGAATCACTTCAGCGCATTAAGGCCAGCATAGGGTACCCAACACCACACACCTTCTTTTTTTCCCCAGACAAATGCAAACAAGGTCAATGCAAAATGGAAAATAGGCACCACTGACTGATCCTGTAAGATTCTTCTTTCTGGTTGTATTTGTAACTCCCTTTAAATATTGCTACCTGCAGTTAAGTTGCTCTTGTTCTGCTCTAAGACTCAAGGGTCAGCCTGCAACTATAACAATCAGGGCAGAGGAAGGTGAGCTAAATATACATACATTTTATTCTACATTTATTAACATCTATCTCTATTATTTTTCCAAAGAAAATATTCCCAGATAGCTAGTGAGTTATTTAAGACTGTCCTGCAGCATAAGTACCAATCTGGCTCTCATTTTTGTGTGGTTTCAGAAAGCAGCTGTTTGTGTTTACAGTCACCAGCAAACAATTCAGCTTTTTAATCAAACAAGAGCTGCTTGGGTGCTTTTGCCCATGGCTATGAGAATCAAATAACTCTGGAAAACAGACCTTTTACAACAATATCAAGAGGTCCTCAGCGGATGCAAGGGATTAGAGAGGGATGCTTTCTGAGAAACCAGGTTTATAGACTGTAGCACTTTCCATCCTGGGTCAATGTACTGGGCTCAGTAGTAAACTTCAAACTCTCAAAAGGCCTGAGTCAGTTTTCATTCTTTTCTCTCCAAATCCTGCCTCATGTGCTTACATCCTCTTTTTTTTTTCCTCACTGCATATGCAGAAACACACTAAAATATTAGTTCAGTTCTATTACAAAGCAAAGTTAGGCAATCCAAGAGGGGATGACAATTTCTTCCTAGCAACAGACTGCCTTACTTATGAATAGAGCAGCATTTTTCCAGTATGAACACTTGTGTGATAGCACTTGGGTAGAGGTCAGACAGATTGTGTGAGCTCCTCTCCATGTTTCACTTTAGCTTTGTAGAGACCTTTCCCTACTGCTAGCCTGCTTGGAGCTGCTGCTGACAATTACAAGGTGTGTAAGGTACATACAAATGTTCATTTGTCACAAGAACAAGGCCAGTTGCTCATTTCTCTAGACATAAATTAAACACTGAAGTATCAATGGTGTGCCTTATAAGGTTTCAAACTGAAAGGTATACCGGCCATGATTTCTCTGTTCTTACACTGGTATGTGGATCACCTGCTTGTCCTTTACTAGCTGATCTAGGCTGCAGCTCTAGACTTGAAAAGGCAAAAAAAGTGTATCTCAATGAGAAGCAACGGTCTAGTTGCTCCTCCTCCTGATCATAGCCTAGTAATGACAGGATACTTACCTGTTGTACTTTGAAACATGGACCCCTGAGCCATTGTTTTCGTTTCTTTCCTTTTTGGAAAGAAACATTTACAACACACTTTGCACTCTTTGTCACTCCTGTCCACAAAACTTCCATAACAAATGCTATGTGAGCTATGAGAACAGGATTCCACCAGAATTTTTCCTCTTCTAGAAAAGAAACCTAGAGCTTAGAAGAGCTAATACCCTAAAAAAATCCACTAAAAGTGACCCAAGCAGCAGGCACGTATGGCTTTAATGTGACTCAAAAGGAGCACAGTCTCTTTTCTTGCAGCCCAGTAACATGAGCCAGTTCAGTTAATAGTGTCCTCCACCATGAATCCAAGGCAAACTTGAAGACTTACATCTTTAGAAAAATTTTAGATAGTCTCACAGATGCTTCACTGAAGTAACAAAAAGCTGATGAAGACCCCAAAGGGACTGTAAATGCTCACTTGAGCTGGTCTACAGACTGATGGAGAACATCAATCCAGTGAGTAAAAAATAGAATAATTGTGCCACCATCAGCAGCTGGGTGACAAATGATTGTCCCACTAAAAGGAACACAGATTCTCCATGTTCTGTCATTACAAGTGGTGCCGTAGACGTTAAGAACCACTAAAAACTGGCTTTCCCACAAGTTACTTTGAGCAGATCACTGCTAAAAAAACCTCTGTGAGTGGTGACCTGGGGACACTGTGCTTTGATTTTATATGGTATCTGTTTCCTCTGGGATTCCCTAGCCAAGGTAGAACATAATCCTTTTCAATAAAGCAACACTGTTCAGGCAATTCCCAAGCCAGCAGCTAAAGGAAAAAATAACAACCCTTACCAAAGAATACACAAACAACTATCTGCAATCTAAAAGAAAATCCACTTAGATACAAACTAAACAGGAAAGTGAAGTGTCTTGAGTTTAGATGAGGGGAAGCTGCAGATGAGTTCTGGCTCTCTAGAGAATAAAAGCATTTCAGCCTACGGCCACTGGCAGTGAGATCTTTTTTATTCTGTCTCCTCAAAACCTGAAGTCTGTGATCTCTATCCAATGAGCATGAGGGAAGATTAATTCCCTCCTCATTAAATTCTTGAGTCTTTTACCTTGAACACAAGTTCAAAATTGCACAGAGCATCCTTACACAAAAAGCAGTCCCTGGGTTTCTTAATTGGGGTTATGCTTCCTTGGCAAATGCAGTTTATTACACAGAGGATCGCCAAAAATTAAGTGTGCAAGTTTATACAGACACACCACACTATTTGTATTGGATTGATTAAAAAAAAACAAAAACAAACCAGCAAACGAAAACAATTACTCTAAAGATAAGAATCTAAGAACAGAGTGTACTTCATATATTTGTAATTTAGGTTCTTAAAAAGACACACTTACAGGAAGTAGAATACGTATTTATTTCCAAAACTTACAAATGACCAGTAATGAGTAAGGCAATTGGACAATTCCTTTCCAGTTGAACTTTATGTACAATTTCTATTTAATTTTAAATCCCTGCTTTTCATGAGTTTTTCAAATTTCTTTTACAGGAAAACATCACAGTTGATACTCATTTCTACATTTCATATAATCCAACTCAAAAAGGTTTATCCTCCAAATAATTAAAAGAACTCCATTTCTGTTGAAGTGAATGTTGCAGTTGTTATTGATGTAGTATGAGGAATGCATGACAATTCCCTCTGACCAAGTCCCAGTAGATTCAACACTGAACTCTACTGTCAAAATTGCCTTTGCCTTCAAAAAAAAGGAAGAAATTCAAAGACTATGAGGTACATTTAACCATGCTGTGATTATGAAAGAAATTAACCAAAAGAAAATTGATTAATAAACCAACACAGAAAATTGATTAATAAACCAACATAGAAGCAGACAGTTTCACGTTTGTTAGCCTTTCAAAGTTACTGAGATTCAAATTCTTCACGAATTTTGCTCAAAGTGTTAAACTAACATCTGCAAAGAAGAAACAGAAACATAGCAGAGCTGAGATAACGAGTCAGCCCTCCTCTGAATGTTATCGAAAGGATATGGGTTACGCTCAGAATTAGAAGGATTGAAGCACAGAATGAATATGAAATAGTGGTGTTAGGAGAATTTACAGATATTTTAATGAAAAGCATCCACCTCATGGCATAAAGGCCCAAATAATATCTTCACACTGGTTTATCTCTTTGAGCAACTGAAGAAACTGAGACCCACTATCACAGTTCCCAACTAGTCTTCTCCTTGTTCTGATGGAGACATAAAGATGTGAGTGAAGTCACATACCTCATCAAATGCTTGTGACTGACAGCTAGAGAAATACCTGAACTTATGCTTCCTGATCCTCTTCATACACTTGCTCACTGTGAAGCCCTGCAGCTGTGCCACCGGAGCCACGCTGACTTTCTGAGCAGCTCCCTATTTTGCTTGTGGATATCCAGGTGAAGGTTAGGACAGAGTTGTCCGAGGTCAAAGAGAACCCCACAGCACACAACACAGCCAATATGTATTACAAATTACATTTAGTGAAGAAACAACAGTTGTACCTGGCAGACAAAAATCAGTTTTCCACTATCAGTGGTAATCGCTGGCTTAGCACTGGTTGGAAATCCATAGTTTTCTTTTTCCCCATCACTCTGACAAAAAATACTTGTTATGCACATGAAACTACTATTCCCTTCTTCCTCCTTACTGTACCTTACTTACAGAATACTTCTGGAATCACAAAAAGAAAGACCAGATTTTATGTGCTATACTCACAGGCAGTCACTGTGCATAAGTCAGGCAACTTCTGACCTTTATTTGTGTAAACTAGAATCCGATCACCCCCAAACTAATTCAAGCTTCCAAAACATCCACAATTACTAACTGCTATGAAGACTATTTCATTTCTTCTAGCCATGGTTATTCATAATGAGCTAAAACTTCCAAGGCCTTTTAAGACAGTCAGAAATCCAGTGATGCAAAACCATTGCTTTCAGAAAATTAGTGTATGAGCAAGACAGGGAAATTTTAAACAATACAGATTTTGTACTGTCTGTGAATTATAACTTTGTGCTCTTCTTTTTCACCTTTAAGCATATGCACCGTTGGTGTAATCTGGGATGTACCAAAGGGGTGATTGTTTTTTCCATCTCCCAGTCAAAGAAAGCAAAAAAAAATACTGAAGGCTTTCTCCAGAAAACAAGTTCTTACGATGTTTGCAGCTTAACATTTTAGATATAATATTAAGACAACTTTCCACTTACAAAAGCATTCACCTACAATAAATCTCTAACTCTTCTGAATGAATCCTGTAATTATAAATGAGTAACTGGTATCAGTCTCAATAAGAGTACTGGTACAACTGCCTAGGATGACACACTGACAGACAGGAATGAGTGCCTTTCAAGCAGGCTACCACCAGCCCCTGCCTCTTGGATCCCAGCATAAGAATGGTCAGTCTGGCTTGCCACTACAATAGAAGCTGTTGGTCAGAGAGTGAATGAGGAGCAGGTAAAGATGAATGGGTTGACTCTTGGCTCCGAGCCATACTGTTCATTAAGCTATTATCTGAAGCAATGGTAATTCATCACTAAAGTAAGCCAATGCTACACTGTTACATCATCATTCTCTTGCCAAAGTGTAAGAGAAGAAAAGCTTTATCTTAGTCATCTGCCTCCAACTTTCAGTGCTATCTGTGTCTATTCCTCAAACATAGCTTACAAGTTCACCCCTGCTTAGGGCTGTTCCAGAACTTATAATTATGCAAAATAAGATGATGCTAGGTCTAAAATAAAATAAAAATCATAAAAAAGCCCAAACAAACAACAATCAAAACCAACACACAAACAAACAAAAACCCAAACAAAAAACAAACAAAAACCCAAACAAAAAACAAACAAACCAACCCAAACCCAACCAAACAAAAACCCCACAATCCCAGGTTTCTCAAAGGTTGCCCAGCAAGAGTTCCTAACCTAAAACCCTACAATTACACTGGGTATCATCAGACTTATTAACCTTCAAAAACTTGGCCTTCCTAAAGGGAAACCAGATGCACATCTCTGATTATCGGCACAACCCTGACGCTGGCTACACTATAAAATTATTCCAGTGCTGGCTACAACATGAAACTGCCCATCGTTCTTTATTCTGGAATATCAGCATGCAATTTGTTGGATAGATTCTATAATCCACAGATGAAGGTAGTTGTACATTTTGAGTTTATCCAGCATTAACAGCCCTCTAATAGCCTAGTTCAGCACAGACATAACAAATAGAAATGGCTTTAAATTATCCTTCCCCTGAGACATAATTTCATAAGAGAACAAACTCTATATGCACAAAGAGAGATTTCCAATGTAAACATGTGGTGGAAGCTAAAAGCTGCAGTCAGATTTAGGGCAAAGCAAGGGATACAATTTCAAAGGCACCACTTTCTTTCCAGTTCATAATATATATGTTCATTTCTGCTGACTTTTCTGCCCTTTGTGCTCAGAAGACCATGTATATTAAAGAAGTCACTTTTTAACTTTTTGAGACCTTAATGGGCTTTGTCTCATTTTTCCCCTCACACAACTCTGGATGGGATGTGGAATCTACAATTGTTACGATGGGTTAATCATAAGCAGTACCAGAGTCATTACCTCCATTTGACTACCAGCATTTAAAATTATTCTTAACATTTTCAGAAAAAAGACCCTAGTCTTTTGACTTAACTTATTAGCTAATTTGAAATTCTTAAAACTGCAAGCAAAAAAGAAAAAGTTAATGCATAATAACTCCAGTATGGAGGATTCTTTGGGTTTGGGTTTTTTTTTACTTTCTCAGGATTAAGGCAATGATTTTCTATTTGATGAGATGCCAAGCAGAGTCAGAGGGAAAAGTGTTTTACAGAGAGAAATCCAATGCCAGTGCTACAAAAACCTGTACTTATGAACTCTAATATTTTTACCCTCTGACTTCTTAGTCCTCTGAAAAATATACCTATGAAGACATTATATAGCAACCATTATTATTTGGAGGTTTGGCCTCATCACCTCTCATGAAAACACAATACCACATCTAAGTTCAACAGAAAACTTCCAGTCATTTTGTACACTACATGGACTTATTTCAAAACTGAAGTTTAGATCCCTAAAGGTTTGTCTTTTCAGCAGAGATGGTTTTTAAACATTGCTATCATTCAACGCTGAATCAGCATGCTAGAAGATTAGATGAATTATCTATTTGAAGATACAGTGGGTTTTGTGATTGGACACATCAAGTCTGCTATATTACTACAGAAGAAAAATGTTCTCCATCACCTGAGGTCTATGATTTCAGATCATTGTGCTGAAATAGAAACAATCTGTATTTAAATACCCGCTGTAAAGAATGAAATTAAGGATACAAAACTAAAACGCAGGCAGAAAAAAGAGAGATGAAAACGTCAAATCCATGAAGAGAGCTTAGACAAGCTAACATTTCTATGCAAATATTATGTACTGTAAAGAAGGGCTATAATCACCATTTATAATCTAACAAAGCAAAACAACAGCCTGCATGTACAAAGGATTAATTCTGCTCCAGTGATAAATGCTTGTATGTGATGCAGCTTTGTATCTCGTACTGTAAAGTTTGTGTGCTGATGTTATACTAGTTTTGTCACTAGCCCTTATAGTCTACGGGCTAGTAAAAACAGACCTAATGACGTTAGGAAGTTCCTTTAGAAGGGTTATTTTGATTGATCTATCCTCTAATATTATTTCTCTTTTAAAGGTTCCTCCCCAGGGCTCATATAATAAGGGAAATCTTCCTATGCTCTCATATTCTTTAGGATATAGAAGTCACTCCTCCAGCAACATCTACCACATATCATTTACCATCAACTCCAACCCTAATCTGTCACTATCTTGTGTTTGAGACGGATGCTGTTTCTGACATTTAATCCATAAAAAGAAATTTCGAAGTCATCACACTTTTTGAGAGACCATGACACAGGACACTTTGGCCTAGGAAGCTTTCTTACTATCTTATTTAAAAGCTTTGTTTTAATGCTAAAACTGCAAATATCACAAGAGGCAAGATGGGAAGTAGCTAATGTGTTCAACAATTAATAATGCCTGTTTCTTCAAATTCTACCCTGGGCAATGCACTTAAAGCTAAAGCCAAAAGCTGGATACCAGTAAAGACCAGTGTGGTTGTTTGTTGTTTTTTGTTTGTTTGTTTGTTGGGGGTTTTTTGTGTGTATTTTTTTCAGTTTGCTTGTTTGTTTGGTTTTTTGTTTGTTTTTGCTTGTTTGTACTTAGATTTTTTTAATTATTATTTAATGAATGGTTGACCAAAGACAAAAAAAAATCTGATAATCGTAACAACTCCAATGAAAAACATAAAAGGAATGGCCATTCACCCGAGTTGCGCCGATAGAGGAATTGTAAAAGACTCCTGAGAATGTGGTTATCAATAAATCCATCTACATGTATACACATATGCACAGGCACATAGATACCTATCTCTTCTATTAGATACTGCATTGTCTCTCTTTATTTAGGAGGGAGAGGTGGAATGTGAGAGCTACAGCTGTTTCATTCTCAGTTTTCATCTCCCAGAGAATATGTATTTTGAAAGGAATCTGTGCACTAGAATTTGATACTCCTGTCTTTTGAAGAAATCTAACTTAAGCAAGTATGGAAATGGAATTGAAAACATTTCTTAGATCAGCTGCAGCAACTAAGTAAAAAGGCTTTACAAATGTCAGCTTAGAGTTTGCTTTAATTTTACTGAAAAACTTCCTTGATTTTTTTTTTTTTTTCTCATTCTTCAACAGCACAGGATCCAAAGAATTCATATTTGGAGAAACTACCTATACTAAGCATGTTCTTTGACAGTATATAAAGCATTCAACATGGTACATGGCTTTATCCTCTGCAACTTCACCTGCTTGTCTTCCTGACAAAAATCTCTCAGAACAAGAATGAGAGTTCTATATGGAATTGTTTACAGCACAATCACATATAAACAAAGATGAAGTAATAATCAAGCTTGCATTGAACACAGTCTGTAACACAGCAAAGCCAGGAACCAAATATTTGAAATTATCCTCCTAGACATGGAGGAGACCATTGCATGCATGGGGAAATAAATCCACTTTCTGCAATTTCAGTAATAAAAAATTATGAAGATGATCAGGGACAGCAGCAACCAAATAGACCAGAAATACTCATTATCCTTTAAGTTGGAACTCAGTAAAAAGGAAGTTGAAACCACCACTTCACTATGAGATACTCAGGAAAGACAGTTATTTCTGGAGGAACTGAAGTTACACAAGAGAGTTTTGACAGATAACAGGAAACCAAATCCAAAAAGGAGATGCTAATTCACAAAAAGACACAAGCAACAGCCACCGTTTGCTGACTCTCCCACCTTTTTGCCAGACGTAGCAAGAATGTGCCATTTGCAAGACAGATAACTTCTTCCTTCTGAAGGCACAAAAGTCACAGAGAAAGGTCACTTTTCATCTGAATCCCGCTTCCAAACATAGGACTTGGGCATGTTGGGGAAAAAAAAATGTTGAGTTCTTAAGAGGACAGAGGGGGATCCCTTCAACTCTTCTTATTTGTGATACCTCACTTCCTCGTGCTAAATAAGCTTGACCTGTCTTTTATTACGAGGCACTTACTGGAAAAAGTACTCCACAATACAATGCCAGATTATTAAGAAACTCACCTCCCCACGACAGACATCTTCATTCACAGAATATTTCAAAGGTTAACAACATTGTAGTTGGTATTTAATTTTGATTGAGAAAGTAAAAAAATACTCAAGCAGAAAGCTGATCTTAAACAAGTCAGAATGTATTAATGCTTGTGCTGAGACCATACGGACTGCACTGTACTTTCTCAAAGTGAACTGGGTGAAGCAGCGTCAAAAATTTCCTCTCTTTTAGTACCTTTTCTAAGGCTTCATCTCATTAACCCAAAACAAATAAAATTGGGTTACCCAAAGGAAAGACAAATCCAGAGGGACTCTCCTGTGGTTTATGCTTGCCATGTTTGGATTTAATGACTTCACGGCTTCATTTCTAGTCTTATCAAAAGTCTTTATATGAGCCATGGATCACCAAGTGAGATCCTGAGTACTTCTTTAGCTGACAAGCAAGATTCAAGGCTCATTTCTGTTGCCTTCAATGGTAGTTCCATGGTAAAAACATTCCTTGTTCTAACGTGACATGACATAATATTGGAGAATACACAGATTTCTATTATACACCTCCAAATTCTATCAAATGTCTTAACCAAGGAAACAACCTAACGTTCTACTTAAAAATAACCAGAGCCAACTCCTAAATAGAGATTTCAAGGAATATACCAATTTGTGAACTGTATCACAACATGTTCAGCTATAGATTTACCTGTTCTGAAAGATGTTTGCGCATTTTGGCTACATTCTTTGACTAGGTCTTCTTCTAGCCCTAAAGCTCTTAACCTTAATAAGGTGGGTACCTACTGTCTTTGGAGTACATACTGCTCCAGCTGCTGTCACTTCTTTACCAGTTTTGAGTGTAGTTTCTCTGTAGCCTATAGAGAGAGCTTGTCCACCCCAGCCATTTCCACAAACCACTGTTCCTGTCTCATCAACATATCCTCATTCTATCCTCTGTGTAATAGAAGCTGGATGCTAATTTACTATGTTAAAAAACGAATCCCTCTTTTTCCAAGAAGATCACCTTCTAGGCTGCCAGCCCAGTCCTACTGGTTCCATTGCCAGTCAACCACACTAGGGTACTGGGGACTCACACATTGGCAAATATTTCAAGAGCCATGGTTAGAGCAGCAGTTTTCATCATCACTGCTCTTATTGTCAAGGTATTTACAGTGGCCACCTTTTCTGCAAGGAGAAAATTCCAAAGCTTTCTACAGGGAGACCCCAACCACCCATTCTTTGTTCTCCTCCTCCTGTAACTAATCAGGCTCTTCAGACTGATGAGAGATGCTGGGCCAAGCTCATTATTCACATAATATTGAGTGACATATGGTAACGTATATAACAGTATTCTGCTTGTGATGCTGACAAATGTGTCCTGCAGGATCTCTTCAGCCAATCAGTAGTATAAACTTTTTGGTTTCACGCCTCTACCTGACTAGTTTCCTTTGTTCACTGATTGTGCTGTTCTATTGTCATGGTCTTCAAAAACCTTGAACCGTCAAAGGACATGCAGCAGCCTGGGCACCACCTCTGTGCGCCATTTGGAGACTTTCACATACTTACATTCTCAAACTCCCAAGCCGAGGAAGTTTGAGAGGCTTAAGAAGCTTTGCTCATGTATCTCAGCACTTCTCAAATATCAAGTAATTTAAATCTCTTATAATATTATAGCTTCTTCTCTTCCCCATCTTCCCTCCTCACCAGGATACAGTAAGGCAGTCACATATAGGCAATTGACAGTGTCAGCATTTGAAGATTTTGGAGACAGTGCTATCCTACTTTCACTGTTTCAAAGGTTTGTTCTATCTCAACTATGCCCCTGCTTAAAAGATAATGGAACTTGGCCCTCAAAAAGAGTGACTTTTTATAACCCATTGGTAGTCACATAACCAGAAAGGAGGAAGATCCCACTTATGTAAGTGGCTAATCTCAACAGGACCTTGTTCTGTACTGAATCAGAGCCTTTAGCACCTACGATCTTAGTCCGTCAAACTAGACAGAAGTAGAGAGCAATGGTTAGTTAACACAATTACTGACTGCTGTGGAAGACACTGATGGCCTCAGCACAATACAGAAATCTCATGCATTTGGAGGCAGGAATTATTTTTGATGCCTGTGAATCACAAGTGAACAACTTGCATAATGACACTGACACCAAACGACAATTCGGATATTCTCCATAGAACAGGGCAGCAGTTGCACCATACCCTGCATCTTTCAAACCTGACCTGTAGTCTTCACCTCAGCCCCTCTGAATCCAGCACACTTGCAAGCAGGCAGAGCTTCCCAAGCCATCCAGTGTCTTGGTGAATGATTGCTTTTTTTGGTAAATATTACTGGCCACAGCTCAAAGGAACTTTCCTGCACTTTTGATCTCTACTATAAACACAACGGACTGAGCAGCATGTGGCCAGGAAAAGCTGCATCCAGCAAGAGGCTTTGAAAACTTCTGCCTGTAGGGTCAGTGAAAAAGGAAGGTAAGCTCTTCCACAACACAGTACAAAAATATTTCTATGAGAATTCTGCTTTATATATTTTGAAACTGTAATTTTCAACCATCCATCCCTGTTCTCAAGATCCCAGAAGTTCCATGAGGGCGTGTTCCAAAAGAAAGCATAGATACACAAGGCTGGCTTGTACACCTCACCAAGTTTACATGTCACTGCATGCATAAACTAACAATACATACACATGCTATGAGTGAATGTGAAGAAGTAAATCCTTAGGCATAATGCCTAGAAAAATGAAAGAAGAGTTTTCCAAGAAAGCTTCTATAGAAACTCATATAAATGTTGGTAGTGTAGCAGAGAGTTATAAGTATGCAGTTTCTCTCATGACTTAGGATGACTTCAGATCTTAATTTCTTTCACAGATGCACTTCTTTGCCAGGTTCTGACTAGGCTGTTAAGAAACCCAGTGATTACAGTGCAAAAAAAGTTTTGTGTCTTCATCTATAAAAGATACAAATGGACTGAGTATAGCTGGCCTTTCATTTTCCAGTCTCATTTTCCCTTATAGTAAAATCATGGCAGTCCACATAGCCCAGAAGAGTTTCCTGGGAGCATCTACTCTGGTCTGCATGCCAAGAAGCTGGGTTAAATGTTATTTCTATACAATGTTTCATGTTGTCTTAAATGTATCAATAATTAGCATTTCAGCTTCACAGATGAGTTGCCCCAAAGTTGACACCCATACTGCTAGTAAGCTATACCTTCTGATGTTGAAGTCTTACCATTCTTCTTCAAGTCACTACACACTCTTACGTGTTTACCCACACAACTGAGAAGAATCAACTGCCAAATAACAATTCCAAGCATAAGTACCTCTGCAATCTCACATTTTCACTAAACTCCTGGAATGTTACATGGAAAAGCCCTTCTACAACATGGACTGGTTTTGGACTGTTTTTTGTGGTCCTCTTCTGAATTCTCCCTCAGTATTTCCATATTTTCCCCAAACTCTGAGAATCAGAGTTGGACACAAATTCCAGCAGAAGTTTACCAGTCCTGGGTACAGTAATAATAAACAGCATTCCTCCTTTCTACTGCTAGAGCATATCAGGATCCCATCAAGAGGCTCATTGCCAGAGCTGATTAGCAAGACCACTTCTTCTGAGGAAGCTGCAACTACTTTCCCACCCCAGGATAATCTCCGGATCATGGTTTTAGTCTGTTTCTTATGCTGTATGCACAAACTTGCATTCTTCCCTCTCATTTACATTGCCTTTATTTGGCTGTAGTAGAACTACACAGCAGTATGGCTAACCTTTAAAAAGGAGCTAAAAAACAGACAAGAAAATAAACAGAATAAGCCATTAAGATTCCCCATAAAAGTTGTGTGCAAGTATGCTGTTGAGTCAAAAAGGGGAAAGCCTTCAGGCCTGCTGTTCATCTTGGAATTGCCCGGGAAACCATTACATTGATGGAATGGATCTGGCACCATTCCACAGCAATTCACAAGTGAAAATTAATCTGCAAAAAAAGTTAGTAGCTGCTATTAGGGTTTAGAAGGAAAGAGTCCCTTCATTCCAGCATCCCAGCATTCTTGTGTGCGCTACTAGTTTAACTAATTTGGAAATTTTGGGGCTATACACACCCATTTTATTAATAGATTTTAGTCACAAACATTTACAGTCATCCTCAGTATAGCCCGGAACTTCCTTTTTAGGGGAACTGATTGCATCTCAGAAATGAAAACAGAGTCAGGAGGAGTGTAACACATGGACTTATCCTGTCTACCAACAGTTCATCGGATATTTATCTGTAAAAGCCAAAGGACAGATATATTTTAAAAACTATGTTACATTATCTTTTGCAAAATCAGTTGCACAAGCATGGAAGTGTAAACAGCATGATTCTCCCTTATCAGAGAACTGTCTCCTCCAAGATTTATTCAGAGCCCAGAAGCAGGTTCCCCAGCATCATCTCTAACTTCACAGACACTGGATTACCCTATCAGTAAGGCTGCTGGGAGAACAGTCTGGACAGAGAGCAAAAGCCTTTGTTTACATACACATTCCTTCTTCACTAACAAGGAAATAACTCAAACTCATATAAGTATTGGTATAAACACATACACACATATGTATGTATTATATATAGGGTCTTAAGTCTAGAACCACAGGTAACATTCAGGTGGGAACTGTTACTAAGAGATGGTCAGAGAAACAAGTGTATTTGCCAGGTTTTGGCTGCAACTTCTTCAAACATTTTCTGCCCTGGCGCATTAAAGCTCAAAAAACCAGAGGTCTGTTGATTGTAGTTACTTACAGTCTCTGACTCAATCTTTGGCCATGCAATAAGACACAGTTTTCACTGCTGCGTCACTTGATTGGCCCAAGACAAGAAACTGACTGGCTCTAGGAGAAATTATGTTTCAACTTTAGGTCACTGGTTTGAAGCCGTTACAGGTCAATAGTAGCTGAATGTCACCGCCACCAAACAGTTGTTTACAGTCTGGTGCAAAATGAATGTGCCAATTTATAAGTTTCATTACATATTGCAGTATCTACATCATCTATGATCTTCACAATAGCTTTAAAATTCAGGAAAGGACTAAATGGGAGCCTGAGCTTCCATGCTGATCGATTGGATGTGGAATCTCCGATCAAAGCTGGAATACAAGGATAAGCCAGTAGAACAGCTTGTGCCGCTACTGCTTGTGGTTAATGGACCAAGAAGAAGAGGAAAGAGACTATGGTTTGCAGAGCTCTCAGTCTGGTGCCTTACAATAACACTAACATCTATTAAAAAGTACAGTTTGTTTTTAGCAAATATTTTCCTAACTACAGATGCAAGTAGAAGGCACAGTTGTTTGTGTCAAAACTCTGAAAGTACCAAAATTCTTTTCATCTACCCTGTATTAGGTGTTAGGAAAACATTAATGTTGATCATGAGGTGGGATTTAAAACACTCTCTTTAAACACACCTTGGTTACATCTGGTTCGTTACAGTAAGTTCATCACTGACATGACACCCAGTTACTTTTTCAAGGAATGTCAACATTTGAGGGCTATAACTTCTTGGTAGTTTAGTGTTACCCTGGGATTAATATGAGAGGAGAGAAGTGGGCTGTGAGTTACAAGGGGATGTCTACTGCAAGAGATTTGGCAGGCCAGGCTTCTCATCAGGCCAAAATTCAGGATGTCCTAGGTCTGTATGTATGCTATTAATCACTAGCTGAGGCATACCAACAAAAGTAGGTTTTTCCATTAAAAGATTCATTGTTCATTTCAAGAGGAACGGAATTATCCTATCTGCAGAGTTCAGATCTTGGGGGGAAACAAAAAACCAAAACAAAAAAACCAACCAAACAAAAAGAATTATTCAAGTTCTGTTGAAAACAATCTAAAATCAGCCAGAGAGCTCAAGAAGAGAAAATATTTTTCTCCTCCTGCCATCAGGCAGTACTATTCCATCTCAAAATTTATTAAGTATTTACTAACCTGAGCTGGCAGAAAAAATAACCTTCAAACCATCAGCACATTTAAAAGAAACAAAATAAACTGATTTATAATTAAGGAATTAGCTATTCAGAGAATAAGATCCCTGTGTTTTGAAAGAGCCGCCAGGTAAAAAGTTAAGTACATATTAGATTAATCAAAATGTGTGAACTTGCATACAGATTAATGAATAAGCATAACAAACATGTCATAACAAAGAAGAGTATATATAGGAAATGATAGTAAGAAAGCAAAAGTACAAAACAGACTTAAAACTATAATCATAGGCTCACAGGATATTTCAAGCTGGAAAAGGGACCTCAGGAGATGTCTAGTCCTACCTTCTGCCCTAAGCTGGAACAGCTACAATGTCAGGCCAGGTTACTCAGGTCTTTATCCAGCCAGGTTTTGAAAACTGCTGATGATATTGACAGCACAACCTCTCTGGGCAATCTGTAGTGTTCAGAATGTAGATGAAAAGAAAGCAACAGGCAGACAGAAAAATGCAGAAGGAAATATAAAACAACCTCGAAGTGATATTAATGACTGTCACCAAAAGAAAAAGGATAAAGGTAGACAGTAAAAGTCTTTTTAAATTAAAAAGCAAAAGAGTAGAGGAAAACATTTTTAGTACCTCAATTTATCCAGGAACCTAACGTGAAGGGTCTGATTCTTAAAGGCTTGATTTTGTAAAACAAAGAAACAACCCAAAACAAACCAGAAAACCTTTAGGGCTTTTAAGTCATCTCAACACAGACTCCAGAACCTGAGGTAACCAAAATTACCAGCTACTTTCTAACAGATAGGCTGCAGCTGAGTCTCTTAAGCAGCATTTGAGACATTTCTGCTAAAATTTTGAGGATAAACAATGAATGACACTATTTTGTATGCTGAACTCTGTAGCTCTATCAGATAAGATGAGAGCCCTCCAACTTAACGCATCTACCATATGGCTGCTTTAATGCTTTCTTTTGCAAGGATTTGGGAAGTAGCAGGAAAGCATAGCAGAAGCCTATTTAGTGGCTGGTGGATTAAGAGATTTGGATAAACATTTTAAGTTTTGTTTCCTGGACTATTTGTTCTGTTATGACTATTCTGACTGCAGAACCTGCAAGCACAGGACCTCTCTAACATCACCGGAGACAGGGCAGAGGAAGGATATTGCATTAATATCCATTCTATTGCCACTACATGTTCAAGTGAGACAAAAGAAGATAAAAATTGATCAGCAAAATTATCATCATTTGGTTTATTAGCTAATAAGTAGCAGGACGCCCAGGGCCACAAAAGCTTAGAGAGTGAAGGAACAAGTCCCTTCCTAAGGAGTTTATATTGACCACTACCAGGTCAGGGCACTGCAAGATTCTACAGGAATAAAGGGTAAAAAAAGACTTTTCTTTTTGGGCCCCCCAGTCTTTTCTTTACTGACATGACTTGGTACAAGGCCTTGGTTTAATGCTTGAAATGCCTGTTTGTCAACAAGAGCATGACTGCCTCAATAATTCAATCAATATGGAATTGTGTCCCTAGAGATGGAGAGACGACTGGAAAGGCAGCAGAAGCGGCCAAGAAAACAAATAAGAGACTTTCTCCTGAGGTTAACTATGAGGGAGTATGGCATGTATTACTTTGATCATCCCTGTGCTCACTCCACAACAGGCAGAACACAGAGGTAACATTAAAATCTATGCTTGTCTTCCTCTAAAGCTTAAGACATAACATGATACTGAAGTTAGCAAGATCATTTTAGCATTCAGGGTAAGTTAGTCAGGTGATGACAGGAAGCCACATCTGAGCATCTGAACTAAGAAAACCCCACAGAGCTTTCAAGTGCCTGTGACGCAGTCTTTTCCAACCAAGTGTAAATAGGACACGTCACCTCACCCAACACCCTGGACCACAATGTTTTGAAGGTACCAAAGGAGGAAACCACACTGCAAAGAGGAAGCAACAAACTCAGTTTTAAAAAGCTTGCAGCTTTAAACCAACTTTATCATAACCAGAAACAGCTATTAAATTCTGAAGCAATAACACATCATTAGCAATTAAACTGCTGAACCTGGGCAGCAAGCTCTCAAACATTTTCTATGGCACCACTGAGCGTAGGGATTGCTCACCACTGTGTGAGCAAAAAGGCCACCACTGGCAGGCAATTGTGTATCGGAAGGATTAGAATATGGCATGTCACTACCACAGGTACCTGTGCAAAGTGCAAGACAAACACCACATAATTTCATATGGAGCTAAAAAGTAGGGCTGATTGGTAAATATTTTTCATTTTATTTTTCACCGGCTTAGCAAAAGCAAGACCTTGCAAACCAACGTATTTTTGGGTGGGAGGGTGCAGAATAGTGAGAGATGGGGGGAAAAAGAAAGAAGCACACAGATGTTCTTTTGTGTAGCATGTGTCTAATTCTCACCAAGAACCCCAGTCTCATCTCCTCTCGTCTTCAAGATTTTCATTTTATCAGCACAAACACATCTTGACAGAACACATCATTTCTGATAAAACACTGGTTTTTTTCATGGAAACCACAGCTGTCACAAAAATTTCAGGCATGGCACGTTATACTCATTTATTTATGTTTGAAATGCATATGATTCAAAACTGCACTACACCAAACTGCTGGTGAATTTCTACCACCTTAAATACTCATGCAAAACAACCACCACCAAATCCTGGGCTGAAGCTGTAATAAACTCCAAATTGCCCTAAATTGCTTGGGCAATCCATGCCATTTGACTTGCTCACAATTACTATTCAGCCTGCTGGACACAAATACCTTGCTCTAACAAGAGAGGAAAGCAAAGTATCCCTACCTAAGGGAAATCCCAACTCATTAAAGTAAGTTTTCTGAGTCCTTTACATAGGCATGAGGGTGATACAGCCTCCTCTCCACCATATGATCCTCCCATCTAGACAAAAGACATCTCATTTTAACAGAGACAGGTTCATCTCAGGATATATCTACCCTGTGCACGGTGAATTCTAGAAAGATTAGCCAGTGGTGACCTCTCTGCCTCTATGACTCATCTGCTGCTGGAACTCTCTGGATCCCAACAACTCATTTCACGCCAGCTCACATGACCGTCACAGCGGTGACTAAGAAGCAGATGCACCCTCAGGAAAAGGAGAACTGGGCAGCTGTTGACCGTAAGCCAAGACAATGAACTCTAGGGATATAAAGCACTTGAAACATTGATACCATGCTGTTCAGAGTTACCTCATGCTAACCTGGAGGAAAATAATGTGACTAATCTTTGCTAGTTTGCGTTACTCTAGTTGAACGGTCAACAGAACAAACTACAGGCTCCAAGGATTATGAGGTTTTTGGCATCTAACCTAAATCCACCATGAACTTTTCCTCTTGAGATTCAGATTCGGTCACTGACAGGCACTATATTAGCTTGAAGGCACTGAAGTTTATCCTAGACTTCATTCCTACTGAACACTAAGAGGAAAAGCTTTACAGACCTCTAAAGCTTCAAAAAAAAAAAAAAAAAAAAAATGCAGGCCTATCTTCATAGTCACTTGCCTTTCCGTGAGCAGCAGTTTCCAGTGGGTAACAATTAAACATTTACTCTCAAATAATGACAGCCACTGTTTCAACTCTTAGAACATCAACATTATCAGTTTAAAGATAAAAACAGAGAGAACAATAAGGAAAAAGGGACTTGGATGGGACTTCTGAAAGATCATTCAGCAGCAGATGCTGAGGATGACCGGACCCAGGAATTTGGTACTCGGGGCATACGCTGACTGCAGCTGAGATGTGACTATAGACCAAGGACAGGTAGAACATCACATTTCATAGCACAAACAACAGTAAATTAAAGACATGGCAGTTCAGGTTTTATCATAAATGAGCTTGTCAAATCCTACCAGCTAGAATTTGAGCAGGTATCCTGCTGAAATGTATCCTGTCATTTCCTATGACCAAGCATTACCTGAGGTAACTACAAGTTACCACAGTCAGGCAACAGGCATTACAGCTTATTGCTCCTACTGATCTTGGGAAGTGTTGCCTATTGCCTGACTTACACAAAAACATACAAGAGAAAACATTCCATATGTTTATTTAAGAAGCAAGTCTATATTAGTGAGTAATTTGTCACAACAACATCAGACGGACAAAATATTGGCGTCCATCCCTCTAACAGCCACCGTGTATGTGCATCATTGTTCTGTTCGAGAGTGGTCACCTGCCCTGGTTCCCTGGTAAGAACATCTGTCCCTGCTCTGGCTGTGGCCTAGGGACCAGCCATTGGCTTTACTCCTGCCTCCACCAAGGTTTTGAGCACACCTGGCTAGCATGGAGGGGAACTTCTGGTTTACTTTCCTACAGAAGTTCTGTACTTGATGCACACCAAAACCACTCCACATGACAAACAAACATGCAGAAAGCAAAGATCATTGAGGACTTGCTTCAAAACCATGTTACTGATCTCAGTGAAAACACCACTGCAGATGCAGAGAAGTTATTTGGGCACAGAATGAATCTTACTGGAGGGCTGATGTAGCATATGGGAATTTATATACTTTTGCTCTCAATGTATTTGAAAAAACAGCAGTCGGCTCCTGTACAGCATACATTCCCAGAAAGTCCTAGAGCCTTCAACCACTTAAAAGACAATTCTGTGTTCAGATTGACTATTCGTAATTTTAATTAAGAACTATATTGCACCATTTACAGTTATCCCTTAGATCCAGATGACAAAAAGAGGCCACTGGTTCACTATGCAAAACCACCAAACAGTGATATCAAGTAAGAAGCTGGAAATCTACTGTATTAAAAGAAGGAACTAAAATGAAAAGATAACCAAGGGAAGCAAAAAGCTGGATGAAATTGGATATTTTAAGAACTCATTAATTTATTTTGTGTGTCAGACATCAAGCTTTTTTTCCCCTTCCTTCAAAGCTATAGGGGCATAGCTGTTGAAGTCTGAAATTGTAGTTCCATACCATTTTGCTTCTAAATTAAACAAATGATCTCAGTTTTTGGAGTGGTTTTTGACTCTAGGGAAACTATGCCATTAAGAGAGTGCCAGAAACATACTTAATTGATGCGTGTCCCAAGAACAGCTCAAAAGAGCACAGAGATACCACATATATATTTCAAGGAAATTACTGAAAAGCCACAGAACTTCAACAGAACACGATATGTGAAACATGGCATATGAAGGACTCAGTATCAAAAGGGTAAATTCAGTTTGGGAGATATTAATCTGATTACCTAAGAGGTACTACGAATTGGATATGCTCCTTTGTGCACCATATCCAACCTGGACAGACGGAGGAGACTTTATGCTCCATTTTCTGACATGTAATTAGTGTTTAAGGGATGATCAAGTTACAGATAGAAAGTTTTGAACTATTTTTTTAATTGAGAGTGGTGTGTGCAGTAACCAGCCTATAAAGTAAGATTTTCTGACTTTATTTCCTTTCATGGCTTACACTCTCTACAACTTGACTTCGCCATTCTTTTTTTTTTCTGTTGAATGCTTTCTATGCACCTCCCTGACAGAAAACCACTCCAGCAACATCTCTGAACAATGCACTCCATATAAAGCTCTGAAATAAGACATGCACAGACTGAATTCAGGTGAATTTTATGCAATACAATTTTTTATCCAAATGATAAGCAATTGTCATATTTTTCTTCACCACCTCCTCTCTCCTTCCTGCTGCCACTGGCAATTTCCAGGATCTATTGACCAAAAAAAAACCCGAGTAAAAATAAATTAGCTTCTGCCGGGTCCTCCTCTTGTCAGCTTCATGCAATAAGGCCAAAGTTGAACATCCATCACTAAATTATGAAGTCAGTGGCCTTGGAATATCAAGTCAATTAGCTATTAAAAAGTAACTACTTTATGGTAATGAGTGCTTTCAAAAAACAAATGTGAAAACTATTTTTGTTGTTGTTTATAAACACTATCTAAGATGACAGAAAAACAAAGCTTAAAAATCAGATCTCTAATTAGGACATCTGTACCATGGCATTTTATATTAAAAAGGCTGTTTGCATGGCTTATTGAAGACCCTAGGCTTTGCGATCACAGCATCAATCACAAGACCACTTTGTTTATTTCTCCATTAGCATCCCCTATCTGTAAGATTGTGCTCATATCTACAGGTATATGAACTACAGGATTAGTTTTACAAACTACAGCACTGCCCTATATAGCTTTTAATGACTTTGAACATAACGTCTAATTATTTCAGCAGAGAGAGACCGTCATCAACCCCTGCATCAAGGCAAGGAGTATTCAGGGAGAACCATTTTGGAAAGGGTGGCTTGGGAGCAGCAGCAAGATGGAGAGGCGGCAGGGCAGAAGTTGCAGCTGGTACACATCCAGCAGTCACGGCCAAATCAGCTGCACCGCGAGGGAGCTGGGGCTCGCTGCCAGCCAACTGACGGGGAAGTAAGATGAAGAGGCGAGACCATGAAGAAAGGCTGCAGCAGCGTGGGAGGACTATGACCTTTTGATCTCCAAGATGTTCCTGATGTACCAAAGTGACATGTCAGCTCTAATAGGCTGCTCTCTCCAACTGGTGGCAGGGGCCTACAAATTACTGTGAGATCTGAAGGCATTTGTTGTGATGATCCTGGCCTGGATGGGGCATATCAGCGCTTCCCCAGCAGGGCTATCTGACAGTCTCTCCCAACGACTCCCAAACCAGGGGTCACAACCTCCAGCAGGGTCACAGCCGCACAGAGCGGAGTTGCAAGGCTGACAGAGATGCGATTGTTTATGTTAGTATTTAGGGTCGCAAGCTTGGCTGGGCTGAGTTCACCATCAGAAACAGAGGCACAAACAGAAACCATTTGGGAACAGCTGGTCTAACAGATTTCACGCTCAGAAACAACTTCTTGATATTCAGCTAAAATGTGCCCAAGCTACTCCCTTAAATAGCCATGTGCCAGCCTGAAACAACAGCTCCCCTGCCAGGTATCAGACTGGCTCAAATTTCTCCCAAAGAATCATGGCTGCTTACATGGTAGTAGCATCTGCTTTGGGAGTTGTTGGGGTATTTTGATACATTTTCCATTTTTAAGAGTGAAGCTATTCATACTTGAGCCACTGCTTTTTCTGCCCTTCCTTAGAAGAGAAATGTACCTAGTTAAGCACCAGTTTAGGAAGTCTTCTGTAGACTGCAGCTTGCCTGGGAGACTGGAGCAACAGCAGGACATTTTAGGAAAGAAGAAATTAGTATAAACAAAGCCTTCCTCTAGTTAAGCTTCAGGCGTGTCCTCTTTCTACCATTTCTTCACCCATCTTTCTGTACAGCACTGTGACCTCTTAGGCTTCTCTTCTTTGAATGCTTTTTTATATTTCAGTACAACTGATATTATGAAAAGACACAGAACTCAGATTAGATGAATTTTGTTCATCTGGAGCATGCAAAATCTGCTCGTACTCAAGCTGCCTATTTTCATTAATTTAAAGAGATAGTATAACAACCATATACTATCTTTTTATTATCATGTTATGTTTGGGTTTAATGTCACATTTTAGGGGCAGACCATCACTGGGAAGAAGTTCATTCACATACCAGCTTCAACCTCCAAAAAAAGGCCAATAGGTTATAAAACTTCCATCATTTAAGACAATAAATCATTATTACAATAATAAAGCAGGAAATATACACAAATTAAGCAGAAACACCAATGTGCTCTTTTTATGATTAAGGGGAATCATCAATCACAGAGGCTGCCTGAGATTAACAAGGAGCCACTTTTTCAAACATCCTGCAGTAAACCCAGAGGAAACCCAGCTGGAACTGCAACTAGGACACAGGCATAACACTAAAATCACCCTCTGTCCCTTCGTCTTTGCCTTCCCTTTTGGCATAACACCTGCATCTAGGGTCACACTCCTAACTGGTTCCAGTTCTGCAGGCAAGCCATATGCTTATATGCTTCATGTAATGCCACAAATCAAGTATAATTCCCACAGCAATGTTTTCCTGTGTATAGAAATCCTTCTGATCCTTCTCAGTCCCACCAAAAGAGAGATCCACTGCTGGTACTATAAAACTCTACAAGAAATGGGACTGAATGCTCTGAATGATGAAAATTCCATTAATATATTTTTCCTTCACCTCTGTATGTACAGATTTAAGGATAACCCACAGTAAGTTAAGACAGAATTTAATTGGTCATTGTGCATGGGGACAAATGGTTTTAGCTCTTTCCTACCCCCAGATGCATTTTCCACAAAGTAATTTTAAAGATAAGTTAGTCTGGAACAGTTCCGTTAACACTGGTGTACAATGTAGTGCTGCAGAAGGAATTTAGAGCAAACCATGTCTTGTGTTTCTGATTTAAACCACTGATTTGCACGACCACAGTAAAAACACTATCGATCTTCTCTGTTCTGCAGAGGATGGAAAGAAAGGGCAAAGGAGAAGGAGAAGGAGACGGAATTACTACCATTAAATAACCAGGTCTCTTAAGTGGTACCTTTATGGTATAAAGAAGTCTAAATTTCAGTGCATAAGAGAACATAGGTTCTATATTCACCCAGACTGAAATATGAGTTAATCTTATTTTTAAGGAACAAGGAGATGACCAATTGCAATCCTGTTACAGTGCTTTACAGCTCTATGCCATCAACTGAAACTTGGTGACTGACCCATGCATGCTCTCAGCTTACTGCAGTTAAACAGGAATAAATGAGCGTGGGTAGCAGGATTCATGCAAACTCATTGTACTTTGCATAGGAAGGTGCAACTTGTACACAGTCGCACTTTGTCTCAGCTGAGGTAAGTTATGTAGCAGCTGAGAGGTGGTAACTCCTAACCACTCAGTTATGACTGTAAGCACTTCTGTTATCATGCCTCTTATTATATAGATGAGTGATTCCCAGCAGATGTACCTGAAGGGTTTTTGGATTACAAATTGTTGATTAATGATTGTAAGTCATATCACATCTTCAGAAGGAAACCACAACAAAGAAGAAAAACTTTGTATTCTATCATCATAGCAATTAGGAAACAAGGAACGGAGATTCTCCTAAACTGATATACAGAGGCCTTTGACTGTTCCTGATGACAGTTTTCAACCCTTTCTTAGTCTAAAACAAGTGATTATGCATATGTCATTCAGCTTGAAACTTCATAGGCATGTACACTCTCAGCAACACTGTTTTACTGAGAGATTTATCTTTTGATTAAAAAGCCGTTAAAATTTGGCTAGATGTTATGTCACTACTTCCCGCTTGTTGAAATATAGCATTAAAATTAGTACAGGCTGACATGACCACTGTTATCATGAAATCTAACTGCTCCATACACCACCGCAACCCTGCATCGAGCAGAAACAATCACAATATCATTTCCCCTAATGGTTAATATCAGTTGTTCCAGGCCCTGTAACGATGGTGCACTTCCTTCAGGTGTTCTCAACAGCCAGAAGGGTTTTTTTCCTTCCATTGAAGCACTGGGGTAAAGACTCCTCTACAGCTAGGAACACAGAGTTACCAGAAACATGAACACAATGCAAGCACAAAACCAAAATCCTATTCTGAGAAGGCTCATTTTTCCCTACATGTATTACTCTGCTTTGTCAAGGTCCCTCCTTTTTCTGGTGCCCACTGCTTACCTATCCTGAAGTGCATGTGCTACATACTACCCTGATTTCTAGGAGGTTAAGGAAGAAGAGATCCTTTCTCACCTTCCAGTGTACGTGGGCCTAACAATCTTTTTCATTAAGGGTGTGAAGCTGGAAAAGTCACTCAGAGATAGAATGAACTGAAGGAACAAAAGGCTTCCCACAGCACTGTTGGCTGGTGAATTACAGCTAGGATTACAGGGTCTGTGCTGGGATAGTTTCTTAAAAGACAGCTGAGACAGGAAGTCCAGCAGCAAAATAAAGAATTAGAAAGAAACAACTGCAGCTGTTCCCTTACAGCTCACATGAACAGGAACCAGTTAGCTGAGTAACTCTATCAACTCTTATACCGAAGTCAGAGATACTCAGGGCTCAGACTCGGAGACACTATCCTGGGGCTGATGGATTCAGCAAGCTCTACTGTCCCATCACTGGAGGGTAGTTGGCCTTGGGCCATCAAGTGAGAAGTGAAAATTCATATCAAAGTAAAACCAGAGGCACATCTCACTACACTTCCCTCTATCATCAAGACTGTAGAGGGCAAAAGATATATTGTAACACTTCACTACCTTGATAAACCATAAAACAAGAAGAGAAGTCCATCACCTTTTCAGGGGGGTGTTTTAGTCTTCAGAGTTTACACCTGCACATCAGTCTCAGTTGGGAAATTTACTCTTCAGTATTTACAGACATCGACTAATTGTTGGAATTCACCTTCCAAATATATAGTGTAGTGTCATTTGCACTCATTGTCTTTTTTGCACATCTAAAATTTACTAACCTTCACAAGGGTCACAGTCAAAAGATCTTTCTTATACCATGCCACATGGTTCTTGAGTTTCAGAAACAGACTTACTAATCGCCATGCAGATTATTCCACAATGGTAACAAATAAAAGGGTTTTAGCAACTATTCCCAAATATTTGGGTCTCAGAGTGGATTCATATAAAAAAGATAGGATATTAATTTATTAACTGTCCTATTAAAAAAAGTAAATTATAATTAACTAACAACAGTGATTCAATGATCCAAGATAAACCACCTCTTTTTTCAAGCAAAAGTGTGTAAACCAGCCTGTGATAGGTTTACAGAGCATTCAGCTAAAATACTAAAGAACTAAAACATGCTGAAAGTGTTATGATACTTCCTAATCTATTAAAATTTATATCGTGCTGGATGACTTCACTAGGACATACATTATTCTGCATTAGCTTTAAAACTAGAAGGAGGAAGTGTTTTAGAGACTTGTTTAACAGCTGCTTCATTCCTAAGTTCACAGTTCCTGCAAAACAGGTATGTTTGTGTTCTCACAGAATATTCTTTTTTGTTTTTATTAAGTCAGGTCCAACTGCAGGTCCAACTTTAAGCATAAGTGTATATACATAAATTAATAAACAAACAAATCCAAACCAACCAACAGCCTCTGATCTCTGGGAGCCCCTTAGTTCTCTTGTTCTGTAGTTTCAGCACCAGGACTGGAAAAGGGGATTTGAAGGGGGAGAAGTAATAAACTACAGAACTCGTCTTACTCTGGGGTGAAGAGCAGGTCAACTCATTATTTTCCCCATAGGAAAATCCTTAGATATTAAGAAAGAAAGAAAAAAAAAAAATCCCAAATAAAAATATATACCCATATTAAAAAAAAAAGTAAGAATAAAACAGAAGAGGAATAGAAGAATAATTGAGGAATAAAACGACTTAACCGCAATCTGACAGGAGATCAAGGGCAAAGCAGAGAAGAGAAGCCAAAGATTCCAGCTTCAAATCTTCTGCTCCTAAAGTAGAAAAATCCTGTGGGTGGGAGATACTATGGTAGCTTAGTTTTCTCCACAACACGAAAGCCTACTTCTGCTCAACAGCTTCAAAGCATTCAAGATCACAGCAACAAAGATGAAAAGGTCAGAATAAAGTCATTGCTCACATCGTGCAGTAAAAATATACAACGCTATGACAAATCGCTTGATGAACACAAATGGCAGAAGATTGAACGCTGGCCTCTCCAGAGCTAGTACAAGTTTACAGACAATTTTAAACACAAAATAATTCTGACTTTTCCAAACAAATATTTGAAAGTGCTAGCTGAGACTGAAGGAGCCCAAGACAGCATTCCTTTTTCTGCCTGATGCTTTGTGCACACTGGGAGGGGGATGTTGTTCTTGTTCGTACCAACACGCCCCTATCCAAAAGAGATGGGAGTTTGGCTTTGATGTCTGGGAGAGGAAGTCAGAGCCTGCAGCTGGCAGATACATTAATAGGATAGGCACTGGTGGACTAGAAGGGACTACAAGTAGGTCATACTGTCCTGTCTCTTTGCAGTACACAAATGGATCACACGAACTTCACCATCCAGCTAGTGCTCAAACACACAGGCTTAGAATTAATTGCTAATGACTCTCTATATTAGGCAAAATGTAGTCATGTGAACTTGACAGAAATAGCAAAAATAGTACAGTCACACCCACAGATAACTTGTTTTAAAGCATCCATTAACAAAATATTTTCTCATGGACATTTGCACTATTCTTCTACTGTTCACTTAGCCTAATGCAGCTTAAATCTATTTGTGTAACTATTAAAGAAATGATTTTAATTAGGTTAAGAGCTACTTTTTACACATTTACACAATAAAGCATTAATTCTTCAGGCTACAGCTTCAAGCCTAGTGATAGTCCTGGACTCATCTGACAAACTCTGCAACCTAAATAACTTTAAGGCTTCTCAAAGTTGTCTTTGACTGGAAGAGCTAAACAGAGGCTACTCCATAAAGCAAGGATGAAAGTGAAATAGCAGTATTCACATCATCCTCCAGTCTATCCCCTCTGATGACAAGGGTTTTGATAAAACTATGGAAGAACGGTGCAGCTACAAGGGAAAACTATGTTTGGTTCCTAGGGAAGAAGTGACAGCCTTACATGCCTGACGATTTTAGGGCTGAAGAAAAACATTGTTAGTCTTAATAACTTCAGATGATAATCTGGCAAGTACATAAAGGCTGAATGAATGCAAAGACACAGGCCACAGGTAGAGGAACTTTTGTATTTCTTTCTACACTTTAATTTGTAGCAAACTCAGCATTTATTTTTTCCCGTCTTGATGCAGAAGCATGCAAATCTGGGAATTTAGATGGACATAGCCATTTCCTACAAGAAATGCCAACAAACAGTTCAAGAATTTTTTCACTGACATGTTAAGTGGTAGGATTTTACAGCCAGTGCAGCTTTAATGTTGTCATCAAAATCTAACATGTTTTTAGGACGCAAGTATTCATGCACTAGATTACAATTTTGCAGAAGACAAGCTTTGAGCCTGAAACAGCTTGACAATGTCCTTTCAGCTTGTTCATCAGATTAACTTTCTATCACACATCAGATGAACAGCTTCCTTGGTATCTTGCCTAACCTAACACATAACCAAAGCAATTCTGTTCTAAAGCACAATCTCAAGCAAAACCAAAAGCCACTGTAACATTCTACTTCTCTCTAACAGCACAATGAGTTTGAAATTCTCATTCCTGCCTCTAAGAAAGATTACCCTTTTAGCAAGCCATTTCCAATGATGGGACTCTGATTTCAGATAGGATTAAAACAACATTAGACATACACAAACCAAGGGGTCTGAGTTGCTTACAGGACTAATAATGTGTTATGGGTCCCTTCACATCTAGGTCACTGGTTCAAACTCAGCTTTAGTTGGTGATGAATGGAAAAGAAGAATGAGGTAAAAACCCAGTCATGAATCTGGCCTCTACTCCTGCCTCTGCAACACACCCACTTTGTGCACTTGGGCTACTCGCCTAACTACTCTTTCCTGCAAATTCCACGGTTGTAAAATAGGAAGCAATATTATTAGTATCACACTAATCCTGAAAGATTAATTCATTAAGGATTCTTAAGTATGAAGATCATCAGAAGATTCAAGTATTGGTAGTTTCAGGCTGTTCAATAGCTAACATGAAATAAATCAGGGGGGACTTCCTCAGGACAGGTCAACTCCTCAATGTTAAAAAAGAAAAACATTGTCCACACCTGTATCTTTTGACAGCAAGATAAACATGAAAATCAAAAGCCGAATGGGCCTGAAATTTCGCTTTTTCTTACAGCCAGACAGCACAGGTTAAAACTGAAGCAAACTGGAACTCCAGAAGCAGCCATATTATGGATGTGAAAGACAAATGGAGACAAACACGTAGTGTGGAGATGGACTGAGCTCTCCCATTATACAACAGCATCTAAATGCTACATCTGTCCATGTTAGTCAACAGAAGAGGCAAGAAAGGGAGAGAAGTTTATCACCTCTGCGTCCTTTGATAAACTTGAATTACTGATGGTGCTTGCATGGCTGCTGTTTGCCCTGTTCTTGTTTCGAGGCTAAACAAAGGTTTCCATTTTCAACAAGTGTCGTGGTAGCACATCTTAGCACTTCAGACCCTTAATTAAAAACATGGAATGAGAGAGACAAAGGAAAACAACACACACACAGAGCACCAAGGCATTTTAACTCATTCTTAGGTTAAAAGGTGAAAAATAATGGCAATAGGGAGTTTAGACACAACTTATTAATAAGCTGTAACTACTACAAAAATCATCATACTGTCTCTTACATCATCCTTATTTTGTAATATTATTGAACTATGGCTTCTACACAGCACTGAGAATCTTTCATATTTGCAGGAAAATTTAGAGAGATTACAGCTATCCCATGCTTTGTCCAAAGCCTCTTCAAATATTTTAACCATAAGAACAAAATATGTTTTACTGAGAACATATTTTGTTACTACTTCCACCTCAGAGTCAGCTACATTTTTCAGAGGAAGCTCATGCAGAGCAATTCTAAAGGACAAAGAAAAGCACAAGTACTGTGATCAAGAGCATTTAATGAGACAATGAGCAACAACTTTGTGCCAAGAAGGAAATCACAAAGATGAAAAATGATGCCTTCCTCTTCCAAATCTAGCCACCAAATTTCAACTCTTTCTAACAGAGGTAGGGAGCGATATTCAAGCAATGAACTTGGGAGGCACTCTGGCAATGGATGAAGCCAACAAAAGCCACAAGCACAAATCCAAAATGATTTAATGGGCCATGCTTTGCCCAAGCTCCTATTGACATAATTACGAGGTAAACACATCAGTCAGTGCTAGAGGCATTACACTGAAGCTATTTGCTACTCTTTGACAATCTATTTAACATTTCTTCAGCGTCTTCATCTTGACCATTGAAATGAGCTGCAGAAATAATGTCTGATTTAATCACTGCTTCATTGGTTTTGCCTCTGAGCTGTTCTCATGTTAAGTCAGACAAGCTTGAGAGGGCTTGTCATCAGTCAGAACAAAGATAAGCTGACCAGAACTACCAAGGAGAGAAAGAGGGGAAATATCCATATTAAAGCAGGAAGACTACAAGCAATTATCATGCCTTTGCAGGAAAGATGAGAGCTGCTTAACACCATGCACTTGAGTCTACACATGACTGAATTCTAAAAAGCAAACTTCTCTGCATCTGTCTGTGACAGAGGGTACTCTGGCTATTCTTTGTAAGTGGGGAAAGATGAAATCATTATATTATTTTGCAAAACTTTGATTCAGAATTATCATTTCTTCTTAGAAAAATAAGTCCTTATTACTCTAAAAATGCGTGCTTGCCTGTAATTCTGAAGAAACATGAAGATGTGAAACAGCACACAACATCACATAAAACCTCACATTACACTCACACAATATAGAGAGCTGCAGTTTGAGGCACTGTACTTGAAAACTAGAGAAGCATAACACACGGGACAGGACTGAGAATTTCCTTTCCATTTGTGACTGGCTGTTTTTCATTGGCGTGACTGGTAATCATTAGATCAAGATCAAATTGGTAGTGTAGCCTATCACCTCTAGCAGCAGCTTTAGAAGACTGACAAAATGATGCTCTAAATGCATGTGAATGGAAGTACAATGCTGAGGAACATGTTATAGAACTGAACGTGGCTTCAAAATTCATTCACAGACCTTAGAACGTGTCATATCCTTTTAGTTAATACACTAACTTACTTTTCTTTTTTTATAAACGGATTTTCAAAGAAACTGAAAAAAGATTTTATTTTTCCCCCTCACTGTTTTAGGTTAGCCTTTGATAACCTCACTCTCACAGATCCCCATACATCAAGACAAGACTGCAGGTTATAACGTGGATTTGTGTCAGTGTAGAGTTTCAGTTCTGATAGAAGGGATCTCTTACCTTCAGACAGGGACAAATCATCAGCTGGAGACACCAGGTCTGCTTGGATCGCAAGGCCACTGCTCAACGATGTGGTAATCTGATTCGTCAAGATAACCTGCAAACAGACAGGGAGAGGGGGAAGGGAAATTAATTTTTATAGCTACTGGAAGGCAGAGAGCAGCACAGGCAAGGACTGGAATCCTCCAGGCACAGTATCTGGACAACACTCTACTGTGACCTTCAGCAAATTCAACACTCAGAAAATCGTGAACTACCTGCAGAAACTGAAAAAGTTAAGTTCAAGAAGTACAGGAAAAGCAATATCGTTAAAAAGATTAAATACTAAACAACAGTACGTTGCTACATAGAGCAGCCTAAACCAAAACTACTGTTCTGAAGAGCTTCATTCTTCAACAAACAATTCGATGCACCTTACAAAAAGCATCATTTTCTTCATAGGCAAATAGCATATTTATTTTCCTAGTAATTTCCACACAACTTACACACATCCTTTCTTTGCCTGAAACACAGTGCCATGGAGAAAGTTGCTGTAGGGATAGATCCCCAGTGATCTGAAGCACAGGAATACTATATTTCACAGGGTTATCTCACACAAAAGGGTTTTTCAGTGTTTTTCACCATCCCAAGATTCTGATAAAGAACCAGCTGTAATACCCACACGGTGCTATCCTCTGACAGCATGAGCATTGGTCTTGCTTGCAAGAGGTGAACAGCTTCTTGCACTTGTGAACATGGCCTTTTTTCTAATAACAAAAAACATTAAGGCAAACACTGCAAACACCATTGTGAGAAGAGCATAGATATAAACACAACTATCTTCTAATGCTTTGGATCTCTAAGCAGCTGCAGTTTCTGCAATGACAGTTGGTGTCCATTTCACAATCTGACAAAAAACTTCAGAAATTACTTTTTTTTTTAAGAATGAAAATGATCCTTCTACTTGCACTGAGAACAGACTCTACTCCAAAGAAACTCCCTTTTAAATTAATGGCCTGTCTTCAGCTGTATTTGACACAGGGGGAAGGGAGAAAGGAATCCTATACAGTACTCTGTGGATGCGGTTTCATGATGATACTGGAATAAATTAACAGCTTGCCGTAGCTAAAAGGAAGAGGAATTTCTCTGCTCTTCCCCCTGTTGCTCCTCCCTCCCTCTGATCATGCCTTCCTTCTGCTTTCTAACACTTTCAGTAGTATGATCTGGCACACTCTCCATTTTCTTCTTCTATTTCAAGATCCCACATAAGCTGTATCAGATCACAGACTCATAACCACAATGGTGATGCTGTGGGGCATCACATCTTCAGGCAGCATGATGTGAGCTACCAACAATGTGATGGAGTCTGCAGCCTTTACCAAGACCACAACTCTTCCTCCCTGCTTGTATCAGCCCACCCATCTCTGCTTGTAAACAGGCATGGTGGTGCCCAAGAGCTTTACGAGCTATAGCAACAGGACTAATAGAAAAGTTTCTAAGTCACCTACTCAGCAGGAATTCAAGAGCTTCAGAATCCCACAGTGATGTCCCTCATGCTCTTCTGCTACTGTCTGCAAGCTCTGGACAAACTTCAGCTAGTTACCACCACCCTGCCCAGCTTAACCATAGGTTGCACCTTTTGACACTGGGCATTCATGACCACTGCAGTAAACACAGTGTTTGTTTTTTACACCTAGGCTAAGGTTCTTAAGGTACTACTTTCAATACTGCCAACAGCAAACAGACAAGAAACACATCACACCCCCTTGGTGTTTCCCCAAGAGCACCAAAAAGCAGACAGGAAAAGGCCTAGTGCACACAACCCCTTGCAGCCACTGCTGGCTGTCCTGTTATCAATCATTACAAAGTAAAATTCACTTTAATAACAAAGAAGAAAGAGAACACTTTTTCCTTTCTTCTAGCAGGGTACCTATCTTTCATTTTAGTGAGCAAGTTCACCCTTGTGATAGGATGAACATCAAAACTGGTTCATGGCAAATAAAATGAGTGGGCAGCCAAGAGTCAGGAGGGAATAAGAAACAGGATGCAAAATCTTTCCTTCTTAACACTGTTTTCACTTTGTTTGCACTGTCACAAACCCCACAGCCTGTCTGGTCCATTGAGGCCCTTCTGGCAACCAGGCATAAGACATACCAACAATATGGCACAACACTGAAGCTCTTCCTCGATTCTGTATTAGAAAGTGTGCTGAAACAGCACACGCTAACAAACTTACACACGCACACATGTACTGGCGGGGTATGAAGTTTTCATTGGCACACTTTTGCAATGATCACATTATTCACAAGTGCAAGCAATGCAGTCATTCCAAACCTGTGCCAAGATCAATTTTGCGCTGTGCCATCACATATTTTATTATTTACATACCTGATTTTAAAGAAAAGCTACCATGCTTAAGGGTCTTTTTTACATGGGGGGGGGGGGGAATTACCTAGGCACACCACATTTCACAGAGCTCTCCTCCAAAGGAAATGAATTTTAAAAGCTTCAAAAATCAAAAGAAAAATAAACATCAAGACTAATGCAATTGCATTTTTTTTTTATCTTTTGGCTTTTTAGCCTCCTCTTTAACCAGGTACTCCACAGCACTGTTCACTGGAGGACTAAACTTTCTTCACCCTTTATATTTAACTCAAGCTACGCCTCTGAACTTACATTTCAATTTCTGATGTGTCTTTCAATAACTATTCAATACTAACAATATCCTAGACACCCTGTTATAGTGCTTAAAAAGACAGTTTAAAAATGCAAAGTCCTACCCAAGTAAATGTTCATCTCTGGCTTGCTCTGAGGATATGAATTCAGTGTATTCTTAGTTGCATGACTTCACTGATAGTTAAACATTTGCTTAAACACAAGTTTAAATACTATCTTGAATAAGCAGACTTCCTCTGAGACAAAGCCATATGCATATACAGAATGCTTACTTTGGAATTAAGTAAAAAATTATTCTTCATTTCTGCAAACCTGCAGAGCCAACACGGAGATTCAGCTCTCCTATAAGTACAAGCCAAGAGGCTGTTAGCTAAGCATTAAGTATGACATCAAATTCCCTGTCACACTTGTGCAGCTTTGCTCACTGCCAAATTCTCCCATCGGGTACAGGTAGTACTATTAACAAACAACCAATATTCATCTTTGTGCACCTACCATAATACAGTTTGAACCTTGCTCTGCAGGCATGCAGAGTCTTCCAACCTCTCACTGGCTCAGACAATCTATGGGTTACTAACAAAAGGAAAAAAGCTGGCCCTTACTCAGCTCTAGTTCAAAAGAAAAAAGTTAAGGCATGCAGAATTAGAGAACTCCTCTGAATACACACGTCTATCTTCAAAACTTCAATCACATACCCTTACTGGAAAGTGCTCAGTTTTCCCTTACTTTTCCTAGAGCAGACCTTAATTCGTGAATACTCTAGCAAGGGATAGTGCCATTCAAACATGGACCTGTGTTATTATCAGTTCCCAGTCCTACAGACATTCAACTTGAGGCCCTGAATGTTGATACCACATGATTCCAGTGTTACATCTAAATAATGTATTAACTTTTCCCCAAAGTCTCCTTCACTAACCTGAAAGACATGCTTGCACTCCATTCTGCTGTCATTTGAAATGGTTCAACATATTCAGAATGCTTAAGCTTCAGTGTGATATGGCAGACAAAGGAGATGTGGAGTGGAACAGTTGTGTGACTTTCTGATGATAACCACATTCGTGCACAGAAAGAATCAGATGAGCCTCACACATTGCTTCATATATGTGTGCACTACTTATAATGCTAGTTCTGATCTTAACGATGCTGTATCTTACAAATCACCAACTAGAGGGTTAGAGAACCTCCCTTTAGTCTGCTAGGTGCCACACTTGAAAGAAACCACATTTCTCACTGCTAAACAGTGCCTGGAAACAGGCTGGGGTCACCAGTCCAAGCAGACTTACTAGAAAGAGTACCTTGCACTGAATTAGCAATAGCACTTCCTCAACTTTTCACTGGAGATCTGCCATTAACGTACAGATCAGATTTACCCTGTTTAGTATAGGAAACCTGCCAAGTCCTCCATCTACGTAGGTAAGGAAAAGTTGCTTCTGTTGTGGTTCCTCGTGACAGATACTAGATATCATTACCAGCCAAGCATAGCTTTCACTTAAGAGGTTCAATGGCAGTTAAAAGTCTATTATCTTCCAGCAGAACACTCAACAGTGAGAATATTGCTACATGATGTTTTAAGGTTATTATATTGAAATACACAGTATTTTAAAAATACATTGTATTGTATAAAATACCAAGTATTTTAAGTTCAGCTCCTACTTCCAGCATCGACTAATGGAACAATGTATTTTCATTACCAGAGGTACTTTCATTACCAATAGGGCTCTAAGAGTCACAAAAAACATTACACCTCTCCACGCACAACTGTGTCCTGATATGTGTGACAGGTGAGGAGGTTGTGTTATTGTTTCTACATTGTGATGAACAAAAAGCATACAGTTCTTCAGCCAGTGATTGTGCATGAAAGGAAAAGACTCTCCACTGCTAAAAGTAGAAGGGGGAAAAAAAAAGATGAAAAACTCAGCTAGACATCTCAGTAACACTGGGAACTTGCCCCACCCAGTCTTCACAAGAGTTCAATGAACTACTGCCTTTAACCTTTCAGCCTCTTCACTTGCAACTGGTTAAGCCAGCTCTTTAACAAGTGAAAATTTACAGTCTTTAGCCTTCCAATTCTGACAGAATTACAAACACTGTAGAAATTCACTCAGATTCAAATTTCAAAATCATTTCTGGGAAAAGGTCTACTACTAAAAATACCACACAATTGACTGACCACACAATTTCCCAATCTTATGAAGATTTTTGCTTCATCATAGCAACCTTAGATTGTAAAATAACTCCATTAGAAGTGTTACAACAGCAAGAAGGATCCTTCTCCTTACAGTTAGAAAGGATAAGCACAAGGAGACAATGGAACACATTTTCAAGTTCCCTATTGTAGGAAAGAAAAAAATAAAGGCTACTCTTCTGATCACTTCCCCAGTTTCTACAGATGCTGATACCTGGAAAAAAACAAAAGAAGAAATTCTCAAGGAAAATAACATTCATGTTCTAGACAGGTCATTGCTACTTCTGAGATTAATCCAGGAGTCAACACCACTGTTTATAGTCTCTTGAAATCTTGACATGATGTTGCAAAAATGGAATCTCCTTCTACTGCTGTATCTTAATCAGATGCTAGTTTTCTGGAAGCACATTAGAAAAGTAAAAATACTTATTTAAGGTTCCTAAATTCCCAACACCCCCACATTTGTTGGGAAGAGCACAGTTCCTGCACATGCGGAAAGCCCCTGCAGGTCTCGGGAGAGACTTGGCCTAAGAACTGAAATATGACTGCTTTACACAGAAGAATAAGCAAACTATTTTTTGTTTGGTTATTTATACAAGCATAATTTTTCAAGTACTCCTTCTGCCCTTCCTAGGACCACACTGAAAGTACTAAATCTGACTTTGTCATTCTTGCAAATCCAGTTGAGTAAATAAGTCATTTTCTGTAAACTTGTGGTCTCAGCTTCCTTGTTAGTTTATTGCAAAATTAAAGGGAGCTCAGCACAAAACTATCAATCAGTAACCAGCAAAGGTATAAAGTCTTCTGGAATGTACCAAGATGAAAAAAAACCCAACAAAACCCACCACTTTCTCATGAAACGGCTATTTGTTAAAAGAACGGAGCAGAATTCCCTATTTCACATGCAACACTATTTAGGAAAACTCTTATTAAAGGTTTCCTATTAAACTGGGAAAGCAAGCACAAGGACACTTGCAATAATCCCAAATTACTCCACCCTTATTAGTCCACGCATGTTGTGGTTTTCACTGTGTCGCTAGAGAGCACCAAGTACAAGTGACAGTCAGCAGGGCTGGGATGCTGACTCAGCATGCTGGAGGAGAAGGAAAAGAAGCTTTACTGATCCCCAGCCATTCTTCATGCCCGTCCCTGAGAAGGCACCTCTCCTTTTCCCGGAAGCACAGAGCTTTTAATGAGGTATTCAAGGGGTCAAAACAATGATGACTATTGTCAAGGCACCAGTAAAAAGTAGAGTGCACCCAGCAACACCACAAAGCCAGATGGGTCAGGCAGCAATGCTGTAAACAGAAAAAGGGAACAGTGAGAAAACTGGGGTGAAGCAGCACGCTTCAAAGAGCTACGAGAACCGCAGCCTTCTCCTTGGGAACCTGTTATAGCTCCTCAAGACTGGCATCGGTCTCCTCAAGGAAGAACCCTAAATTACCACCATCTGTCATAGTAATAAGGTGGTTGTAATCTTCATCTAAGCTACACATTGAATTAGCTTTTTGTTCAACTTCTCTTTATTCAGGGAGATTTTCTTCAGCATTAGTAGCCATTTGCCACAAAAGCTGTCAAAAGTTGTCAAGGACTTCCACAAGACTTGTACCCAATATTGACAAGGAAGAAATCTTCCTTAAAACTGAGCATTTTCAGAAAAATCAGGGAGTTACAGACAGAAAAAGGAAAAGTCTGAACTGCAATACTGAGAGCTCCTAAACAAAGTAAAGAGTTTTAAAGAGAGAATTTCAAGTGCCCCCAGCTGCTGAGCACTCGACGCTGGCTACCGCAGCGATGCGGTGCAGGGTCTCTCCTCGCAGGAGAGCAGCTTCTCCAGTGAAAAATCGAGACAGTTCTGGGCTCCGGCACCAAACCAAACATATTTATATCGTAACTATTACTATAATAGGAGACGAAATATATACACAGATCTTCTTTCTTAGAAAATGTAAACTATCTTGGCTCATACAAACCAAATACAGAAGAGAAAAGCCAGCAGTTCATCATCTGAAACCCCAGCAAATCACCACGCTCACCCAGTACACTCATCCCAGTAGGTGTCCTGTACTCCCGAGCTGAGCAGCCACCAGCCCCAGCACCTCAGGTTTCTCAGGGGAAGAATGAAAATAATTTCAAGTACTCTACAGAGCCCAGGATCACAAGCAAAAAGCCTTATAATAAATGAAATTTCCACGTTCGAAGTCAAATATGACTTCTGGTATTTAATCAAGGCCTAACAAAGATAGTCCAAAGTAATTTTATACATTTTACTAATATTTTTGTAGCTAATGAAGAAAGCACAAAGCTCCTTTGCTGCAGGCGTGAGCAACAGACAAATGCCCACATTTAACAGTTGCTGCTAATCCAAATCAGTTGAAAGAAAAAGTACCCATTACAGCCATCGTGTTTAGCTATGACAGAGGCACAGGCTGTAACGGTGACTCTCATGTTAGAGGGAACTAGATGGATGTTTTCAGACACAAAGCCATAGCAGCTGCCCTGACTGAAGGCAAAGAAGAGAGAGGCCTCTGTGCCGAGAGCTGTTGGAATTCACATCTCAACCAATGTCACCAGAATTTGGCATAATTCCCTGAATAACAGATATATACACACAAACCACTGGAAATCTGTTGAGAAACACTTCCTAATCCTATAAGCAATCTAGCAATAAGTGTTGACCTTGCCTCAGAGGAATACCAGCAGTACCTATTTTCATCACATCCAGAAAAAAATAAAAAGAAAAGACAATTAAAACAGCACAGAAACAAGAAAGTAATGATTCTCTGGAAGGTTCACAAGCACCTACTAAAACATTATGGACCTGTTGCTCAGGACACATTGCTGCTAGCTGCAACCATATTAGAGCTCATAGGACAGGACTTCAAGCTCCTGCTTTGCCACGGTATCTCCAACCAAACTTCTCTTATTTCCTCCCTCAGTGAGGCAATTCATAGCACCAGAGGTCATTTTATAGTCACTGGATTTCACAGGGTATAAATAGGAGTCGGAAGAAACCAAAGAATCTTTCAGTGACTGGCCACTGTATTTACATCCAATTTATTCTGCTTTGCATAGGAAAAGTACAAAGTTATGCAATTCTATTCCATAAGGCTTCTGGAGAAGTAAAGCGTCTATTCACATCTCTGCCAACTGCTTAAAAACAATCACAATGAATTAATAAGACTTCCACCAGAAGAAAAAAACCCCAACAAGCTAAACAAAACAAAACAAAAGCATGCTGTTCTCAGGCAGCTACATGTCTTCAAGTTGAAATAGCTACCACCCAGTGATAGCCTGAGGTCTTTAGCCTTTCCTCCTCTGTGAACAAGGAACACAGCCAACACAAACGTAACCTTCAAAATCCACGCCGCAGCATCCTTGTGCTGTGCTGCTCAGCGAGAAAAGTTTGTGTGCCTGGAAGGCCTCCACGTCCAGCAGCCTGCCCGGACCTGTTTGCAGGGACGTGCGTAAGACACCCCCCAGAGGGACTGCCACCCCCCTTCCTTCCCTGCCAGTCGCCCCAAGCTCTGGGTTAGCTTCCAGCAGACCTTCCCTCTCCTCCACCCTCCCCTCCAGCCTCGGCATAATGATGGCTTTCTGAATCAAGCTTACTCCTGTCACAGCAAGGCACTACGGTGAGAGATGGGTCTGACAGCGGCCCAGCCAAGGCGGAATACCTTGCAGGAAATCACTGGGATCCACAGGCAACTTTTAGAACCAAATCCTGGTGCCATCTCAAAGTGGCAAACACCACCACTTAAAAAGGAGGTTTCTGACAAATGCCAAACTGTCTTGTAAAATAATAAATAAGATAAAATTATGAATTCTTGGTTTGCTCTTAGATCACGGACTGTTCTCAGCAACAGGGCTTTTGGTTGGTTTAATTTGCTTGGTTTTCAAGGATACGGAAGCAACTCGCTTGTCTGGAACATCAGCAAAGTAGTACAGAACTTGAGTTCTGCTCTGGCATGCTCCAGGCTGAGAGGAGAGCCGACTACATCTCCTACTGTTTAATAGGATTACAAGGAAGTAAAAAATTATGCTTACTTTTTTTTTTTCTTAATCAAAAACCTAGTATAGCTTATTGGCACTTGTTAGTTTTCATTAGCAGATCAGAAAGCATACTGAAGGGTCCTTCCTTTCACTCGATGAGTTCAGACCTTCTGCCATGCACCTACCGTACTTTGGCCAGCACTTCAGATTTACCCAGACCTACACAAATTCTGTGACATTAAATCTCACTACTTCCTGATGGAATAAATGTTACCTCCTTTGTAGAGACAGATGCTCAGATACTAAGCAAACTGATTAAAGGTACCACAAATCTACTAACACTCCCTAACCCTGATTTCAAGAACTAGAGTTGGAAGGGCTCATACACACCTGAGCAATCCAGGACACAATCTAATATATATCCAGCAAATTATATATTAATAATTCTGTCTATATTTGGGGTTTATTTTATTTTAGTTTCTCTACACCTGTCCATATTTGTTTTTTCCTAACAAATAAATAGGAATATAAACTAAACTAACTAAATACTTCTAACAAAGGCCTATTTAGGGCTCATGGCCTATTTCAAGCTGATAATTAGTGTGCCAGCATTTTTATTTGATTTTGATGTTTTGACAAGCCTGTCAGAAAGACTGTTTACAGTAATATACACATGCAGGTCTGGAGAGGTATAGCATATAAGGCACAACAATCCCAATGTCATTAATGCCATTAATTCCTCAGATTCCTTCCAATTAATTCCTTCAAGCCTTCAAGGCACTGGGTCACAGGAGACTTGCTGGGTCTTGGATGCAAACTGGAACAGCTGAATAGGCTACTGTAATTCACATCATTGCCAAAGGGTTTTTAAAACACTCTCCCTAGCTCTCCCTCACCCCACATCGTGACCCTATGCCAACATTTTTAGAGGGAGTACAGTGTTAGTTCAGACTGCTCCTCAGTGCCTCATGGAAGCAGCAGAAAGTTTTAGGATGTACTAGAAATCCCATCAACACTTTGCTGTTCAATTCCCCTGCAAACCATAGTTCCCTGCCTGTCCTGCAGCACTGGAGCCTTTCTGTTTACTTTTTAAGCTGGCAAGAGAGATCTACAGGAATATTTGCTCCCCCTTGTCTATTCATTTATCCTTTACAAGCTGGTAACTGCTAATACCACCACCAGACAGCATTGCATGGCTTACATTGTTTTATACTCAATATACTCTATCAGCATCACAGAAGCAAATCTCTTGTAGCCTAGAGTGATGTTAGAGATCACAGCATGCTTTACACATTGCTTGTTAGAGTACTTTTCTTGCTGTGTTACAGTAGCTGCTTTCACTGAATTAATTTCAGACACTGACAGGATTTTTATAGTTATCTATAATGGCAATCCTTAGATAATCACATAGGTTTATTTCAGTGTATATAACAGTCAACAGGTTTTGAGTATAGGGTAACAGGGAATTTGGATATATACCCCTATCCCCCAATTTGCCCAGGACAATTTAACAGGTCTGGAGAGTATTAGGGTAGTAACTGATACTGCACAGAAGCCTGACAATCAAAACAATATACCAACATTTATTATTTATTTTTTTTACAAAAGAGGAGAAGGCTGTTAAGAAAGCAGGAACAAACTAGTCACTGACGGCATTATTTTGTGCAACTGAGGCCCATTTAGTGAACAACTTGCCCCCGGTGATTTCAAAGTGTTCTCATGAACAAAATTCAGTTATCATCCCCTATAGCCACAATGGTGGTAAAACAGAGCAGAAACGATCCAGAAAACAAAACACCCAGCTGCTGAAACAAACAGCCCCTCAAGTCTCCACGACTTTCATTTCCCTGTGACCCAGGGTTCAGAAATGGATGAAAGAACAAGTGAAAATGAACAGCCGTGAATTACATGTACTACAAGCTCTAGGTATATATCAACACTACATTTTAGACATTGTCATATACTGAACTAGATTTGCACCCTCTTCAGCCTAACCTGCAATTTAGCCAGTAATCTATTTCTACCAGAAATATTTATGAAATTTCAAACCCAACAGTAGCTTCAGCCTCCCTTAAAAATGCAATACACAAAATAAATCAGGTACACCTAAGCAGACCAGTCTGAATGCTGGGTAGTATTCTTCTATGGTACCAGTGACTTTTAATAGTCAACATCTTTTAGTCTGATCAGACTGAAAGTGGAAGTTTTACCATCTAGCTTTTGAGATTTGTAATGTATCAACATACCTCTAATACAGTGAAATATTTTTATGCAAAGGAAAATTGCTTGGGTATATCTTGTCTGTCCTGAAGCTGCAAAGTTAGATGGCAAAAGTTTTAAACTTCAACATCTTTCCACTTAGAATGTTCAATAATTTTTTATAAACTATGATATTCTGCAGCAATATTTCCTAAAAAAACCCCAACAAACCAAAAACAAAGAAGCAAACCAACAAAAAAAAAAAAAAAAGAGAAAAAACACCCCAAAAACCCCACAAAGAGAAAAAAGCCACCTATATAAAATGCACGATGCTGCACTGTTACAAGGTTTTATTAGCACTTTTCAAAAACTGCTATAGCATTTTAAGAACCTTGCTACACAGTAGTTAGATTATGCTAAATGCCTCTTCCACAAAAGCATATTAAAAAATTTGTCTAGAAGTTACAGATACATTGTCCGTAACAAAGCAGAATAAAACCAAACCAACATGTGTGCGTGACTATTTTCCAAACATATCTGATCTGATATTATCCAGAGGAGAGAAGAGGGGAGGGGACAGTCATCAGTCATCTTTCTTCTCATCAGTATTTTGGGAGGGGTGTGGTGTGGGGTTTGTGGGAATAATCTTGAGGCTCAAGATATTCTAGAATTTCAGTGGCATTGTTTCAGTCTTTCTATCCTATTTCTTCTAAATCCTTTCCCCAGAAAATATAATTAGTCAGTATTTCCCCAATAAAATTAGCATTTATGTCACTTTGTAAAATGACAAATTTCTATTTACCTACCTAACTTGCTTAAATTGGAGTGCACTTTTCTTGGAAATATGAATCATTAGAAACCTCTTTGGAAGTTGGGACTCAAGATGGAAAATCAACTCAGAAAAATGCAAGGAGTAATTTTTGTGCTGAGACCGCAGCATGACACATCCATCCTTTGGCTTTGCCTAATACAGAAAAACAGCATTTGAGATTGTCCAAACAAAATCACGGACCCATGAAACTATACTCAGGCTAATTTCTCATCTCTTGGGATAACAGCCCTGTCCCTCAAGGTCACTGCCTATATAGGTGCACAAAGCAGCACCGTAGAAACATGTTATCTCTCCTGTCTTGCAGGGAAGATCAATCCTGCAGGGTTGGTTTGGGCAAACCTTTTCCCAATACTAAGAGAAGTCAAACTAAGTAACTAATAACAGTGAAATTCCTGCAAAAGCAAATCAATTCACCCCAAAGGTGTTCCTTTTCTTTTTAAAATTTGAAATCAATTTGCTTGGGAAGTTAGTAATCCCTGAGAATACCTCTGCTGGTTCCACTGGAAATGACAGCTAGTCTACCAGCACTACTGTTCTTTGCTGTTGGCACCTCAGTTTCTATGTAAATATTTGTAAACATTTACAAAGGAAAAAAAAAGTAATAGTTATTTATTCAGCTATTTGGGAACACCATTCTATTTACAGCTGTTACTAGAACTACAAAAATGTTGAGAGTTGATATCAGGTAAATAAAACCAGGCTGTGGCAACTTCAGTGATATTAAACTTCAGGAAAACCTTGGGAATGGTACAAGATTTCAGATAAGCATCTGCTCTTTCAGAATTAAACTTACCAGAGCTAAATAATTTTTGCACCTCATTCAAATTAACCCAAATGAACACAGTTGGGTCAATTCTTGGGAGATCTGCTGCACATCCTGCAAACTACGTATACAGGCAGCAGAGAAAAAGAGCTAATGGCTTCTGGACAACCAATTGAAATTTTGCAGCAACTCTAGATTAATTGTTCACTGGAGATAGCCATTTCATTTCTTTTCATATCATCTCCTAGATTTGCTATTAAAATTCACAGTATTGTGCATTGTCCTTGGACTCCATGATAACTGCTTCATCCAAAGCCTTTCTCAAGAAACAACAACCGAGTCTCTACTGTGGAGTTCAGTAATAAGTTGCAAAGATAGTCATGTTAGGAATGAATTTCATTAACTTAATTTAGGAATAAAACCCAAACAAACAAAGAGGAACAAATTATGCTTTAGTCAAGAGAACAGATGCATGCCAGTAGGCTTTCTGCAGCCCCATGACTGGAATAGATTCTTCCTGTGAGGAGTGAGATACCTGGGTAAATGCGTGGGAGACCAGGCCTAGGTTAGAAAAGTGTTTCTTCATAGGATTGAGGTGTATGAGCAATGATTGTGGGAAATTAGGAGTGAAAAAGCAATAAGCTGGTTCGGGTCAGGTTGGAAGGGCATGGGGCAGGAGGGTGGGAAGCGTGGGATGCTACATACCAGGATTGGCATGCTGCAGGTGGAGCAGTGGCCCAGCAGAGACTTTCTCAGGGCAGATTCTTAGACCTCAAAGCAAGGTGTAGTAGCAGAGCACAGCATGTGACAGGTTGAAGATAATTGCTCAATTATATCTGAATCTAGGCAAAATCTCCTTCACGTTTAGATGGATGCTAATTTGCAAAATGCTCTGTGTGCTGTGCACAGCTTCCGCAAGCAGAACGGCAGTTACAGCATGTAGCCCTTTAGTTATGTTGTCTGATTTCTGCAATCATCAAAATATGTATCAACTAGAAAAGTGTTTTCAGCAGTAGTGGTATTAATATAATAAAATTCTCTTGCCACTGGCTACTCCTTGGGTCTAATTAAGGTAAACTGACTATGGCTTGTTTGACAATAAATTGCTCGTCAAAAATGTTATTTAAAAAAACCAAAACAAACCAACAAAAAAACCCAAACAAACAAAAAAAACCCAAAAAACCTAAACAAAAAACCCCTTATCTGCTGTACCATGCCTTAAAATTCCATGTTTGAAATGAATATCATGTAATGGATGGCTTATACTCCAGCTGCCTCTTAGACTTGTCTCCTTCTCCAGAACATTAGATATTCACTTCAGTGTAGAAACTAGCTTGACAAAGTAACATTCTCATTTTAAATTGTATTAATATTACTCAGCTTTTATTCCAGACTGCGTAAGATTTAATGCAGGTCTGGTTTTATTGACTATAAAGGAGTTACACTTAAGTGAAACATGATCATGGGACTTCTCTCTTTCCACTGTCATCCTTTAGTGCCTAAATACATTTGCAGAGAAACAACCAGTTCGGAGCTTTTCTTTTACTATTGACTCCTCTCCTCAATTCATTCTCAAGAGAGAACAGGAGGGAGCAGAAGTCCAGTCGCACGTTTTCTAATCCTGGTTCTGACACTAAGTAGCTGCAACTGCTTACTGATATAATAAATTCTTTGTGCTCCGTTTTCAAAGCAGGCATAATGCCTACGCCTTAAGAGTGTTGTGGGATTCAGTATTTTGCTTTCCTAATGCTTTGAACTCGCTACATGAAGGGTGATTAAAACCGCGGAGTGTTCTCAGAGTATTCCAATGGCACAGCACAGCTGGGCAATGTCTAGATACAATTTAGCAGTAATAGTTGATCACTATCCATTCCATGTATGGGCTTGTAGGGTCTTTTAACAAAACACTGAAATTTTACCCCAGAAAAACCACTGACCTTTTTCTTATCACTTTAAAAAAAAAACAAACAAAAAAACAAACAACAAAACAAGCCTTCCCCTTTGCTTGAGTCAGGTGCTGATATGGATGTATCACTGGTTTGCACTGCATGTTTGGGAAGGGTAAATCTGAAAACTTACTCATGGCCTAACTTTTAGTATGTTGTAGAACATTCTGTAAAGTATTAGCACCATATTTAAAACAGAAGGAAAGAAACAAATAGATGCCAGCTCATTATTGGAATGTTAGCTGAGACACTCACTGTCCTTGTGAACAACTTTTCATCTCTCTTGAGGTTACTGAGGATGTTTTAAAGAGCTATTTTATGGAGCAGGGAGTGTTGAATAGTTCCAGAGCAGTGAAGTCAAAAAAATAACAACAATGCAGCATAACTTCAAATTAGGCCTGTGCTAATTTATTTTCTGAACTGGATAACTCAGATCTTTCTTGCACCAGTGAAAGGCAAATAACAGCTAATCTTCAGGGAGCACTACAAGACCAACCTCACACTACTTTTAAAATATGAAGCTGGATATATATTGGTATAAGCAGCATGAAAAAATATTCCGCTTGCCTCTGCAAAAGCACAGCGTGAGAGACACACACACACACACAAAGAGCAGGTGAGTGCTGAAATAAGAAACTCCATCTCTGATGTAAAAGTTGACCTTTTTAATGGTCTGGAGGAAACATCAGTGATTACATAAACTCCATCTCAACACCTCTTCAGGCTTCTGAGCAAGGAAGGGCTGAAGAAACCACAGCCTGCAATGGCTTCACCAAGAACTGAGTCTGCACTGGAGTTTCCAACAGAAAGGGGAAGAGGCATGAGTAACTATGGGGAAGGTATGATTTACAAATAACAAATACAAACCTTCCTGCAGGAACACAAACTGCCTGGATATATCAATAGCAAATATAAACGGGAGGAACAGAATTGGTATGTCTAGAACACGGCAAGGCACAGAGCCCTGAAAACTGCTGCTTCTGAGGCAAAGAAAAGTGCTTCAAGTTTCATGATACTTCAAGGAATGCAAGAAGCCATGCCTCACAGCAGTACAAACCAGTAAGTCTATCTGCAATGACCATCTCTAGAAAGATCCACCATTCATTTTGTCACGGTTTCTATTCTGCTTACAAACAGCAAGAGCCAGCCTCAAAAACAAATACAGACCAGCTGCAAACCCACAAATCTAAAGGCTTCTCAATTTGAGAGAAGGCTGGCTATGAACTTTATGGTTCTGGACTGTCTACTCAACAGTACCTGAAGAGGTCCAAGTAGCACAAAGTCCACAAATAGTACTAAACGACAAGCTTTTGTGAAACATACTTAGGATGTTCTGTCAGGCTGGCATTGGATTCAGGTGATGAAAAGATAATCTAGATACAGATAGTTGCTAATTCCACTTTCCTGGTGTGCAGCATTATCCTTTGTGGACAAGAAAACCAGAAAGGTGTTTTTGGCAAATAAGCAAGGCCAAACAATGTCCATTTTTCATTCTTCTTAGAACTCGTAATACTTTGGGGATATAAAGAAAGGGTTAAAAAGGCACTACATAGTACTATATTGCTGTTTGTTTTCTGTTTTGTGTCATAAGCATTCAGATTCTCTGCAATCTTAAAGTTTTTTCTTAATCTACTACAACACTGGAAACACTACAGGAACAAAAGTACATGAAAAACCAGAGAAAACCACTACTGTGAGATTCATAGTGAAATCCTGAGAGCTTGTAACAGAAAGTAGGAAAAAATTAACTAAAGATGATGGTCTGTTTGCATTATAAATCCAATTTACCAAGAATTTTAGCCACAATGCAGTTTAGTTTTGAAGTCTGTGACCACGATATTATAAATACACAAATACATGCAGCATGTATGGACTCAGTGCTCTTTGCCCCAGATCTGGACCATATCAGAAGGCTTGTCCAGGCACGCTACTTCAGATTGCTCCCTTCCCACCCACCCTCACTGTCTCAAGCCAAGCCAGAACTCAAAAAACCTGCCTTGCATTGTGACAGTTTATGCTGGAGAATGGCAACACAAGTCAGCTCCATGCTAGCACAGCTATTCCATCTTCTCCCTCAAATCAGGGGCACAATATTCAGACACAGGCAAAAGAATTCAGCAGATTTATGTTTGGCCATTACTGCAAGTGTTTTGCTACCCATGCTACTCTACCTTCCTGGACAGCTGCTTTCTTTACCTGCATCTAAAACTGGCTATGTGAAAAATGGGGAAGGTATTAAATGAAACAGAAACTACCTTCAGACTGAATAAGTAATCAATAATATTGTCATACTAATACCTTTGTGTAAGGAAGGAGAGTAATAGTTAAATGTAATCCATATATTCATACAAGCAGTTATTCAAATTATACATATATGGATAAAGGAGACACAAACCATACACACTAGCTCTGCCTAGGCTTTACTACTAAGCTTTCTAATTTTATTTGAACATGGAATTCAAATCAAACCCAGAGGATTGAAACAAAAGGTATTTAAGAAGTACCCACTGATCTAAAATACCTGAATTTTACAAAACATAAACCCCAGGTTTGCCATTACCTTCTCTTTTTTAGAAAAAAAACATGAAACTACACAATAGTCAGAAAGTAGAAAATACGCTGAAGGAAGGCATTTTAGCTGATGGCTTTAAAATTCAAAGGATGAATTTTCAGAGGAAAGAGTTCAGAGCCAGACTGAGCTAAATTGTTTAGGCTGTTGTCTAACAGCATCAAATTTGGGACTATGTAGCTGCGCTGGCAAGGAAGTACTTCTGGAGAAGAACACATTCATTTACCAAAAAGACCAGGCAGAGCACAGTATACTCTTATTTAAACCTTCCAGAAGAATTTTTTCAGTAGTGTTTTCACATAATGAAATGAAAGAAAGAATGACAGCTCTGACTAAAGAATGACTTTTAGAGGCTTTTATTATTTGGCTTATCCATCACTCAAAGAAAATGACATGTTACATGGAACTTTTGTATCTGAGTAATGTCTGAAATAATTCTCTATTAGACACCATGTGATAATGCTCAGTGTCAAACAGCTTTAACACAGCAACTATAGACTGTCAAAAACCCAAGCAGGGTTATATGTACTGTTAACAGTCTACATCACTGTTTCACAACAACAGGCACATTCTGATTCACCTGGTTTTGCTCATTATTATTGCGACTGAAGGAGCACTGTGAGGCAATTCATGTAACCCCAATGGGTAATAAACAGGTTATTAATACCATGGAAATGGCTTATAGATACCTTGAAATCATGGCAGCGCAGGTCTACCTTAACACTTTCAGCTGTCCAAGGCAAACAGTGGATACGAGGCTGAATAGAGAGGAGGCAATACCACCAGAGGCAGACAATGGACATAGAAATCACCCTTAAGAGGCAAAAAGTATGAGTATGTGCTATACAGTATGTAAACAGCAAATCTGACATGTTTAGGACACTGGGCATGCACTACAAAGTCCGGCATAGACAGTGCCTATCTATTTGTAAATTAGGCAGCTGAGCCACCCTGCATGTCCCAGTTTCTCTCTTCAGAGTTTAGAGGTTTCAAGCCAGAAAAAGGGCACATGTTGGGGTAAACTCAGATAAATCACATCCGTGAAGAAATTTTGCACATCTTCACTCCCATCTGCATTTCACTTGCCTCAGACTGAACACTGAAGATACTGGAACAAGCTGATAGGCAAAACTAGAACGTTATTCTAATTTTCAGAAGCATTTATGTATATTTGAATCAAATGAAGTGTAAGTTAACCACTGACAGAATAATCATAAGGGAATAGCAATAAATATTTCAAGAGCTATATTCCAAAAGAGATGTATTTGTCTTTCTATCCATCTCCTCCCTCCAGCTGAACATCACTGTTTTGCACACAGACATGCTGCCACTGTCATTTTGGTCCTTAAAGACTTTGTTTCCCATCTATCATTCTTTCAACTACACCTACTTTTAGAAATACTATTGAAACAAAGATAAAACATTTGAGAACACACAACCAGGACTGGAAGCATTCTTTTACCATAGGTTTAATTACAACTGGTAGGTCAGTAAATTATTTGAATATTGCTGTAAAGAATAACCAGACAAAGGTTACCTCCCTTCAGAAACATCAAGACAGTCTTGCAGTTTGGAAGGAGATCGTTACAACATTCACTAACAGCAGCAGCAGACAGGAGAGAAAGCGTCTAATAACAAACTTTTCTAAAATGTCTTCTCAGTTCACTGGAAATGGTAAAAAATGTCAGGCCCAGAAAGAGTTAATACTACAACATTCAGGGGTATTTGTGGAAAACAAAACATCAGAAGGGGAAGAAATCAAAGAACAATACCAAAAAATATTTCTACTCAAGGCTGCACTTAAGCATGTACTCAATTTTAAGTATATACTTAAAACACTAATTAAAATATGTTTAAGTGCTTTCCTGAGTTGAGGCCAAAGAATTGAATCAGATGGTAATGGAAAAAATTTGGCAGTATCCATAGTGTTCTGCCGAATATTGCAATGCAAAAGGGTTATTAAAAGACAGAATGCTTTATGAGGCAGAGGCTCCATGTTCATTTAAGTGGCAACTAGCTTGGCTAGTGTACTACTGAATTGCACACAGTCATAAAAATCAGTGCTTCAAGAGAAAAAAGAAATTATAGCTGAAGTGGAAGATGGATAGGTTGTGATCACAGAAACAAGTGTTTTCAAGCAAGTTTCAAGCAAGCAAATATTTTAAATATGCACTTTTTCAGAAATAAATATAAATGTACCATACTGTTATTAAGAGCTTAAAGATGGTGTCAATCTAGAGGATGCAGCAAAAGAATAGGATTTAGGTAAGTAGATATGCTAAAAAATGGTTATTTAACAAAAATCAGTATCTGGCCGCAGAGGAGAAACTTTTTACACCAAATGAATAGCAGAGAATGAACTGTACTGCTGAATCTTCATAAATGCAAACCCAATCCATTAGAATATAAAGAGACAGCAAGCAGAGCTATATTTCTCTTCCACACTTCAAGAGAAGGGACACTGAGCACACAGAATTGAGACTAGTAATACCAATACTACTACTACTACTGAAGGCAATTAATTCTATTAAGATTATTCTTTTTAATTGCTTCATTTACAAACTGCAATCAAGGGTCAGCATTAAGCATTTCAGAGATACTTGGCATATCCAGGAAATATCACAAGTACGTAACTATCTGACACTAGTGCCCACAGTTTGAAAACTTCAGAAGCTAGCCTAGTTAGTGATGCTAAATTAAGAAGAGAAATGAAGTTAAAAGCATTTCAGCTCGAAAGGAAATTTAAAAGCCTGCATTTTTTGCAGAAGACCTACATCTCAGAAAACACAGACAGCCATAATAATAAAGTGAAAGATTTAAACATGATTTTCAATACACAGCTAGACCTTAGAAAATTAACATACAGCTGATAGAGGAAAATAAACTACAGTAGTCAATATATAAGAATAGAATCTAGAGAGCTATGATGGAATTGGAAAAGCAAATAAAGATGTAAAAACAAACACATTCCTGAAGCATGTCTAAAGCAAGTAAACAAAGAATCTGCTGGGAAGAAAAAAGGGAAAGGGGATAAGGACCACTTAGAGAAACAATATGATTGTGTTAAAGAAGTTCTCAATGAAAAAAACTTACACAAATACTTAGCCCGATCCCACAGCTGTTTTCAAATAACAGAGATGAGGCATTGCCAGGAATGAGGGCTTCAAAAAGATACCAAAGTAGCACGTTGAAGTGAAATGCATCAACAGGATTGCCCGGAATACACCTAATATTTCTGGCAAAAGTCTCATTCAAGTGAATGAACTCCTTAAAAATCCACTGTAAAACAGCTGCATCACCAGACAAACATATTCATTCTATGCAGATGCCATATTTTTTACCCTCTACACTTACTTTCCATACCATTACTGATTTTCACAGCACAAAATAAAATTCTCTCATGTGCATTGACATAAACCACCCATCTGCAACTCCCCTGTTGTCAGGCCTTGCTAAGAATTCCACAAACTCACCATCTGACACATGAAATGTACAATGCAGTGTCACTCAGGCCTAGGCAGCAAGTCCCAGGTATCTGCTTCCTTCTCCTTCAGAATGTTGATTTGTGTAGTGTATTATTACATGTGAACAACTTCCATTTTAATACACACACTGTGTTATAGAGGTCATTTGTGGAAGTTTGAGATAGCTGTATTAACTTTTGAGGTTTTGCCATTTGCCGTTTCCAGCCACTGCAGATCATATCAAATGCAGTCTGAACAAGAAGTAATTTTTCCATAAAAACATTTAGACACGTTTCAAAAATAAGACAACACACTACTGGCACAAATACTGTTCCTGTGTCCTATTGGGAACATCTTTATAGGTATCCACTAAGGAAAGAAAAAAACCAAACTCAACTCTACTCTTTATGTTTTCTAGTATCTATTCTACACAGAACAATCACTATATGAGACTGTAGTTTCACCTATGTTTTAAATGGTGTAAGACAACGCTGAAATGAGAAGCAGCTATCCTGCCATCTCCCATCTCATTTTCATCCCTGAACTGCTGTCTGTTCCACGCAGGAAAATGTTTGTGCGGCCATAAACTGAACCAAAGAACTGTTGTAGTTCCCCAGACTGGATGGAGGGAGGATGGGATGACTCCTTTCAGCAGCCATCCCGTGCTACTGCATGTGCTCAGTGTTTGAGAACTACAGGATAAAAGAGTCTGCTCTAACGCAGAGGTCACATCAGGGCCAAAACTAACTATCCCACCACTACTATGACCTCAGACCTTTAAAGGAGAAGGAAAACTGTAATTGCCCTTATGTTAGGCTCTTTTCCACTGCTACAATGAGGGAAAATACCATTACATCCTTGTTTATGGTCCTGGCAGTTCTCAAAATTTTGTATCAGTCAGCCATGACTGAAGAATTGGCTATAGCCCAATGTATACCTCAAACCATCATGCTGTTTGAGAAAGGTTAAGGAAGCCATTACCTAATACGTTGTCTATTTGTCCTCTTTATTTTCAATGGTATTGCTTGGATGTATTAATGATTTTGAACATCGTAACTTTTCCCAGGGAGATGCAGTGGAGAAAGCCAAGGAGTTGCTAAATAGACCATAAGACAACAAATGCAATTCACAGCTGCATCCTCCCCATTCCCCAACATACATCTTTCACACAGTCTTTAGTCTTTGATTGTTGAAGAATCCTAGTCAAGATTTACTAGTAATTTCCCAGGGAGCTCATTTCTTCAAAGATGACCACAAAACTGCTCTTCAGAACAATACATTTCATGGCAGTATGTTTACATAAATACTTGAAGAGGAAAGAATTATACGTATGTAATGTAAACACAGATACATTTCCTCTAAAAATATAATTTGCTACACTTCAGCTGGTGACTAACACATATGCCTGTTCTTCAACAGCAAAGCACCATATACAAACTCCTCAGAAACCTTCTTAATAAGCATTTAACTACTCTATAGAACTAGAAAGCAAACAATCACATTAAACACTGACGAAAACCTTGCAGCATGTGTTTGGGAATTGCCTGTTACATCCTCTGTTAAGACAACTATCTAGAGTAGCATTTGGTCACCTTGCACATTGATATATCTGTTTTTCTCTCTATGTTCATTGAAAAACTTGAGTGTGCCAAGAAAACAACCTCCAGTGAAGTTATTCTGCCACCTGCTGTTGCTTTTACAGATATACTACGTATTTTAATGCAAATCTCAAATTTAAAAAAAAAAAAAATCCTAATATAAAATATGAAATAATTCCTTATTGCAGAAAACAAATGTGATTATCAAGTACAAACCACTAATACATTGCAATCTTTTTCTCTTGATGTCTTCTCAAATCTGTGACCCGAAAGATGGTTATTGCCAAGATGTAAGGGGCTGGGAGGTGCAAAGGAGAGCTTGGTCACTTAAAAAAAAAAAAAAAAAGAAAAGAAAAAGAAAAGAAAAGAAAAAAAAAGAAAAGAAATACAAAACCTCCTAAAACAAACTATTTTCATGAAATGAAGACTTTCAGTCTGAAAACTGCAATCCTAAACACTGCTAGATTACAGTATCAAAACAATTAAAGAACATGTTAAAAGAAATATTGAAACATACCAGTCAACATTCACTGTCTAAGATTGGGGAAAGAGAAAACATGAGCAGTATCGAAAAGCTAACTCCTCTCACACCTTCAGTTCTAGCAGTAAGATAGCTCAGGACTTAGAAAATTTGACAAATTCCTTTTCCAACAAGCCAGTAACAACAAGATTGCCATCCCAGCCTTGCTGCTGCAATCCACGTCAGGCAGCAGCATACAAAACTTATTTTCAGGAACGATATGTGGCACTGCCTCATCTGAGGCCAAGCGCAACACCTTGCAAAACTAGAGTGGCTACATCATATGGTGGCTTACATTGCTCATTGCTTTGTGCACACTTAAATGTTTGTCTCCAGCGGGCAGGTAGCAGTAGTACCACTAGAGTTTAGGAAAAAGACTGAAAAAGAGTGGGTCACCCACTGAAACTGCAGAGGGAAGTTGGGGCAGGAGAGTGACTCACTAGAAGATGACCTACTCCCTTGAAAAATGCCTTCATATTTTTAATTATTATAAACCATGAGAAATACCATTCTAAATGTTATCCAAGCTATAAGACAGAAAAAGCTCTTCAAGGAAAAGGATACCCTCACTCTGCAAAATGAACATCCATCCAAGTCTGATCCACTCCCTACCCTGTCCTACAGAGGTTTCCTCAAATTAAAGGGCCAAAGGAGCCATAGGTGGCCTCTCAATCAAGCAGTGTTGGACTAAACTTGCTTAGCTCACAAGACTTAAGTGGATCACAAGACAAGACAGCATGGTTAACCACTCCTTGTATTAAACAGACATATTTAGCCTACTCTTCATTTAGAGACCTACTAAAATCTTGTTCCACCTTGCAAAGTTTGGCAGCTGGCCACCACCATTTAGAATGAATATTCAGTTGTTCCTTCAGGCTCTTCAGCTCTTTGATATCCGATTGCCTGCTACACATTAGACAGGCATACACCCCCTTTTTGCCAAGCGGCACATGCATGACGGCTTCACACTCTTTCACATGAAGCCTCCTAGCAATGTTTGTTTTCCCCCTTGGTCAAGTACAGAGATTAGTTCTCAAGACAACAGCTCTGTGCCCCACTGCTGGTGCTTCTCACGGCAGTGTGCCAGTGGCTCCCTGAACAAAAGAGCATCTCACCTGCTGCAGGGAGCCCCACAGAGCCATTCTCGCTTTGCTACGGTGGGAAAGGGGTGAAGGACTTGCTGGCCAACTTAGATGAGCTCAGCTGTATTTTTGCCCCTCTCCTCCTTGATTTCTAGTATATTTGCCTCGTTGCTGAGCCCGGTGAGCAGATCGGCAACATTAACTATCACTTTTCATATAAAAATACAATTCTATTTCTAATTTGCACACTATGGCAAGGAGATTTTAACTACATCTTGAGGTATTCATATGTACCAATCACCTCAGACCTCCATCCGTATCAAATAATTTATATCTGCTAAGCATTATTAGCCCTGTATTTTGAAGCAAAACAGCAAAAGTGATTAAAAGACAGGCAAAGAAATTCTACAGCAGAGCTAGATCCTAATACAGATGTTGGCCCGCCTTTCCTTTGTAATCAATACTAAATAAACCTGCAAAAAAGCACATGCATGCATAAAAATCAATTTTTTACAAAAGGTATTTTTACTAGATCTGGTTTCAGAGTTCTGTTTTCTGTACTAAAATGGAAGGTCATCCTGTACAAACTCAATATTTTCTCTGCTCCTGAATTTTGTTATCCTTTGCTGCATGTGTATATGCAGTTGTTACATTAAGAATTGATGCAGATGTTTTAGTTTTTACAGTAAGCTCGTTTCCTTGTCTGTGCAATAGATGGAAGCCAATTAGCATTTCTTCCAGCCTGTCTTGTTGCATTCTAACATGATGAATTAGGTGGTTTTCCCCGATAAGGTATTTTCCCATAGGAATTCCCATAAAGAATGTTATTCCTTGCAGTGCCCTGTTCATATAATTCTTGCCCCTTTCAACAAGGCAGGTAATTAGATGCTTTGTCCCTGAAGTCAGATCATCTATTGATAAAACAAGATGTACTACCAAGGCCACACCCTATGATTTGATTAATTTGTTCTCTGACCTGTTTTTAATCACACTTGGGACTTCAGTTTTGAAAGGAAGCACACCTGGACAGTGCGTAAAAAGAGAAGTCAAGATGACACAGCTCTATCATGGCTGAAGACCCTCCCTCAAGTGATTTAAAATCTTAATTATCTTACATTTGATAGTGAGAGAAGTTACACAGGACAGACTCTCATAAGATAAGAGCAAAGGCATTTTTGACACAGTCCTCATTTCAACTGAGTGTTAGCAAGAGACCGCCAAAAGCAAGACAAAAGGAAATCCAATCCAACCTTCCATTTTGGAGTCCAGTAAAAAAAAAATCCATAACACAGCCACACTGGGAAGAAAATCACAATTCCCTCACCTTCCCTTTGATTTGGCTGTGCTGGAGCTACCAGCTTCTAAGTCCAAAAGAAATGATTCTCTTAAGATATCTTACCCATTACTTTATTCATTTTTTTTTTTACATATACACTAGGAGATCTTAATGAAGATGAACTAGCAAAAATGCTAATGTCCAGTGCATTCCAAAGTATCCAAAGACCGTACCAAATCTACTGCATAATTTTGCATATACTGACAAATTGCATTATGCTGTATCAGCCACAGTACACTGTCAAGAAATTATTTATACCACCACTGAGCTCCATGCATGGCTGTGACTGACTCGTTAAACTACAATACAGTGCAATAGATATGAAGGGGGATGCAAAAATCCTTCTGTCAATTCAATTTTTAAGACTATTTCAGGGAAGAAAAAAAAAAACTTATGCTCTTTTGAAATCTACCTGGAACATCTAGATCTCCAGGAAAAAAAAACACGGGGTGCTTTGGTGTGCACAAGATACTGAAACCATGGGTTTGCATCTCATTGATCACATACCCTTTCTGGCAGTAATCTTTTACTGTAGGACACAGGCTCAGTGGGAAGAATGCCTCAAACCAAACTGCCAGCAACAGCTCCTGGAGCACAGGTTTGTTACCCACATCCCCACCCTTCACAAGGGAGTGGCTGACCATCCACTCACTGTCCAGACCCAACCTTACTCAATTTACAAATTGTGACAAAAATCACAGCCTGAGGTGACGTAACTGCGTAACTTATATGTATGTTATCCACCTTTCATTACAGAAAAAGTAAGTGGAGTATCCTATTAATGAGTACATCTTGCAGGGCCTGTAAAAATGTGAAAGCAAACAAATATTTCATAATACATAGAAAAAGACTTTTCAATTAACATCCTGTTTTGAATACATGGCTGACCCACAGCAGCCCCTGGCAACAGCCTGCCAACATCTCAGCCCAGCATGCTCATACACTTCTGGGAGAGCTTCCACTCCTTTACACATCAACAACAAGCCTGTTTATTATCCACCTTGCCTGATCTATAGTGCAATGTGGCCAGGACCTGAAGCTATTTCCTTAAGATTGAATGAGTCAGGACATGAAAATCAACATGAAGAGGTTTAAAAGCTGCGAGAAAACTTCTGTAAGTAAAGCCTTTGTAAAGCAAGGATTGCAACATTTGGAAAGTTGGGGCTTTCCACAGGCTGACAGTACTGAGATGCTCTGCTATTTCTCCCTCAACATTGTGGTAAGAGCAGCAGACAGACAGACAGACAATAGCTATTTGTCTCTGACGCTACCCTCAGTCTGAGAGATCTACAGGGTACAGCTATATGACCTTTTGAAGGCAAATACAATCTTGCCGTGCCTGTGGTCTAAGCAGAATAGAAAACATGTTAGTGCAATGTTAAGACCAAGCTAACGCACAGTGCACCTTGTCAGGATTCAAAGCAGCAGCAAAACGAACCCACGTCTACCTGCGAGCCACTGTAGGTGCTGATGGGATGGAGGAAAGCAGCACAGAAATGCAGTAAATGAGACAGATTTACTTTTGCTACAGTAAAGACATACTTTGCATCAGCCTCCATTGCCCAGCTGAGAAGAAATACAAGCTGGGGAAGGTGCTGGCACTGGACTCCTGCGCCTTCTGGAGCTTCAAGGTAATTAAAGCACAGACTTGATATCAGGAAAAAAAAAAAAAAAAAGGATGTTCATTGTCATTTTAGTGCTCATTCACACAAATCACATGGCAGTGCTATCAGCATTGATGTTCTAAGAGAGGTCTGGCACTGAAACGATGGTATATTTTACAGTTGGTTTCAGTGTTTTAAATTGCAAAGATGTTATGGAGTATTGCATTATTTGAAGGGAAGAGAAAGTAGCACAATCAATAGTTTTTAGGGCTGGCATTCAGATACACTACTGTAAAAACATGGAGTAAACAAAGCACCACACTTAGGCACAAATGGATACAACTCAAAAGCATTTGCTGCCCCTCCATTAAAAAGGTTTCCTTTGCTACAATGTTTGCAGTGGTGAGAGCTCTTACTTAAAATTCCCCTCATTTTACCTGTTGCATATTTATCTATTTTGTAATATGTATGTTAATGTTAAAAAAAATAAATAAAAAGATTATAATCTACATACATATACAGACATATATATAATACATAGAATTCCTTCCAGTTTTTAAGGAAATGTATTGTTTGCAAATGCTGCCATTGTTACAGCCTGAGACAACGACAGCTTCACCACAGAGATTAATTACAGCAGGGACAGGGCAAAATAATCTTTTCCATGCTACCTTATCAGAGAGCTGCTAAACTACCGCTGGCCAAATTCCTTGTCTGTAAACATTAAATCTTCAACTGCTGAATAAATGATTGCATTTGTAACTTTTGCCAAGCTAGTAAGCTCCAAGATCTTCAACACATTTCACAGGAATATGAAAGAACAACAAGATGACTATACTTTATGGGCACCTATAACCTGGCAATAACCAGCAATCCAGAGGAGTATAGTTTACTATGTTTTGACCGACTGAACAGTCACTGATAAGATTAGACTCTTGGTTAAAACTTAGGAAAACAAAACACTTTTCTTGTTCTCTCTTTGCTTCCTCCTTGTGTCCTTCACATTAGCTAAACTGAGTTACACTAGTCCTGTTTACTCAGCAAACCTCTTTCCAGTGACATCTGAAATGGCCAGGGACCATCACCGTAAACAGATTCATAGTACCACCTCCTGCAGAATTTGCACTCTCCCTCTTTACAGCTCACAAAAGGTGAAGAAACTCAGGCTCAGAGACAGATTGGGAATATCAGTATGTGTATGGAAGCTACCATACAAAACACTGGTCAATGTGGTCACTCTTAAAGAAGAAGATTCTCAATCCTCATGACTTGATAAAGTCATCTACCAATGGGGAAAAAAATCTGTAAGAAACCAGTGGTGACAATTTGACTTAAATTGGACCTATATCCTTCTCTTCAACAGCTGACCTTGATGAAAGAGCCTCCTTGGAGACTTTAAGGAAGGCGGAATTTATAATGTAAGAGCTCCTGGCAGTTTTCATCACCTCAAATTATGAAGTGATTTGAATCAGTGCAGAGGACCTAAAAGCATGAATTCTGCACTGCTTTATTGTCTACAATTTCTCTCGCAATCTGCTCACACAGAACAGCAGCAGGCCATTTCTCTTCCTCCAAGATGATCTTAATTCAGCAAAGCACAATCCCATCTCCTATCCCTGTTTGGACACATGTACACACATAAATGACTTATGTTCTGTGTTTGGGAGAGCAGGGCGATATGACTCCCTGGGGTCACTTCCAGATTTATTCTTCATGAACACACTTAAGACCCATAGAGAAGTTGCAATATTTCCTGCATGCTTTGCATCTTCTGCTTAGTATCACACAAGCCTCTCAGACACAAATGAAAGGCAGCTTTAGATCACAATAGAAAGGCAACATGTACAAGAAGAAATGAGATAGCCAAATCAGCTAGGCTGATTTCACCTTCTACTGAGGGTTCCTTCACTCAAATCAGAGTACAAGATTGCTTCCAAGATAGGCTAGATTTAGCAACTGCAACAATACTCTCAAACTGATTAAAGGCAATTTTTACAGCAACTATTCCTACCAAGTAAAGCTGTTCCAATTTTTATCTGCATTTTAAACAGCTCCAGGGGACATCACTCGAGTTGCTCCTATTTACAAGTGAAGATGAGACTCATACAGCAACTATAATTATCAAATGGCCTGTTTGACAGGTAGCAAAAATTCACCACATGAATGTGCCACGCACTCCGCTTCCTCCTCTGTGGAGCATTTCAAAGCTTTGCTTCCATGTTCGTAACAATCTACACGATGACCAAGACACAGGCATGACCAGTGTGTTACAAATCATGAAGCTGCAATACAGGTAAAGAAAAAGGGCAAGCTATTCTTTGCAGAGGGTTGCTGGACACAAATCTCCGGTCAGTGTGAACTTATCACAAACACTGCTCTCTCTCCTTTCATTCTTCCAGCAAACTGAAATCTTTCATTTACAATAGTTAAGACAAAATAGTAGAAAATAGGATCCTTTGGAAGAATGTCAAAATTACTCCCCCTCCCCCCCTTTTTTTTAATCTGTTTTTGGCAAGTATAAGAAGAGGCTGAGAGAGATGGGGTTTTTCAGCCTGGAGAAGAGAAGGCTCCAGGGAAACCTTATTGCAGCATTTCAGTATCTGAAGGGGGCCTTCAAGAAAGCTGGGGAGGGACTTTTTACAAAGGCTTGTAGTGACAGGACAAGGGGTAATGGCTTCAAACTGGAAGAGAGTTGATTCAGATTAGAAATTAGGAAGAAATTCTTCACTATGAAGGTGGCCAGACACTGGTTGCCCAGGGAAGTTGAAGCTGTGGATGCTCCATCAATGGATGTGCTCAAGACCAGGATGGAAGGGACTTTCTGCATGCTAGTCTAGTGGGAGGTGTCCCTACCCATGCCAGGGGGTGTTGGAACTATATGATTTTTAAGGTCCCTTCCAACCTGAACCATTCTATGAATCTATGATGATTAGAAAAGCATACTCAAATCTTCCATAACAAATGCGAACTACAAGAAATAGGGTGTTGGAAATGTATAAAGTTCATAATGCATCAGTTTTGTGTTAACTCTGCTTCTCAAAGTTTTCTAGATGTACAATAATAATGAAATCTTGCCAGGGAGCATGATTAAAAAAGACTTAAAGCATAGGCTTTGACCCTATGTTAAGGCTGACTGAAGTCAAAGTGTGAGTCTTCCTGGATCAGCATTATAGTACACTGAAAAGATTTTATTTAGCATATTTGTTTCCATTTTAACTTAGATTTCATCCTTACTTTAGGCATTTCTTTGAACTTGGAAAGAAGCAGAATGGACAGCTGTACTTTTTGATGAATTTGTATGTATTTCTAGTCAGTTCACCCTCACACTTTATCACTAATAAAGCAGTATTTGTGTGGCAAACTGTCAAGGTGCATGGCTCAAGACCACCTTTTTGCAATAGAATTTTTACACAGCCACAGAAATATTTCTTTCACTTGAGGCTGCAAAGGTTTTTGGGGGCCTTCTTGAGGATTTTTATTTGCTAGAACTCAGCCTGGGACTGAATTATAATGCAGTGTTCCTTTAGGAAAAGAGTTGATTAACTGTAACCAAAACCAACACCATATTTATGCAAACTCAGATAAGGACAATGGAATCTCATACCTCAGAATATAAACAGTTGCCACAGTTGTCATGGGAGCAGTTCCCCACTCACCACTCCATCACAAGGACAGGGTAAGCAAGGCAGGAGAGGAGGTGGTGCTGCCTTTTGAGCTAAACAGAACGCAGCAGACAGACAGATCTGCTGTACTACATCTTATGTTCCTTAGTCTTTGCCATCTGGCAAGTGATCTGTGGCTCATGTGAAACGAGTGGGTGGTCATGGTCCGGTTTGTACTAGACATTTTTGGGGATCACAGAAAACCAAACCAAAACATTGCGATTGGCACCACCCACTGTTCTCGTTAGCGGCTTTCAACAGGCAAACGACAAAACAAAACTGAAGACTAAACCTCTCCCTCCTACAGAATTGGTCACAATTTCAGGAGGAGATAAAAGCAAGCCTGTATAAGAGAGGGCAAGTTTGCAATGCCTCTGGCTCTGTCATTCTGTTTGGGATAAAGAATACAGAAGTTTCAGCCCTTAGGACAACCAGTGATTTTAGCACCCCAGCTCTGATAATTCACCCTTCTATGAGTATCAACTGTGGAGCCATGAAAGGCACATGAAATTCACAGCTCAGCTCTTTTTTCTTCATCTGACATTCTGTACGGTTATTATTAAAAAAAAAAATAAAAGAAAAAAAAATATTTTGTCCTAGCACAGTAGGCTCAACAGAGCGATGGGTAAACTACTACATGCAGGACACACATTGGGGCATTGTTGCCAGCCATAAATTTGTTTTAATAACATCTGTGAAAAGTGAAAGCTCTTTTATAAAAACTTTATTTATAGATGAATGACAATGCTTAACAGCAGGTTTTCTACATTATGGAATTATGTTTCAAAGGTTATCCTGCTGAAAAAGAGCCAAACACTACAGCATTTATGTTGTTTTAAATTTAATACAATGCAGATTTCTCAGGCACAAATACCTTTAAAGGAAACCATATGGTAACGACAGACTTGTTTTTCCTTAACCTGGAATGCTTTCATTCTGAACTCCAAGTTAAAAAGGGTACAGGACTGGATACGTACGATGTTCCTTTCATTTCAAAGAACAACATTCATTTAGCATATGGAGATAGTGTGAAATAGCACCATTAGATATTTTTAATTTGATATACCAACTCACTGAGCAACTTTAAATCATATTTCACCTGTTGTTGAGCAACCAAAGCAAACCCTAGCTCCTGTTTGCTCAAATACCATCAAAGCAACTACAAAGGCAAGATGAGTTGCACTTTGTTTCTAGCATCAGGCAATGAATATTGAGATAATGTTTATTTATTTATTTTTAAGGATTTCAGTACCTTATAATTTTGAAATAAAGGATTTAAACAAGTAATCTTGTGAGTTCTCAACAGTTGTCCATTCACAAACCAAAACTTACATGGTAACTCTTAAATATCCAGACAAAAATACTCATCTGACTTAATCTGTAAGATCAACAGAAGAAAGAAAAACATTTTTTCTATAATTTCTTTAATATTTTAACCGTAGATATTATTTGCAACAACTGTGGAGTAATTGTTTACAGACCACAGTTAGGATTTTGTTTATGGTCCCCCTCCAATTCTCCAGTTTCAGGGACATACCTGGCTTCTCAAGACCCCTGGGGGAGTTTGTAATAGCAGGAGAAAAATAAAGGGCATTTTCAGACTTGCTGACTACACATATCTGACACAGAAAGTCATGTGTATGGGCACGATTTTTTGTGATCGCTTTTCAGCATACAACCACACATTTGAAGTCATCACAGTAAACATGTACTGAGGAATTCTAGATGTTGTAAGAAAGAAAAGCTACTGGCACAGCAGAACAGTTAAATCTACACAGAAATGTAATGTACAAATACACACTTGCCTATCATTTAATGAAAAATTAGCAAAGGCAAGGATGCATTAAGGTAAAATGACTGTGGTTTGCTTAGCTATGCTTTCTTTTGTTTGGGCATAGCAGCATGCAGTCTTGGATCAACAGGAAACCTCTTTCATCTGTCTGATGATACATATCAACGATGAAGCCTTTCAGAGGACATGCCATATTTCTAGGTGCTTAAAGATGTTGACATTTTAACAATATATATTCTTAGCCTGTGTTAGTCTAGTAATATCAGACAACTAGAAGCCCTGGCAATGCTGGTTGGAACCTGTCTACGCCAGACCAGCATCAAACCGACCCTAGCTTAGTAACATTTTCCCCCACATCCTTTTTAGAAATGAACTTCCCAAACAAAAAGGAGGAATAACAAACACAACGGGTATATACCAGTAACCAAATTCTAAAGCTATTTCTTCACTGCCTTCCGACTGCAGCCCAAGCAGGCACGCTGGTGCTAGCTGTACTCCAAAACCAGCAGAGAAGTGGGAGAGTGGCGGAGGCCAGAGGGCACGCTGCTCAGGTTTGCTGGGAACACTTGGTACTTAGGCAGGTTGCTGGTTCAGGTGTGCCTACTCATGCTGCGACTAAGCCTGCAGCAGTACGGTAGACATACCATAAACATACTGATCGGGAAAGCAGTCTGCTGGGGTCACGTATTTCAAAAGCAGCAGTTTTTCCTCTGAAGCTATCAGTTCTAAAGGAGGGATGAAAAATACATTGCTAATGTCCTGAGAGATAGTATATTTATCTGAATTCAATAAAGAAGAAACAGCACTTGCAAATGCACCATTTTTTTCCCTCCGCTTTCAAAAAAAAAATTGGACAAGATTAGAAAATTTCATGATTGATTGGTCAAATATGAGCCCAAATATTTTTAAATAAATAACAAAATTTATAATGTAACACTATAGAACTCTATATGGTGCATACAGCTTTTCTGAAGTCATCAGACTTGGCTGGTATACAATTTTTAACGAGCAGGCAAAGCAGAAGCACAGCACAATTACCATAAAACTTGGTAAGGTTCTGAAGAACAGGAAAATAAAAAAAACCCAAACAACAAATAAGCAAACAACAAAACCAATCCTCCCCCACCAAAAAAAAAAACCAAACAAACAAAAAACCCAAACAAAAACAAAAACCCCACAAAAAACCCAAACAAACAAAACCAACCAAAACAAACAAACAAAAAAACAACAACAAACCACAAACCAGCAAGACCAAGCAGTTGAATGTCTTGCCAATATATACAACCACTGGTGCTCAGTGAAAGGAGGGTAAAGGAAGATCACTGAACGGTTCTCTGCTGTCTACCCTGTTCTGTGGGGCTTGTTCTTACCTTAAGGCACGTGTGCATAAGTTAAGGATGGGTATTTCTTGACTTTAACTAACCACTCATATTATCTGTGGTTGTTGCAAACAGGATAAATAAATGCAGGGTAATCATTGTCACCAGCTGGAGAGAAAGCATTTTCAGAAACTATTTTAATATCTAAAATCACCATTATAGTAGTTAAGGAAACTGCTTTGGATTAAACCACACAACATATCAAGAGCTGTTATACTGACACCTTAATTGCTATAGGTCTTCTATCCCCAAACAGGAAACTATACAGACCTAGTTCCATAGGCTTTCTGTAGGTTGGGTTTCCACTAACATTTTACATGAGTGTAATGTGACGCTGATGCCAAATAGAAGATGGCCATTTTAATCTTTATTAGATCAACAGTACTATTCCCTTGAGGGCAGAGAGCAGCTTGTGGAAGAAGAGGATGGCACTGATTTTGCCAGCAAAGCTATCCACTTAAAGATATTCTAGAATTACAACCTCAAAAAAGTGTGCAAAGTAAACAAGGACTTTATAACTTTTAACACCTGGATGTTACAGGATGACTCCAGTGTGTAAACCTAATTTCTGTAACATCACTGAAGCAGAGCAATACCTGAAGTTGCAGGAAAACCACTTTTCAACAGCTTTTCAACCCAGTTGTTCATCACAGTAAGAGCCATAATTTTTATAGCGAGCACAATATAGGTAAGGAAAATTCATCAGCTTAACTACAACACCAATTTAATGAGTAACAATTTGTGTGAAAAAAATAAAAAAAATACTGCAATCACAGCAGCTAGAGTGACCTTGTCTTCATACTTCTTTATAAAAGCTGCCTTTAAAATGTTCAGGATTCTCCAAAACCATATTCCAGGAAAAGGACCTGGGTGTCCTGGTGGACAGCAGGATGACCATGAGCCAGAAATGTGCCCTCGTTGCCAAGAAGGCCAATGGCATCCTGGGGTGGATTAGAAGGGGTGTGGTTAGTAGGTTGAGAGAGGTTCTCCTCCCCCTTTACTCTGCCCTGGTGAGGCCACATCTGAAATATTGTGTCCAGTTCTGGGCCCCTCAGTTCAAGAAGGACAGGGAACTGCTTGAGAGAGTCCAATGCAGAGCCACAAAGATGATTAAAGGAGTGGAGCATCTCCCTTATGAGGAAAGGCTGAGGGAGCTGGGTCTCTTTAGCCTGGAGAAGAGGAGTCTGAGGGGTGACCTCATTAATGTTTATAAATACGTAAAGGGCAAGTGTCAGGAGGATGGAGCCAGGCTCTTCTCAGTAACATCCAATGATAGAACAAGGGGCAACAGGTACAAGCTGAAACATAGGAGATTCTATGTAAACGTAAGGAGAAATGTTTTCATGGTGAGGGTGACAGAGCACTGGAACAGGCTGCCCAGAAGGGTTGTGGAGTCTCCTTCTCTGGAGACATTCAGAACCCGCCTGGACGTGTTCCTGTGTGACCTGATCTAGGTGATCTTGCTCTAGCAGGGGGATTGGACTAGATGATCTTTCAAGGTCTCTTCCGACCCCTAAAATTCTGTGATTCTGTGTGAGTTCAGACTCTGGAGAGGAAGGGGTAAGGTTTTTTTCCTAATTGTTTGGTTTTCCTTAACACTATAATCAGTGCTGGGAAGTTTGTGTTGGCTAGCAGCACTGAAGTGAAATACACTGACGTTCAGCTGTTTTGCCCAGAACAGGTGCTTAGGGAGTGCTTTTCTGAAGGCAAACAAGTGTGTGTAAGAGCCTGATACTCTTAGAATCATAGAATATTTAGGTTGGAAAAGACCTTTAAGATCAATCAAGTCCAACCATTAACTTAGCACTGCCAAGTCCACCACTACACCATGTCTCTAGGTACTACATGTATTCTTCAAATACCTCTGGGTATGATGACTCAACCACTTCCCTGGGCAACCTATTCCAATGTTTCATGACCCTTTCAGTGAAAATTTTTTTCCTTAATGTGCAATCCAAACCTCACCATGTGCAATTTGAGGCCACTCTCTCTTGTCTTATGTCTTTCTCTTGTCTTTCTCTTGTACTTTTAGTGGACCTCCACTGATATCCCAGGCTTTGACATAGTGGAAGAGACTCCAAAGAGTGTTTGTGTGTTCAAGGATACACAAGGTGTGATATTCCTCAGAAATTTAAGCAAGCTGTATCAGCAGTTCTGGCCAACTCATATATATTTTCTCTTTATGCATATTCTGCCACACACTGTCAAAAACATATGCCCTTATTTTTTGGAACTTCTGCTGAGCCAAAGTGTATTATGAGAAATAAAAACATGTCCTATCAATTTTGTATTCTCCTAAATCTTGCTTATCAATCATAGGAAAAAAAAATCTCTATAGTACTCATGTTCTATTTTGCTACCAGAGGGAATATTTCTTTGTGTCCTGACAAAAGTTGAAGTTTTTTCTATAAGATGGCTTATCAAAACACTGTCTGAAAATTTAGACCTTCCTTCCAAATTATTTTGGTTTGAAATAAACCATACAGGTGGCTTCATGCCAGGATACTTTATGTTAATATCTGTGGAGAGAATTACAACTGCATTTCTTTTTATTCATATTTAGCAGCTCAATAGCATTATTGGCCTCCCATAGAAGAGTGTCACATTTTAGGGTCAGGGTGGCTCCTTAGGCCCATAACAGACGCTCTCTATTAATCCCTTTTCTCTTCCCCTTTGGCACATTTCCTGCATATCACAGAACCTTGTGGAGTCTGGATAACTACAGAGCATGTCACGGAACCTTGTAGGGAACTGGCACACACTCGTATGTTTTTTAGTGTTTGTCTGACCTGTATAACTGCACTGATGACTAATCTGACACCACATAGTAAAGACATTAGAAAATTATAATAATGATTTCAAGTTACAGAATGAGGAGAATTTGCCTCCTCGGGAGGAACAAAGGCAATATACTTTAATTTGAAGGAAATATACTACTTAGAAAGGTAGTTACTAGCAGGTAACAGCATAATTCTTACTCTGGGTGTTAGAGGGCAATGATACTTTCCCAAACATTAGTTCATGCCATTCAAAGAGCCTAATCTAAAAGACACTAATACATATAGAAAGTGCCAATATAGAGTGAACATTTAATTTAGGGGGTTTTATTCAGTTATAGAACACCATTGGGATGAAATTTCATTGTGGGAAACATTTCAAAGCCAACTTGACTTAATTCCTATACCTAACAAATCTTCTCTTTCTCCTTTGTTTCCCCTCCTCTCCCCAATATACTTTCTCTCCCATTTAAAGCAGCCATTCTGCTAAAATTAGTGATATTACTTAATTACGCAGCATTTGAATTTATTTTTATTGTTATACTGTCTTCCGTTAAATATTATGTTTGTGGCTAATGACATCTTCTTCTTATGTAGCAACGGCTCATTTTGTCAGATTTATTGTGCAGTAACTCAGTATCTTGCTAATAATATATCTCTACTACTAGGATTAATAATTCTCATAGAAAACTGTTCACAGAAACATAGAAAAATGCCAATGTTCATAATAGCAAACTCTTAGTTACAGAAGCACCCTAATTATATTTGGTTTCATTAAACTAACTATGAATAAATTACATATTCAGGGTGTATCTGAGTTCAAGTATGGCATGAAGTTAATTTTGTATTCTATGGGTTGTGGTGGGTTGACCCTGGCACGGCACCAGGTGCCCACCAAGCCCTTCTAGCACTTAAAAGCTTCATGCACAGAACTGGTCCTCTGAAAGTGACAGTAAGAAAACATGGATGTTTTTGTGGGAGTTCACCTGCAAATTGGTTCACTTGCAACAGAATTAAAAAAAACCCAAAGAACCAACTTTTATAGAAGTCTCTTTCTTTCACTAAATATATAATACCTGTGTCTCTGTGGTGGATTGACCCTGGTTGAATGCCAGGTACCCTCTAAAGGTGCTTTATCACTCCCCCTCCTTAACTGGACAGGGAAGAGAAAATAAAAGAAAAGGAATGTGGGTCAAGATAAAGGCGGGGAGATCACTCACCAGTTACCATCATGGGCAAATTAGTTTAATTTATTGCCATCTTAAAAACATCTTCCCTCTCCCTTCCCTTCTTCCCAGGCTTAACTTTACTCCAGAGTTCTCTTACTCCTCCCCGCCCTGCAGCACAGGGGATGGGAGTTGTGGTCAGTTCATCACACATTGTTTCTGCTGCTCCTTCTTCATCAGAGGGAGGACTCACACTCTTCCCCCGCTCTAACGTGGGGTCCCTCCCATGCTAGACAGTCTTTCATGTACTTCACCAATGTGAATCCTTCCACAGGCTGTAGTCCTTCATGAACTGCTCCAGTGTGGTTGCCTTCCACGGGGTCACAAGTCCTGGCCAGCAAGCCTTTTCCAGTGTGGACTCCTCTCTCCACATGTCCACAGGTCCTGCCAAGAGAATGCTCCAGCACAGGCTTTCCACAGAGTCACAGGCTCCTTCAGGTGCATCCACCTGATCTGCTGTGGGGTCCTCCACAGGCTGCAGGTAGATATCTGCTCCACCATGGACCTCCATGGGCTGCAGGGGGACAACCTGACTCACCATGGTCACTTCTACCAGCGTGCATCTCTTCCACAAGCCATAATCCTCTCAGTGATGGAAAGCTCTAGCACAGCCTTCACTTGGAGTCACAGCTTTCTTCTGGAGCAGTCCTCTGCTGCAATCTGGGGTCCTTCTTGGGCTGCAGATGGTATTCTGCCCCACCGTTGATCTCTAAGGACTGCAAGGGCTCAGCCTACTGTCTCACCATGGGTTGAAAAGGGAATGGCTGCTCTGGTGTGCCTCCCCCACTCCGTCCTCACTGACCTGTGTGTCCCTATGGTTGTTTTCCTCCAGTCCCACTCCTCTCAAAAAAAAAACCAAAAAAACCAAAAAGCTCCCAAAACAAAAGGAACTTGTCCAACAGGTTTTCCTGTCTAAAATATGTTATTACAGAGGTGCCGATTGGCTCAGATTTGGCCCGAGGTTGGTTCAACTTGGGAGGTCTGTGGGGAGTGGGGGTGGAGAGAGGACCCAGGCACCTTCCCATGCTACCAAAACCCTGCCAGACAAAAACCCCACCACAAGTTGTTTCTGTCACATATTCTCACTTCCCTCTCCCAGCTGCAATTGCTGTTGCACAGTTGTTTTTTCCACTTCTTAAGTATGTTATCACAGAGGTGCTACCACCATTGCTGATGGTCTCAGCCTTGGCCGGAGCTGAGTCCATCTTGGAGCTGGCTGGCATTGAATCTGTTGGGCATGAAGGAAGCTTCTAGTAGCTTCTCACAGAAGCCACCCCTGTAGCCCCCTTGCTATCAAAACCTTGCCACGTAAACCCAGTACATTGTCATATGTCTCTTCCACCTGAAATTTGTAATGCATTTAAAATGACAGCACATGAGTGTAGTGGGGAAGTACTGTCATCTTTTTCTTTTTTTTTTTTTTTTTAATAGGTCGGGAAGAAAACTTGTAGAATTGAAGGATCCCTGGGCTACAGCAACATTTGGGTCATAGGTACCAGCATCCAGGATGGAAACCTGAAGCATGTATTAACACAGAGATGGATGTCTCAGCATGCATTTCAGCAGAAGCAAGAGCCAGCTGGTATCTGAGTGTTCCTCAGGTAATCATTGTTCAGCTGTCTGTCGTTAGTTAATACATAAGTTTTGAAGATCTATGAGGATTCTTCTTAAATTTTTCTTCTCATGCCTCCCTAGACACCATGGGGATGTCTGCACTATGTGGGATGCATGGTCTAGGAGCTGTCTGCTATTTTAATTTCTTCCAAGGAACACACCTGGGCTTACCCTTTTTCAGATATGACAAGGGAATTTTTCCCTCCCTTTTTTTTAACAGTGTATTGGTCAGAGACTTGGCCAGACAGTAGGAGATCCAGGTTTAATATCCTGCCTGCCTGAAGAACTTCAACCACATTCTGTTATTTCCCAGGAAAGATACTTATCTTTACAAACTGTTCAGACCTGCTGAGGCTGTGTAATTAGACAGAAGAGAATGAGAAATTAATTAGGCCAGAGAGAGAGAAAAATGGTCACATGTTCTGGAGGGCTGGTTTAGGCACAGAGAATGAATCCATGGGATGAATGCAAGGAAAAGCTCACATGCAGGTTTCTATTGTGTGAAGTAACCATACTATATGCAATCAGAAATGACATACTGCTGAAGATTTGAGCTGGTGACAGAACTTTGTTGCTACAGAAGAAGATATATGCTAACATTTTTCCTACCTTTTAACAAACTCTTTCATCTGTGCTATTCTAAACTCTCTATTCATTTGTGCTCCCAACTATATTCCAGTAAAGCACAGAGTTTTTTCATAGGTAAAGATGACCATAGAAAAAAATAACTTGTCTTCCACTCCTGCATTACCAGTTCTCAAATTTACTTTTCTGGATGGGTGGGAAGGTGTCCACTTACCATTATGACTGCAGAATCTCAGGTGTTATATCAGCAAAGATCATTGGTGTAGACATTTAGATTGTAAATGTAACTGCTGAAGATGTTTATGGAAATGCAGCCTGCTTGTGGTTCATCCTGTAGCATGGCTAAAATTACAGGTTATGGCTCTGATGGGTTAACAGTTCTTCCTTCAGCCTTAACTTGGAACTGCATGGGTCTGCCTTCCTCTTTTGGACTGATGTCTGCCAGAATCTTCTCTGAAGTGTTCAGTTCACTCATCTGATGGCCAACTGCTCTGTGTTGCCTGGTTGCTTTTCTGTTATTTCAGGAAACTGAAGCAGGTCAGTGCAAGAGAGGGAAGGGCAACATACATAGAATCATAGAATCAATGATATAATCCCAGAATCCCAGGTTGGAAGGGATCTCAAGGATCATCTAGTACAACCTTTCAAGGTAAAAAGAAAAACCAACCAAAAAACCCAACAACAGCAACAACAAACAAACAAACAAACAAACAAACAAACAAAAATATTTGTGATCAGGGAGGAAGTGAAGGCAATGAAACCAGCACATTTACCTTTTTACAGTGAACAACTAACATTCCTAACATCATGCTTAATACCTGTTCCCACTGAACATCTCTCAGCTATTTAGCCCAACCTAACTGTTTTTAATGGGGTATTGGTGGCCATCACAGAAAATGAACCTTCTAAGGAGTATTTTCAGTTTCCCGTTAGAATAGGAAAATAAAACTTTTTTTTTCATGAGATTTCATATCAGTAAACCACAAAATAATCGTAAGGTAGCTTGCATTAGTAGTAAAGCCACCTATGCCCAAGCATTTCAGAAGAAACAGAAGTGCAGGGAAATGTGATATTTGAAAGTAAATGAAGTTCTATGTTGTGAAGACTTCTTACAGCTTCACAAAGTACTGAAAAATCACAACAGTGTGCACAGGATATTCATGGAGCAAGGATATTACTAAAAGCCTAAACCTTTGTTGTGACCTATGTCCTTGTTCTTCCCCAGTTTTTCATGACATTTTAATCTGTAATTGAAGAATCACAGTACATCTTGTTTTCTTTTTCACAATGACAAGGGGAAATCCGAGTAACAATGCAGAGCTACATTTCTCCTTTTGTTTTCTATACAAAAACTCTGGGGCTTCCACATAGATACCTACAGTTTTGTCATACCTATTTTTAATTCATGAAAGACAGCTCAGCTTAATTTTGTTTTAATTATCTCAGGGCTGGCAAAGATCATTAAAAAAAATCCTCTAACAGTATTCTCTGGTGTGCACAACAATTACATGAATCTTATAGGACAGTCACTTTCAAACCTTACCTTTTAGATCTAAATATCATAAATGAAATAAAAATAAGGCAAATGCAAATTTAGCAAGAAAATTAATGGTTTTGTAAATTTTGAAGTGTTTTGTTATAAAACTCATATTCATAATGCTAGAGGCAATTTTAAATGTTTTTATTTCTATAGCTCCCTGACAGTATTGCTGGGTAATGACTGCCTTGGTTGTGAAGCAAAAATTGGCTACTGTTCCTACAGGGAGAACCCCAGAGGTTACACGCAGTAAGCTGCAATATGCTACAGCAGCCCATTTTAAAGTCTATAAAACCAGCCCAGAGCCACTCCATCCTGGTTACACAAAATGGATTTCTTGTGACTGTCAGCATCTCCAGGTGAAACATTATGCTTGTAACTAATGAGTATTCTTGTATACCTCATTCTGAATATCATTCTTTACACTATGGCAATCACTGATGATCATTATGTGGCAGTTGAAGTAAAAATGCACCTGAAATAGCCAGTTAGACTTGTTTTTAAGATACCAGGAGAAAAAGAAAGTGTTAACTTTTCGTTTCCACATCAGTCAGGCAATGCAATATAGTTTAGATTTTGTTTTCATTTTCTTGCTTTGTGAGTTGGAAGTCTGTCTTCAACTGTTCAGTTTTCATCTAACTGGTTATCTTGAAGTTAATGTGAAATGAGAATATAAGCACCTACATAGTAGGTTGAAAAACAGCAAATGCTGTCTTATATTTTGATACCAAGTTTGAAACAAGGCACTCAGACACCAGCATAAGAAATGCTAACTGTTGAAACTAAGGTGATCGGTAGCATTTAGTGTATTGAGCCCCAGGTTTAAAGCAAGGTATTGAATGGAACAGGTGCTGACCTACATTATAGACGGAAGATTGAAGTGAAATACACTGTCCGGGTTCCAGCAGTAAGTGAAATGTGACAGCTGCTATAAAATGGAGTGTGACAAGCAAAATGCAGACTTCCTGAGGACACTACAGTGACACATGTTGAATCTTTTCATATATTTTATATGTTCATTAATGACCTGGAAAAGGTAATAATCAACATTTTTAGCTATGATCTTGTCAACTGATCTAAATACAGATAAAAGAGTAGAGGAATATCCTGAAGGTAAGTTAAGAATGAGCAAGAAATTAACAATGAGATGCAGCTTGAAAGAAATGAATCCTGGTAGTTTTATGGTGAATAATATGAAACGTTTTCCAAATATGTGAGGGTCAGGAGGATGGCTCTAGAAATGATAATGAAGTTCAGTGTAGCAGTAGACACTTTGTTAAAGGAGGTTTCACACACGTGGAATGAAATCTGAAGTTTTAATTTTTTGCCTTCATGGTAATAAATCCATTTATGTGACCTTGATATGAACATGCCTAGAGTAAATTGTTTGGGTTTTTTTGTTTTTCTTTGCAAGAGAGGTATTAACAGATAAGAATCTAAACGGAATAGCAAAAGATTATTTAGTAAGGGAGCTAGAGGCATTATCTCATGATGTGTTGCTTTGCTACGCAATGCCTGAAGGGAGGAAGAGGCATAGGAGTAGATGTGGGGGAAAAAATCCAAACCAAACAAACCAACCAACCAAACACAAACCACAAACAACAAAACAAACTGAATGTGATATCTAAGAAAAATTTCTATAAAAAGTAAAGCATTAGCATTGGCACTGGCTGGATGATAGACACATTTTTTCTGAGACTGAAAGAAGTTAGACAGCAAAATAATTTCTTAAGAGAATGGTGAACTTCCTGTGTCCCAAAACACCCTGAAGTGTGTCATGGAAAAAAAACACAACTGTATTAGAATTGCAGAATCTAATATTTTCCCTTGAATTCCTGATTTGTATAATTTACAGCTGTAACCATAAGTGACTGCCATTTTTTTCACTTATAATTTGAATTAGTGTGATGCATGAAACAGTGCTGTTAAGTGAAAAGCATACAACATCTTGGGGGAAAAAAATAGCAAAATTTGTTTTAAAACAGAAATTTTTGCCAGTCAGATCCAGATCACCGTAACTCAGTGATAGAGTTGATCACAGTTGTCATTATTTTAGGTTTTTTAAATACTTCAGACATTTTCAGAACTTCTTTAGTTCAATGAGCATATATTTCTTTAGTACTAAAGTGACAAAATTTTAATATGTTGTTTGGGATATTTGTATAATATATTTTTGTGTAAAGTATATTTGTCTTGAAGATTACTGGGAAAGAAAGTGGAATTTCATGACTAAAACTCTAAAAAGTAACCATAAAGCATGTTGAGTTTGATCCTTAGGTTCTTATTTGTACACTAGAATCGTACAATTGGATTTCTCGATGCTATTGATATAATTAAACCACTTCTAAAATGGAGACAACTTTATTGGTTCACAGTTCCTGTGGAAAACAATTATAGCACTAGAAAAAAAAATCTAAATATGATTGCTGTAACAAGGGTCTTAAATAACAGGCCATTTCGTGTTGTGCAGGATGAATCCAAACCATCAGGTCCATTGTGTTTCCTGGAAGAACATTGAGAATGAACATGGACAAAATGACTGAATACTTCACTCTGTGTGTGTGAAATCACACAGCTCACAAAACAGGCTGTATGCCTGAGCCTACCATGAATGAGAAAATGTTGGGAGGGAGGGAGGGAGG
>WUAM01000179.1:4071548-4209561 GCA_024336885.1 Actenoides hombroni | reverse complement strand
TCTCCAAAGGTTTGCAGATTTTGTCCATCCAGGTCCCCGTCACCCCCCACCCCCCCCCGAGAGGGCTGATGTATAATTAGGATGATCCTCCTTCCCACCCAGTAACCAAGGGTATGATGGAAGTCAGGTATGTCTTCAAGTACAGAAGCTGATTTCAAAGTTCTCAGTCCTTACCACAAGTCTTTTACTTGTGGTAAAGCCACAAGTGTTTTACCAGATCTAGCTACAGTGAAAACAACTGAATGGATATAAATATAATCACACATTTGCAGACACTGGGCAGAACCCACAAATCTTTCATTCTGGACAGCAGCCAGTAGGAGATTGAGAGCCTAGAAGGCTTTGCAAAAGGAAACAATTCAGCCTCCTATAACAAATGTGCTGTCCCTGAAGAATGGTGTCATGGAAATCAGAGCACATAGGAACAGGATCTTTAAAAAAATACATGCTGCACTGCTAACCAGCTTTCCAAACAACCCCTTAAAAGTTATTTTATACTGGGCAGTTATATTAAATGTATAGAATTATAATAAATCCTCTTTTCACATCTTTAAGTTAAGTAGGTGTGCTGCTCAGAATTTAAAAGCTACTTCTTGGGAAAGATGGTTAATTCTTCCATTCTGTTTCTACCAGAAAACCAAATGGATAACTGACATGGAGACTCTGTATCTTTTTTTTTTTTTTCTTGGTGATTCCTGCCTGCCATACTCAGTTTACAAATCCACGTGGTCAGGAGGCCTTTCTAAATACTACCAGGCTGTAAATTCTACATGTAATCACATCTTTGAAATCAGAGCAGTAATGAAACAATTTTTCACCTTAAAAATAAACTTCAATTCATGAAAGAGAACACAGTCTGGCTTTATTGTTTTCTTAAAGTTGTGCATGTCATCCTGAACCAATCTACCAGAAAACTTACTTCTGTAAGTAAAATAAGCATATCTGATTTCCAATAGGATATATAAACCAATATCAATGTTACCCAATTTTCTGACCAAACCAACACTTCAAACACATCTCCTTTCAGAAAAAGTGAGTGGGGGAGGAAAAAAAAGGAATTTATGTTTTTAGTTGAGAAAGACTAGTATTAAATGTTTCTAATGAAGTTCCTATCCCTGTTGTACCCGTATGTATCAGTTACAGTTTTACTCATCTATTTCCCCACATTATCATCAGCGAAAGAGGTTCCCTCTGGCACATACATTCACTAAACAAGCTGAAGGAGTATTACAAACAACAAAGTGCCACCCACCCCATGTATTTCCATACAGGGCAGTTAGTACAGGACAAGCAAAGCCATCAAATCCATTTACTGGCTAGCCACAGTCATCCCTTGCTAACATTTACAGGCAGAAATCTATGATCTGTATGATTCCTCTTTTACAATCCCAAAGGACCCATCCCACGATCCCGAGGAGTATTTTACATGCTGAATAATTCCATTACACACAAGCTTATGGTGAGTACCCACAGTTAGTTTTATGACTTGAACAAGGCACTATGGAAGGAGAAGAATCAGACTAAAGAAGAACAGATGAGGAAAAAATAATTAAGCTCCTATAAGCATGTATTTAATCGTGCAGGTTTGCAGCAGGGCTGAGACCAGATAAAACTGTACTTTGCCGTTTTCTACTTCAAATTCTACCTTATGCAACAAATTCAAATAACTTTAATAAATGAATAGCCTATAAATATTGTTGTAACATTCCCCTCTGTAACACAAACACCTGCTTTTGGTCCCATTCACATTTCCATTAATGCACTGTATATACAAAGAGGGTGTCTGAGTCATTAAGTGAATGAAAGCACTAAAGTCAAGCCAAATAGGAACCCCCAAAAAACTACACAGAGGTTTCCACTCCCTGTGTAAAGTCAAGGAGCCCTTTCTAGCTAACTATACACACGCATCTTAGTACTGAATTGCAAAATAACAGTTACTTGCAACTGATTACCTCCCCCAATATGAAAAATCTCCCACCCTAAGGAAAGCAAGGCTGAACACATGGACTGAACTAAAGAGATCTGCTATTTGTGAAGCTAAACAGAATTTCACCTACTGGCCTGGTTCAGCCCCTCTGCTCCCAGTGCTCCCTTATTTAACAGAATGAATGACGTGTTTCCACTTTTCTCTACCATTCCTTACTCTCCATTTTATTGCAGAGGCAACAGGGACACGAGACACAAGAGTCACAGTATGGTTACAGCTCTTGTGGAAATTGCTTCTACAATTTTAGGCTAAGGAACATCTTACACTTGAACATATATAAGGACCATCTCCTAGACATCAGCTAATACAAGAAGCATGTTAGATTACCTCTAATTTACCTTATCTATTGAGAAGCAAATCAACAAAACAAACTGGAAAATATTTTTTGTGCATGACATATGGAAGAGAATAACTCACCTGAAACAGGTGTTAGCAACAGCATTTAATAGCTTACTGACATTAATATCATTTAATACTCAGGTATCACAATGATAAAAAAAGTACAGGGACCTATATAGAAAGCAGAAGAACATACTAAGGTAGCTGTTCCACATGATAGAAGCAGCTTATGGATGCAGTTCCAATGGCAACTGCTACTGTATTTTACCTCAGTGTTATTTTCTAAAGGGAAGGCTTCATTTATTCTTCTAACTACATGTATAACTATAGTTTTATAGCCATACTCATCACAGTGCATTGCTACTCAGATAACATATTCGTGTTATACTGCATCATACTCCTTCACCAGACCTTGGCTACACTGCATCTTAGAGGTTCACAGAATCATTGGAGGTGGAAGGGACCACTAGAGATCATTCCAGTCTAACCCCCCACCAGAGAAGGTTCACCTAGAGCACATTACACAGGATGGCATCTCAGTGGGTTTTGAATATCTCCAGAGAAAGAGACTCCACAACTTTCTTGGGCAGCCTGTTCAAGTGCTTCATCACCCGCACAGGAAAGAAGTTTTCCTTATATTTACATGGAACGTCCTGTGTGCAAGGTTCTAGATACGTTTTGGACTGAGGTCATGAAGTCAGTGAAAGTACTATGTGAGGGAGACTAGAAGACAGCCCCATTACAAGAAACCATAAGCTCAGGAAAGCTACGTAAAGAAAACAAAGCTGTTTGAGTAACTGTTCTTCCCTTTCAGAGATAATGAAACTTAGGTCAGACTATCACAATTCTGTAGAAAATAACAAAAAGCTGGAAGCTACTAAGAAGGTATCAATGAATTGCTTAAGCTCTTCTTCTTTGCTGTCAAAACTGAAAACAAAACTAGTAAATCTGAAAATACACACACTGCGCAAAGTCAAAGCAGCCCAACTAGAATTTCTTTATTTCACAAGTACGAGGAGAGATCAGCTCTTCTTTTGCTTTTTAAAAAAAGTTAGTTCTCATTCGTACTCTAATGGGTGACACTAAGGGAAGGCGTTAACAGCTTTTTCACCAGTGAGTTTTATAATTGTACAACTTATGGTTTTGATCATAAATGCAAGAATACAACAGTTGGGAAAGAATTTCTTTGCTTCCAGCATCTCTTCTCCCTCTGAAGTATTAATTTGACTACTGGCAGAAAATGTGTGCTGGTTTTGTCAGACTGGCTACATCACAGCTTCCATTAATCTGACTTCATGGAATTTGAGTCAGCATGAAACACACTGATCTCAGACATTTCTTGAAGGATAACCGTAATAACTTCATTTAATTCAAATATATTGTTTGAGGGGTTTCACATAAATGCAGCCTAACCCTCTCAACGTAACAGTGTATGCAGTACTTCAACTCCTTGAAATATTTTTTGCCCGCACCTACCACTCTAAAAACAGCTTCAGGATTAAAATCACACTCAAACTCTGCCTACGTGCCACAGGAGAAAAGCAACATGGCCACCTGATCAAGATTAGAAAGATTACACACATGAAAGTAGTTAGAGTGGTTAATCTGCTACTACACCTACAGTAACTGTGTGTAGCTGCACCCTTTCTAACAATGTCAAGGTTGTACTCATTTAGCCATCCATGACACACGAAAAGACAAACAATTTCTGGCACTGAAACCTACCTCCGTCTATTTGGAGCACGTGGGTTCTCAACAATGATTCAGAGCAGGAGAAGGTTGAGGTCACTCCTCGGCCAGACATGACAGCTTAGGACAAAAGTATTTTAACTCCCTGTGGGTTGTTTTGGTTTTGTTTTGAAGCACTGCCTCTGGCAAGCAGAGAGCAGCAATTCATTTAGTGGTGTAGAGAAGAATTTTATTTCTAACCTTAATAGACCTCCTTCTACAAGAGACAATTACTTATAACAAATGCACAGCACGACTGGACCTGGAATAGCAATAAAGGCAACCCTCTCAAAAAGCTGGTGTCTTAAAGTATTTTTAATTACTATTTCAGTGAAAGGACACCATTTTACATTTACTCATTCACAGACATCTCTAAAAATGACTCTGGGTAAAAGCAACTTTGATTGCTATATTTACTCACAAAGAGACATGCAAGATACCAACTGCAAAAGAAGCTCCTACGTTCACTATTCTACCATGTATTTATCTGCTCTAGGTGCAGAAGGAGCTGATGTGGGAGTGGAAAGAAATGGAAAAAGCAATAACCATTTGCAATTAATGTTAAATCAACATTTCTATTTCATGCATCCTATGTGCATCAACTGGGCACTGCACATTCAAATATATAAATGAAGTATGAAGTGTAATATTTTGGTGACACATACACTGATTCAAGAATCAGATGCACATAAAATATTAATAAGTATTACATGGAAAATACTAGAAAACAGCAATACTGACAGGTTATGAGTAGCTCAGAAAATTCTGATGCACAGCTTTATCACATTTTAATACTATTTTTACTAAAATCTCTACTCGGAAATACAGAAATAAATATTCAGAAATAAAATCTCTATTCAGAGATACAAATTGCCTTTTTTTCCTATTAAAAAGAAAACTGAAATTTTTCTCAGTATTGCCTTTCTCCTGCAATGTTTGTTTTTATCTGGTACTGCTAGGGAGCATAACGTGCACTGCTGAACAGCTGTATTTTGTATGTCAGCAATCCTGGGAGAAAAAAGTAAATGCTCTCAAAGCATGCTTTGGTTTCTTCATGATGTAATGACCTACAGAAAAACCATTAATAACTTTTGGAGTAATACGTTGAGTCAATCTTTGTTATTTTAAACAAACATAAATCAATGGATAAGGTCATGAAACAGTCGAAGCTGAAGCACTGCATATTTACAGTCACAAACACCACGGCACAGTTTGGGGTGGAAATTAAGAATACTACAAACACATGAAACTCCGGGAAAATGCAGCAGGCAATGTGTACCAACACATGGATATAAGACAATTAACGCCCGTTCTCATGAGAAATGTTACTTTTGCCTAGTACAAAATTTGGGCACAGCATAATTACAGCACTTCACAAAACATTTTTTACTAATAAAATCAATTAGAACTAATTACTTTTCAGATGTAAAAAAAAAGAGTTTTAAGTGAAAATCTGTTTTTCCACCCTAACAACTGAAATACTTAAACTTCTTTACTACACACATGTTGGCTGTCTTTTCATTTCTGATCTGTAAAGTCCACTGCTCATTTTTCCTGTGTCCAGTACTCAAAGTCTAAAGTCAAGTGAACGTCCGTATTGAATGGGGATGTAAAAACATTAGAGCTGGAGCTGCATATTGGATTAAGATGTGTTTGTTGGATGCTTTGCGGTTACTCTGTCCCCTCACATCATCATGCTTTTAAGTACTGCTGAAGAGAGAGCTTATGCTAGACTCTCAACTCTGAAGTAAAACATGGTATACAGCATTTTAGCTACCAGAAAATCTTCCTTTATATATTATATGCAGTACATGGCAGAAATAAGTCAAATTTGCCATTATGTACAGGTATACTTTTAATACCTGAAAGTTTTAACATACACTTTCAGCAATTTAAGATCTTTGCATTTATCAAACACGGCCAGCCAGATCAGACAGTGCTTCCATGGATGTTTCCCTGGTAGGAGTGACAACCTGAGCAGCTCACATCAGCATTATTTCTGCTATGCCACATGTCAAGCTAGGGAACTGGTCACAATTTAAACCAACACCACCTTTTTTTTTCAGACATGGAAAGGGAGAAGTGACACATAACAGAAGAGACCTTTTAGAGGACACCAGTAAAAGCTGGGTGAAGACACCACAAAGACTGCCACAGCCGTTTCAGCACTGCTCCTGGATGGGGATGATCGCTGTGAGGGCAGTTACATGGTGTTCCTGTTTCAGCAGCCAAGCAGCCTTGAAAAATTGCCAGCCTTACCTTCGGCTACTCATTATCGGCTCATGCCACATTTTTTTCAGAAGGTTATTTTTAGCCTGGATTATTTTAGTAAACTATTTCACTGCATGACACCATAAACCCTTAGGCTGGCAATGAAGGGGCTGTGGAGTGCAGCACAGGGAAGGGAGCTAATATCCACCTTTTTAATTGGCTTCACAACAAATAACAGAACTACCTGTAGATACCTCTCATTACTACAGTTTAGCATGAACCTTAAATAGGTACCTTTAAGTCCATAGATTTACTGCTGAGTTCAAAGTTCAGTTTGCATTTTGAGGTGGTTTGCCTTCTTATTTTTAAACCCTGAATGAAAAGCTATATTCTCCTCTCAACTTGTTAAATCAAGTACATGAATAAAAGAAAATGTCCACCTTTCACCGATACTTTAAACAAGAAAAGTTTGCAGAAAGCAGCAATTCTCGTTTCATTAGGCCAACTGGTATAGCTAGTACAAAATCAAAAAGCCTTTCTGGCAAGCCCTTCTCCAGTTAGCTCAAATTTATATTCTTGTTAAGAACATCATCCCCTCTTTACAGGTACAGGATGAGAATAAATGAAGAAAATAAATAAATAAACCCACAAACAAACAAACCACAAAAAACCAAACAAACAAAAACCCAAACAAACAAAAGAAAAAAACCAACCAACCAAAACAAAACACAAAACCCTTCTTGTGTAATCAGAAAAGCATTCTAAAGATCCAAAATTCACTTCTCCTGTGACAATGTCAGTAAGAAGAAAACGTCAAAGAAAACATGGAAAGATTCATTTAGTCCACTGATCATTACTGTAAGAATCCAACTTTATGTACTGTACTGAGAATATGTTCCAGTCATCTCAAATCAATACCAAGAATGTAAGTCTTCCATTTTATTCAGGATTCATTTCAAGAATTTCAAAAGCAAAAGAACCTATTTGTGTGGGAACAGAGCATAAATCTAAACAAATGCTATATATTAATGTGAAAGGAGACAACTACTTAGACAAGTAGAGGCAAAAAAGATAACTAAATGGACTAAAATCACATCAATATTATTTTTTCTTCAGTAGAATAAGTTAGGTATATTTATTCATCTAGAAGATTACTGCTACAAGTCATCCAAATTTTCTGACTGTCTGAAAAACGTCAGCAATAATTAAATTAAAATAATATTATGCAAGACATCAATAAGATACCATCTGGAGTAATATGCATTTCAAAACAGGACTGCTGGGCCACAGTTTCAGTAAATCCACTAAGTTCACACAGAAAAATGAAATCTCAAAATGGCATCCTTGATAGCAGCATCAGCAGGCACACCGGGAATTAATTTCAACTTTCAGGGCACTCTAAATGCTGGACATCTTCCTCCCATCATCCCTACTCAAGTGCTTCCACTTGCTCGTGGTAACTTTTTTGTTCACTGAGCCCCACACTGCACCATTTCAGCATGCTAACTCTACAGAAAGCTAACCACTTGTCCTATTGCATGTACTTCCATCTGTGTTAGTGCATGTAATGGCTTAGCAGAGACCAGGTAAGCACTGAAGTCAGTGCAAAGAGATAAGATAAGAAAACTGTCCAGGGATTTTGATTTTTTTTTTTTTCCTTTGATGGATACAATGAGCACAGAAACTAGAGCAAGGTATGTCACAGGAGCAAAGCACTGAGTGAAAGGACTAGTACATCAGCACACTTTGCTCCTTGAAACCACAGCCTAAGTATATCTGAGTTCTCTTGAAAGACTTTTATGGGAAATCACAGAGAAGCAATTCACTGTTGCACACGCAGCAGTAGATAAAGAGAAATCGATTGTATAGGAAAGTAAATTTGGCATGCTTCAACACAGACCCAAGTCTGGATTCTGATGAAGTCCCCCAGGCAAAATAGACACACACAAAAAAAGTATTCTTGTGTACCCAAAAGAGCCAGACATACATGACATTCCACTTGAAAACAATTTTAATTTTTTTTAATATCACAAAGATGAAGCTGCACTCCGAGAGGCTTAAGTAAGTATCCCTCAACAGCTGTGAATTGCTTCTTTTTATTAGCTGGCAAGCAAAGCTTTGCTAAGCAGGCACCCAATGTTTTGCAAAGTACTGTTTGTATACAGAAAAGATACATAAAGCAAGAGGCCCTGTTAAAAAGTCACTTTGGAAGAGACACTCTTTTCAATGAGGATTAAAGTAATTGAGAGCATTCAATTCAAGATGATGGCTTTCATCATTTTCTGTCAGGAAGCACAACAGTTAAATAGCCAAGCTCTGTGGTTCTTGTTATTTGCCCTGACATGTCGGTATTGGCAAGGGGAGATTCCAGTTACTTTTCTGTGGGGCTCAGCACACATTAAACAAAGAGCAGAGCAATTCACCCAGTCCTCCTCACCCCACTGAGTACAAGAGGGTTATCGGTCTGGAAGACACGATTAGGGGTTTCTCGAGCAGGCTCTTTGCAAGAAATACTAAGTGAAACCTGTTTATTATGTTTCCACACCACTATCGTTGCTGCTGAGCTCCACCCATCCCCAGAACATGTTTATACAGGTGAATTGCCAAGGAAAAAAAAGGACGAAACTCCTCCTCTGCACCTGAGCCTCACGGTTTAATTCTGTACGTGCTCAGATTCATGAAAACCTGATAAAATGCCAAAATGAATTTCCTTAGAAGTGAGCAAACAAAGTACAATAAATGCATGACAAAGAGGTAGCAAACAGGGCTATAGGAGTTAATTATTGCCAAGGTTAAGTGTCTAATTTTTCTTTCACAATACAAGTCTGTCTACCTGTGAACACACCCAGGTGAGCTTCAAGGACCAGACACTGATGAAATGAAATGACACAGTGGGAAAAGAATCTAGGAGGCATCCACAAGGTCTCAAACCTCTCAAGCCCTTCGTCTTAGCCTGAGGCTGGCTCTACAAAAGGGTAGGTATGAACATACGTGTAATTTTGCTCACTCCTCTTCATCCACCTTTTTGAGAGCACGTAACTAGGAACAGGAAGGTTTGAGGTGAAAATCTAATCTGTCCTACAAAGCATCGGGCATTTCCTGGAAGAGGCTGAGAGAGAAGCAAGCAGAAGAGAAGTAAAAGCTTCTTGTATTGGATCCTGAAATCATGACCTGCAGGAAATAAGCCCCCAGGAGCATTCACTACTGGCAGTGCAGGAGGTGACCATCTTTGACACGTCCACTTGGTTTCTGCCAAAGGATTCAACTTCATTGTTCAGAAGAGAACAAATACAATGGGTGTTTCAGAGACCTCACTGGGCTTGGAGAAACAGAACAGCTCACTCACACATAGGGAAGTTGTTAATTATATAGTATAGTCTTACAGCTATCAAATTTGCAAGGCAGGGGCAGCACCCAGGTCAGCAGAGCAGCTGGGGGCTGATGCATCTGGTCACCCAGTAACACCTATGATCTTCAACAACACAGAATCCCTCTGTAGGTCAAATGCCCCAAGGACTGTATTTGTTTTCTTATTTCCATATTCCAGACTTAGGATCACTATCTTTCTAACATTTTTCCCCATCACTCCCTGTAGTACTGATTCCCAAACCATGGTCTGGAAACTGGCAGTGTTTAGCAACCAGTGTCAGGAACCACCATTAAGAGAAAAGGCTAAATTTGTTTCTTTTGTATGGCCTGTGAGAAAGTCTTGAGAGTTCACAGTGTTCTTGTGGTGGAAACCACTGCTTTTGGTATTGTTTAATATACACTAAAACATAAACTATCACAGGAAGTGATCAACTGCCAGCACGCAAAGTCTGTGGTTAATCTTTGAATGCTAGTTGTAATGCTATCTCAAAAGCTGGCTGACTACGATGCAGCTTCTTTCCTTCACGAGCTCTATTGCAACTATTTTGCCGATACTGGCTGCTAACAATGCTGTAGCTGGAGTCGACCGTCTAGCTGGTGAATGATCGCTCCTCACATGTAAACCAAACATTCTCTAATTTATTCTTCCCTGACTGACCAGGACTCATGTCTGCAGTCTTAGGCACTGTCTGCAATAAAGCAGCAAATCCCCCTCAGATAGTTCCAGTTATCCTGAAGGCAAGGGTGAAAGTACTGCATGCTGTATGAACTACCTACCTACTGAAAGATACTGGAGAAAGAAGTCTATAGCTCAAACCAAAAGCCTGCGTCTTTTGCCAGTGACAAATTAGCTAGTCAGGGAGTAGAAGAGAACATTCTAGTGCTTAAATCACATCCGTATACTTTTGCCTTTATTTCCATAGAAGCAGTTTTTTGTTTGACTGCAAGAGTTTTTGTTCAGGTGTAGTTTCTAGGCTGGCCTAAGCTGAACTAGGCTGCACCATCGCCCATAGGAGCAGCCCCTTACCTCCCTCCCCTGCCATTTGCATTGCCAGGTCCTCTTGTGTGTCACTACCAGTGGTGTGGATGACAAATAACTAATACGAAATGATTTACAGCAAATGGAAGACTGAAAAATCCTCTCCAGAAGAAGGCTTCAATTCCAAAGATCTGTTAGATCTCTACTTCACCTGACGACCAAAGTCTTTCCCTAATACCGCACACAAGCCAAAAGTGATGCATCTAACACACTATCAAACTGCAGTAAAAGCACTGATGAGGCATATACTCAACTGGACAGACTGACATTTCCCAGAATGGCTACTGAGACTTTCAAACCCACAAGCCAGGAGTCAGGGTGCTGAAAACATCAATATTAATATTGAACTTATATCCAAGCTACTACACTGATCTCCTAAAATATGTTTTGGACCAGTATTGGAACAGGAAGATATTTAACAAAGAGAAATAGAGTGGGGCTCACTGGCAGAGCAAAGAACCCGGGACTGAATATGAGGAGGGTTTACACATGTAAACTCTGATATGCTGACACAATTTAGCAGGAAAAACTGGCCTTATGAACATCAAATTCACTGTACAAAATGCTTTGTACCGGCCACTTGTCACTGATACACTGCCTATCTTGTTTTTGTTAAATCAGTTTAAGTAAATATGGCAAGTACATAAAAAAAAAAAAGACTGCTCAAGTATGTGTGACTCACCTCAAAAAATAATTTCTAAAAACTCCTTCGATTATTAAAAGTATAGCTTCTTTTGCTGTGTGTCTGTTGAAAAGCCTGGTGGAAAGACTGGCTAAAGAAAAAGCATACAGCACTGGCTGATAAGAGATTTGGCACACATCAGTCTATTTATAGCTTAACATTTGGAAGATGCAGTAAGCTTGGACTAGATGATCTCAAGCAACCCTTTCCAGACTAAACAATTTTGTGTGAAGCGTTTGAAAATGAATGTCATTTAGTGTGAATTCTTCTGCTTGTACGTAGTAACGTTCCATTCAGTCCTCAGCAAACAACCTAGGAAAGGGAATCTAAACTTGAAATAGGCTCGTTATGGGTTTTAAAAAGAAGCAAAAACCATGAGAAATTAAAACCTGCTGCCTTGCATCATCTAAATCCCATCTTCCACACTGCATACTGAAGACAGCAGGGATGCTTCGGAAGTCAAACAAAACCAGATGCATACCAACATTTGACCTGTAAAGCAGTGACAACTTTGGGATTTCTTGACTGATATTTCTTCATGACCTTCATTGCCACAGCAACAGGATAACCCAGGCCACTGACCACCTGATCTGTGATCTTGCTCCTAGCAATGACCAATACCTGAACCTTCACAGGAAGGACAAAGTTTGCAATAACCGACAGCCTCTTACACAGTGCTGCAGCATGGATATCAAGTTTGGCAGTCCTGTGCTCAGTACTACATAACGTACTGGATGATGAGATTCATTCCTTTTTTAGGACCCATAGCAGTCAAATTAAGAATTAGGCCATTTGCTTGCTTCCCCAGTGAACACAACACAATATTCTCATTTAAACCAGTCTGCTACACAGGTAGTCAGCGTAAATCAGGATTTTGAGCAGCAATTGCCTCCATTAATTGTTTTGTTACAAGATCTTACACAGTTTTGGTAATAATCTTTCAGAAGCTACTGCTTAAGCACTGGCCTTCTCTCCACTTCAGATTTGAGGCATAATTCCTTTCAATCACTGTGATACAGATTTAGTGATATTTCTATGTGTGTTCCTGGAACTACCCAATACTCTTCATATAACATCTCACTGGATATTTAAGCCAGGTAATGAGAACACTCGCTCATTCACTCTGAACTCGGAAAATACTATTTGGAGAACTTAAGTTGTTGGAAGTCTAAAGCAATCTCATATCACTTGGTTTTATGAGGCATTGAAGCAGTGGTTCTGCCTGTAGTCACATTCACAACTGTCATTAATAATACCCTGACTGCCAGTATGCAAAACATATAAATAACCTCTGGAATAGGGAAGAATGACACATCTACTCAGAACTATTGTGACCAGAAATTAATTCAAGTGACAAAACAAGTATGAATTTCAGTCTTAACTGGCCTGTCACATAACTCTGCAAGAGCAAACCATCATGTGACAACATGAGACTTTTATTAAACTGCCAGAGGTGGGTAAACCAGGTTTTCAGACGGAGCACTTTAACCTCTGTCTGACCTAACATAAATCTCAGAAGAACATCCTAGCGATAAACATCAAACACTTTACAGGAGTATGTGGAAGGCACCTGCGTGAGTCAGAAAAACTCAGCTAGAATGGGGTGGGGTTTTAATCTTTATTTGCAGTGTACTTTGCATCAGCCCCTCGACACACATGCACATACACACTCTCAGGGATGCTGGGGCAGAATACAGGCAGCACAGCCAGCTAGAGCGTCTCCTTCCTACACGCTTTAGATTACAGGAGATCTGCTTGATAAATGTACTACACCATTTAGTAGTGTACGCTATGATGCTAGAAGAGGACGTATAATGCTTGATTTGAAAAACAAGTGAGATGTTTTGGATATTAAGTTCTGGAAGCAGTAGAAACTTCTAATTTTGTTGTGCTTTTAACAGATACATTGAATGATGTGGACAGCTACTAAAATAACAGCTGCTCTGAGCTTTTTATTTTTTGGAATTACATATAGAATCTTGTGAGCTGCAATATCCCGCAAATCCTCTGTTATAAATAACATTCAGAACCTCCTTTAAAATAGATGATGTATATAAAGAGGGTTTGATTAAATTTAAAAAAGAAATTCCTTTAGCTACAAAAAAAAGCTTTCTATGTATGTCCATATTCTATTCTAAATGATGTTCTTCCACAACAAGCTTGAGAGACATTAACAGCATGACATGGAAGTTCTTACTTCAGTTAACAGATATTAGCTTTGAAGCTTCACTACCTAAAAGATCTATCAATCATGGCCGTTTTTACAGAAGTCACCAGCTGTTCAGGAATGTGGACCTATCATCCGTGGAAATGAGGGCACAGTACCACTTCTCTTCTGGGCTATCATCCCCAAGTTTGCAAAACCATCTTTGGCTTTTGACTCGAGGTAGACTTCAAAGTACCTTTTAGCTCCAGCCCACCCTGAAAACCACTGACGAATTTCCTCATGGTGCTGGTATGCCAAGGGAGATCTTTCTGTTGCAAGATATGAATTATCTCCACAAAATTCACTGTAGAATTTTTGTGACCATAAACAATTTTGGTCTGATCGGTCTTTTTCATAAGTTGCCACAGGTTATATACCTGATATACAAAGACAATTTCCTACCAGGTAAGAGGGGTATGTATGCTCAGCCTTGGCACAAGCTGATGACTGCAACAGCAGCCTCACAACTTCTTCACCTAGAGGTGGTTCCTACAGCGCCAACCAGGTTAGGAGTGACAGAGAGCACAATGAAAAATTTCACCTGCATTTTAAAATCTGTCAGCTCACAGTCACACTCACTCTCCCCTAAATAAACACTGGTGCTACTTTTCAAATAATCATTTTGCTTCAAAAATTCACCCAGAAAGCTGCCACTCAAGCTGCTGGAAGAACTTGGGAAGCATCCTAAACCAACAAATAAAAAGTTTATCTTACAGAAATTGTTCAACACAATATATAACACATTCAGTTTTTGCATTATTAACACTTAACCATGGTGTTTATGAAGTTAATCTACCAGTTCTGTTCACCTGATTTACCTGAGACAAACACATCAGCTGTCTGAAATATTGTACCTGGCCCTGAAATGAGTGTTATATTCTATTTATTGGTAACACAGAAACAGCTATAACTCTGACAAATGAACATAGGACCCTTGGTCAATGTTTACCAGTAAGAAAATTACACTGCCTGGAAGGTACTTAACAGATCTGCAAACAATTTAACTACCATGTTAAAAATCTGTTCTTAAAAATACTACTGCAAACCTGTCTCCAACCACTAGAGTAACCTTCAGACTGTCCTTAGGATGCAGTCTGGATTGTGAAACACATATCCAAAGGTGTATTCAGGACCATAAACCCACTGACTCTTGGGATGTTTGAAATTTAGATCTTATGTAGCATCTCATGACTTAATCTTATCTGTCGTTTTATACTAAGAGATAGTCCAGTTTTCTTCTGTGCTAAAACCACACAGCATGAGAAGAGTGTTCAGATCACTCACTACTGAAAAAGTTAGTATCACCACTGCAAGAGCTAATATCAGTTGTGTCCTCCATTTAGGCATCATTTATCCATATCCTCCTACTGTTTCTGATTCTGTGTCTGAATCTAAGTAGATTTAATGGGTATTCCACTGATCTGTAAGGAAAATGCTACAGGGGCACCCTCCCTCCCCTGCTTTGTTGTTTTTGCCTAATGCATGTGGACTATACTAGAGGCTCCCTGTAGCCTGCCCCAGCTCTAGTCTTCTGTGCATTACGTTTACTTACTCTTATCTATTATTTTTATCATCACAATAATCATAACTCCTGTTCATCGTCCAGGATAGCACTGTGTTAAGTGCTACACAAATACACAGCAAATCCAGAGATACCGCAAAAGTGCTTCAATTCAAAGACGACGACAGGGCACCATGAAGAAAGCAGCAGAGATAAGGTCAAAATATAACCTATCTACAGTTGGACTGTACTGTGCAATTAAAAAGCATCATGGCAAAGGAGCTCTTTAGGCAAGAGGGTTTTTTGGGGGCAGTGTTTATGATTAATTGTGGAGAAAAAAATAACTGAGAGAAAAAACAACTGAGACTCGCATGTGACAAGAAAATGAGGATTTGTGAAACAGCCTCTAACAAAGGTGCAGCTGGGCCCAAACAAGAACAATGGTTTTGTCCATAGCAGCTGAAGATAGATGGATGACTGAAGATGAAAAAGATAGGATGTCTTTTGAACTTTTTAACCCAGAGACTAGCCTGCAAAATATCAGCAAGAAAGGCTGAGACTTTACTCTGGACAAATCAGAAGATAAGTCTTAAGGAAAAGTGGAAGATCTTGTCATTGTACAGAAATAGAAATAGAAGGAGGATTATGCAGAGAAAAGAAAGGCATCAAGGATCAATCTATCAGGACTTCTCACAAAATGCTAGAAAGAGTAAGGAGACAAATACACCAAGTGACATGCTAAAAGAAAAAGGATAAAGAGGTAAAAAGACAACTACATGAAACCAGAAAAGAAAAGAAAGGACAAGATTTCAAAAGGTGTCCCATCACTTCATTTGAAAGCAACAAACATTTCAGAAGATGGACATGAAGCACTGAGATTTTGGCAATGACACAGGTAAGAATAGAGCAAAGACGCAAGTGACCTAAACTAGAATCAAAAAATAAACACTTCGGGCAACAATAGGAAAACTACTGGTACATATCCACTGGCAGATACTGAAGCTCAAACTCTGCAGAAGTCCTAATTTCTTCATGGGTAGACTTCAACCAAAAGAGACCAGAAAAAACTGAAAATATCTCCCTCTCATTCAGATACATCAAGCCACCTTGAACTCTAAACTCCCTGTCTCTTGGATCTAACTTCATTAGCAAAGTCATTAGCTGAGACAAACCTGAAAAATAGTAGCAAACATGCAACAACTTGATTATATTTTAATAAATTTTAAAACACAAACCTTAGTAGAACATCTAAGTTTATCTTACCTTCCACAGAAGATTTTGCCTGGTCTTCACATAACCCAACTGGCATTTGTTTAAAATTTCTGTTTCTTTATGTAGTCACTTCTAGCCTTAGACCTTGTACTGACTGAAATTTAAAGCTGTAATTTCATTTGAAGATCCCATTATATTAAGATAATCCATATGATTTATTCTGATTACATGTAACATGAAGTAGAGAGAGTAAAGTAGAGGTATTTTGCCTTGGGTTATCAGCAGAAAAAACTAATGATGCTCTTCTGAACAGAAAAAACAAGACAAAAGAAATCCAGGGATGTAGTACTGTTTCTTGAGATACAGCTCAAGTAAGAAATATTTATATAAACTAACATTTCTCCTTTTTATATTTTACTTGCATTTAGCAATTAGTATAACAGAAAACTATGGCATGTAATTATACTGTATGTATAATTACAAGCTGAAAAATGACAGTAAGTACAGCATCTTCTTCAAGTAGTCATGTTGCCCGTTATCTTTATATTCAGAATTGTTAAAATATTTAAGACTGAAGAATGAACACACAATCATAAGAGAATAAACTGACTCCTCTTCTACTTCCCCCTGCCCTGTAACAGCCCTTAGGTGAACTCCAATTTTAATAACTGTTCCGTTTTTGAAGGAGATGTGAGGCTGTCACTTCCTTGGTGAGATCTGTTTGGTTTGGGGTTTTTTTCAGTGGGTGTTAATAAACAAATATTTTGACTACGAAATATCTGCATTTTATTCAAAAAACACCATAAGAAAGTGCATATGACCTTATTATCCGGCCCTACCATTTTCTACAACAATGTTCTTATCAGATAATATTTTGGAAGCAGAGAGCAACTCCTCTCATAAAGGGAAGTAGAAAGAAAATTCAGGATAATTGCTATCAGTCCTAGTTTCAAATACATTGGCTGGGAAGTAATTGAAAAATCTCAAATATGTTTTCTTGCTGTTCTCCCATGATTTACACAATCTATTCATTCCTTTTTTAAAACCACAACTGGAGAAGAGAAGGCCAGTACAACTGGGTAGTGTCTGGGAAGCAAAACCACAGAGCAAAAAGCAATAACTAGCAGAAATAAATCAAATTTTTTGTTTAATGAGTATGTCAAACATTAAGTAAGGAAAAAAAAAAAGTCAAAACATTTTGAAAGGAGTGGTGACAAATTATTCTGGAGCTACAGAGAATAGAAATGCTAAACACTTATTAGAAAATATTAACAAAGTATGGTCATATATAAACACCTGTAAGCAACTGAAAGATGGTGTCATTAAGGAAAGAAATCATCCTGCCAGTTCTTCTCATTTAATCTTGAACCTTTGATGCTTGGCACTTTTCTTGATGTTTGAATCATAACACTAATAACACAAGGACTGTACTTTTCAACACTTGCTACCTCAAATGCATAAGATGGAAAATATGAATAGCTGAATACCCACAAAGGTGATAATATAAAAATCCTCAAAAATAAAATTTAAAAATTGTTTTCAAGCAATTACTACTTTTTAAGGCTTTTGTCTCAGTTCCTTAATGCTTAAGGCTTGTCCATCTTGCAAACTTGTACTACTTAGAAGTAGAGCAAAGACATAAGAAATGATTTACAGTGAAGGGCAATGTAAATGTAGTGCCAAGATAAACCATACAATCATTAGTCCACAATTATTAATCTGTAATTTAGCTTCTTTCATACTGGAGAAAGCAACTGGCAATCACAGACAGTGTTGTACCATCTCTCCAAGGACTGATTCATAGAGCTTTAAAATATCTTATTTGGGGAATTTTCTTGTCATTACCTCTGTATATTGCTTAAATAAGAGAAATTTTCACAAGTGTGTAAACAAGAGACTTTGTTTCTTTTAAGCTATTTTATCAGGGATACAACAGTTTATTTGCCATAAAGCACAGGATACTGCTCTGGGCATAGTCATAACCAGCTCTCAGTTTTGAGAGAACACTACATTTGTAGGAAGCAACTCATCTCCTTATTAATATAACTGATAGTTTTTCTCGCTATTAAGGACAGACTAGTTTCCAAAACCCACTGCAATTTATCATCTTCAAAGAGTACAATCTATTGAGCAAGACAAAACTAAAGGAAAGCATAAACTACTCAAACTTCTAACTCACTCCAGTTTATTTTGCCTCTGGATACCGTATGCCTGAAAAAGCTCCCATTCCTTGTCAGCAGTGGTCCCTCAGCTGCTTACAAAAGGACAAAAGCAAATCTTACAAATTTGGTAGAATGAGGAGGAAACGAGAAACATATGGGAAATATTCTCACAAGGCTTCTGCCATACTTTGGTTCTGCGCAGCAAACAAATTGAAGTCTTTAAAATTATACATTAGAACCAGCTCAGCTTCATCTGAAGCTGGAGGTGGGGGGGAATCCATGCTCTTAACAGCGAAAGCAGACATTTTGTCAGCAATTATTTTTTGGGATGGTGATGAGGGAATTGTACTGGAGTTGGTGACCCTTCTAGCTCTGTCTATGTATCTCCCTTCAATAACCTTTAAAACATGTGTGCTTTCCTGTAAGACCATGGGCTGGCAAGATTCAACAGGGCAGTTGTTCCCTGGTCAGAAAAGCTCACTTTGGGGAAATGGTGCCCTGGCAGAACATAACCTCAGCACATCCACACAAGACGCCCCTTCCGCACTCCAAATTTTACTGAATGAAACGATTTATTTGTATAGAGGCTGAGGCAAGACCTGGTCAGGAAAGCTGAGGCAGTTATTTTCATTTATAACTGCTGTTCACTTGCAGGCATTTTCAAACCTTTCATAATTAAGAGAGATGCCTTCAGTAAAACCCCCTGTGTTCCTGTGTTTTTTAGGGGCTTTCTAAAGTTTTATAGCTATGGGTAACCAATTTCAATATTATACAGATGAACGCATAGTACTTTACAGGTGTGTAAGCAAGCAAAAATGATAAGGATACAACACCCAGAAAATCCCAAATGCTGCCCAAAAATTGTCTGAACTTCGGGGAAAAAAAAATAAAAATTAAGCAATGAAACTGCAGATCTTATCCATCAGAGTTAACATAAAGAGAAACACAAGTGCTAACTGCTAGTACCTAAGCCAGCTGTTGAAAGTCAAGCTGACTTTCAGGCTTTCTCCTGAGCTCCCTTCTTGACTTCCCCTGCCACAACAATTTAACATAAGCATGTTTTTAAGAAGACCAGAAGAGCTAAACTCTGTTTCTCTCTGTCTTCTAGATCATAAGGTAGATTTAATATTTGTCTCTAACTGAATGTGACGATGTATCTCATCGTGTCGGATGAGGCCAGCATGCTCTGGAATCTACAAGATTAAAGAAACAGCAATTAATTTTGATTTTAATTATGCAGTTAAACACTGCCATTTGAAACTCATGCGGGTTTGCATTTATTTATAGAATTTCATTGTCTTGCTTGTAGTCTGCTCAATAACACTAGGCCCGTTTCTAATATTTCTAACTTCTAAACAACCTGAAGAGATACTATTTAAAACAAGTCAAATCTATCAAAAATGGTTTCCCTCCATCCTCCTTTCCTCGCCTGTAAGCAGAAATATTTTCTTATTTTCATAAATTCTTGCACTTTCAATTCCAGCAGGAGAAATGATGTTCTTATAAGGTATGAGAACACCCAGTAATGCCAAAAAAATCCAGAAGTTACAGAATGGATTCCTTCATGTTCTGATAAGTCACGACTATTAGAAACAGACAATTTAATTAGTCACAACAGGAAACAAATATTTTAATTCTAACAAAAAGAGGAGGCCCATAGCTCTGCAGTGAAAAGTAGAATATTTTCTTTTGAGATGGTCAGTAGACTCAAGGTAATGGATCACTAAATCTGTAGTATTTTGACTTGATCACAGACCACTGATCAAGTCCTGTGATTTTGCTGTATAAATGTTGGTGAACATAAGGGTCAGTTTGGTGAACCAGCTTAAGCTAGTAGTGGATGTACGGTAACACCTCAATTTATGTTACTCTTACATACACACACACACACACAAAGAGCTGGACACCTGAGTGGAAATCAAGAAACTCACAGGAAACCACAGAAGAAAACCCCCAGTTCTCCTAATATTCCACAGACACGTTCAAGCCATATGTACAATGGTTGTATATTTTCCACGTTTCAGCTACATTTGTTTTTAACCTACTGTTCCTACTTCTAAAGTTCAATTCACAGTTATCTTAGGAGATGTCAAATCAAGTTTGTGAAGTATGCAGTAACAAAGCTTGTCCCCTACCACTGTTACTATACAGGAGTTGTATACCTCATTTAAGCCCAAGGAAAGCATGGCTTAAGGAGATGCCAGCAAACATGCGTTAGTTTTATCCCAACCAAAGTATCTTTAAATGACAACGGAATTATATATAGGTATGTCCCCTTTAGAAGCACAAAGTGATTGACAACCACCTCAAAATTTAAGCCAAAGAATGCCAAACGTATACAATATCTAATGGTCAGCTTGGACATAAAAAAGTGTTCTAGGAGCTATATTGGTGCTCTCAAAGACAATGTGTCACTATATGTCAGGCTGTTCAACCTTCTCCTCATATTACTCTCTGCTTACAAAGGAAAGTAAAGCTTTATATTGTAAGGTGGAAGTGGTGGAGCTTTCACAGGTGTGGTAAAAAAACCAACAAAAAGAAACCATACAAATCATGTAAAGAAATGAATGCCCTTTGGATGACAAACCTCTAAGCTAACTTGGAAGTCATAAGTTACCCCATGAAAGTAAAACAATATGCACACCTTGAAGCTGAGAACAGACTTACCAAAACCAGCAAAAAATAGCCAATTGAAAACCGGAATTGTACAGTTCTACATTTCTGCAGAACTCTACAAGACAAAGAAAAAAAAATCAGTTCACTCACTTAATTAGAAGGAAAATATACCTTGGAAAGAAACTCTGTTTTGCAGATCGTGAAAATTACAGTGCTATTTCCCTTGTAACTAACATACCATTACTGATTTCTGATGTGAAAGACCATAAAACTGTTAGGTGGTGGAAAGAACAGTAAATTCTGGGTATTTGAAGATTTAAACAGAACTATTTCTGGTTTTATTAGGCATATCAAAATCATGGCTAAACCCCAGCAGTAGGCTGGTGCTTTTAGGAAAACTATAGTTAAATCGGCAAAAATTTATATTTCTTGGCACACAGGCATCATCCTAACAAGTCTCTTTAAAAGCAAGTATCGTGGTGGAGGTAACATTTAATGTTTACTATACTTCTGGTTGTTAGGGGTTACCACGAAGGTCCTGTTTTTCCATTACATCAGCTGCATTCCAACAGAACTGTGCGCCCAGGAGTTTTAGTAATGACTGCAGTCTCCAAGTACTGAAACCCAGGCCAAAATCCTCTACACCTGCAGACCAGCTGAGTAAAACAAAAACCCAAGAATTTTTAACTGGAACTTCTGACTTAGTTCTTGGTAAATGAGAAATTATTATTTTTGTTCCTCAAATCTGTTGCTGAAAGTTGTTTGGACTGAACTTTATCTGCTAATTGTTGCTCCTCATTTAACTAACTGCTCAACTCAAGACCCCTCAGTTCAGTTAGTCAGAACTGTAACACACCCCACAAGAAATCAAATCAAATCAAACATGTAAAAGGTATTTCAAACCCAGGTGCACAATTTTTCCAAAATTAGTATGTCTTACTTGCCTTACATGTCTCCTACCTGTTTCTTTTTCTAAAATGCTAACAAAAATATTCCATTGCCATTGAGATTCCAAGAAAAGCTGTTTGTGAAACATACAGATCCTATAGCCTTGAGTAAAAATGAATCCTATGAAGGCAAGAACAATCTTCAGAGTAGCCATCAAATTGTAGGAAATTCAAGTACAGAGCTACACCCTGAACATGAAGGAAAAACCAGAACACTACAGAAGCGGTAGATGTTATCCTCTAATTTGACACCGTGAAAGCATGTAAATGATACCCAGGGAACCATTTAGCAAACTGTATCTACCAATAGCAGCAAAGTAGTAAAAGAGTTTTGGACTCTCAAGTTGTGTGTGTGCGCTACAGACCTTACTAAATAGTTGTCTGACACACAGATAGCCCTGGGTCTCTACTCAGAGAGGCTACCCCTGAAGCCTACACCACCTACCAAAACCCTGCCACGTAAATCCAGCACATCCAGGCAACCATATCATACAACCAGCAGTATCCAAGTGGTTTATTTGAACCTGAGGCCTAAAATAAAAAAACATCATAATGATAACAGACTGAAGGTTACAAAATAGAAGAAAGGGTTCAGACTCAATACACAGAAGAAAAAACAATTTTCCTTTTCTCCTTATTAATGCTAGATATCACATTTTCATGAATACCATGTTACCACATCACTAGGGCAAGTAATTTCTAGTGAAAAGAAAAAAAACCAACTAAACAGTATTAGATAAGTAGTGTAGGAATGTTTGCACTGTAACATGTACCAGTTCCTGACACCGCTTTGTCTAGAGCTACTTCAAGTTCTTATTAAGAAGCACTGCAAAGGAGAAAACTGTCTTACAGGATAACTCAATAGAGATTTTTGTTTTGTCATCAATGGGGAAAGAATAAAAAAAAAAATAAAAATCAATCAACTCAGCTCTATTCACACCATAACATGCATACAGAGAGAACTGCTATGCCAAAAATGCAAAACAGTTTCCAGAGTTCTCTTCTTTGCTGATAGAAGCCTACTACAACTAGTATCATGCAAAGCACAGAAGGAAAATCTCAAATACCAATACTGTATTCTTTATAGAAAGAAGGTTAATTCTGGGGAGGAAAAAAACCTTATTAACAAAATGATTTGTAACAGACACTCTTAGCTTAAAGAATTGTGCCAACAATTGCTATATGCTTATTAATGTAAATCATTATTCTCCAGTCAGAAACAATTCTCTCATTGGTAACATCAGCTGTTATGTTTCTCTGATTTTGTTTTTCAGTCAGCACGTGTCCTAAACAGACTGTTCTCTCCATCTTTCTTTTCTTCACTGTTAAAATGGGTGAAGAACAGAGTAGGCATATTTTTGTAACGGTTATCAAACAGTTGATTTTATACAATCTCCACCTGTGTGACCAGGTCGCAGTAGTTCTGCAAAATTACACTTCCCAGGAGGCAAGCAAAAAGGGGAGTACTCAGCCATCAGTACTGAGAACACAGGCACTAAGAGCTGTTGTGTGGAAAACTATCAAATGTTTCTATACAAACTGCTGATTTCTCACTACTCCCAGAAGTCCTCTTGGTCTTTGTCAATGCCCTTCCACTTGCAGGGCTTTGGAGAGTCATCAGCTTCCATTTTGACTTGATTTCCTGTTTTCTTTTGGACTGTAGTCTTTTTAACATCAGATGTCTTTACCTTAATAATATTATGGTCCCTTATCCCTTACATCAGATAGCTCTCCCCAGTTTAGCTCAACTCAGCCAAAATAGCAACTAAGCCACAGGTCCTACATCTCTCTTATGGACTCCTGCAGCATCAATCTGAAAGGACAGAATATAGTGACAAACTTTGAACACCACAGCCAGATTAACTGACAGTGTGAAAGAGCTCTGACAAGGCTGTAACTCTATCTCTCCAAAGTAGAGAGGAATCATGAAGTAAGTATGGGATAAATCCTGACTCACAGCCATGAACCTGCAAATATCTCCAGCAGAACTGAAAGGGTTACAGACCAGTTGTGCAGAGGAAAGGAGCAGGACACCAAGACAGTGCAGACTCCAGTTTGTGCTACAGAACAGTCAGAAGCTTACTGATAAATCCCAACCACAGTCCCTACATCCAAGCCAGGGGCCTTGATGCATAATACAATGGAGGACTGATACAAAGACAGAGGAACGTAGATTCATCCATTGCCCAACTCTTTACAAAATGAAAATGCCAGAAATATGCAAACTACTAAATCAATGTCTTCAGAGCAAGCTTGATGAATTCCTCTCTCCCTGTAAGGTACTTAACATGAATTACAGTGCCATACCCCAAATACTTGGGGAAGATCTTAACCCTTAAATATTGAGGCACGTATGTTGCAATACATATCTTCTAAGTATTACCATCATTACTCTCAATCTGCTCATCTGTCACATGATTGAGATGTAAATGGAGGTTTTTTTATACTCCTTTTCTTTAAAAAAAGACTTTAAAGTCCAAGAAGAGTGAAATACACCGAAGTGTACTGCTTTAGCTGCATGTCATATGTTCTTAACAGAACTTACCTTATGAAATCAGGTAGAGATTTTGTTATTTTTAAAGATAGTCCAGTCTTTACTACTAAAAATTGCTATTATCTTCATTTTACTCTCTTGCATATAGTTGTGTCTCCAGAACCTCAGGTGGAGTAACACTTATTTCCTAAAGGAAATATGCTCACTCCAACCAAAATACTATGAATGTGAGATTTGTGAATGGTTCCAATTTTGCCAGTTAGCACATCAGACAGAAAAACAACGACGTTTAAGAGCTATCATTTTGCATTATGTGCTTCTGGTCTGCCAGACTTGTGTTAATAGAAAGCAAGTTGTACTCTACCAGTTCAGAAAGACATTTGTTACAGATCTTAGGGAGACAGATATTTTTGTCTTCACCTTAATTATTTTAACTACTAAGTGTAAGAGCTGCTTTACCAACATAAAACAGAGGGCTTAGAGGTGCCAGCAATACGTTACCTTCCAGTCTGTTCTACTGTTGCAATCATTTGTTCTGGACAAACTAAATTTAATTGGCCTCTGCAGGACAGGTGCCCCTACATGAATTAAAGATCATGAACGGCTCTCCACAAAGGTATGCTCCAGGTTCCCATACGACTACATGCAGAGCTTTGTACTGCAACCACCTGGGATAATAAAAGCTATCTGTGGCCATGAATTTCCAGTAAATTTGGGTTTGTGACAGTGAAGGAAATAGTACTGGTGATTAAACATACACCCTTTTGCAAGCCAGTGTGTGGGAGACAAAAAAATGTATCACTGTGCATAAAGACCTCCATGAACTTCTGGCAGGAACAAAAGTGGTGTGGCTCTTCACATTAAATTCCAGAGATATTGGACTGCAGCTTATCTCAAAATCTTGTGAGGCTTTAACTGTACAGGGGAATATTTGATGTTAGACATCCTACAGGCTTACACAGAGCTGTTCTGCTCTCCTAAATGGCAGCTTTACTGCCTCCAGCAACTGGCTGCATAGCACCAGCAAAGAAAATTGACTTTGGGGCTACATTTGCTGTGATGAGAAGTTCCCAGCCTTTTACATTGTAATGTACATTTCTAACTATAAACGTGAGTAATATTATTAAAGTCCAGAACATCTGTGTAATTCCCTACAGAATACAAGCCTAATAAGCTATTTACAAAGTCTAATCACTATTAAAGTACTCCTGTCAGATTCAAGGTCAATATTAAATTAGATTATTTTAATGCTTTTTTATATTCTTTTGTTATGTTTAATGGAACTTCAATAACAAAAAATATAAATCCATTTAAAGTCCTGTTGTGTTACCACCATTTTTTTCACATCCTGTAACTTACTCAATTTTCACAGGCATCTAGTCTCTTCATGCATGAGTTCACGAGCACACTGAAGAATAAATCTCTAACACTGAAAAACAATACAAAAATCAAACTAGTCTTGTATCCTGGTCTGAGTGAAAACAGAACTAATTCTGTTCTGTGATTTTACTTTTTTCAGCTCATTTCTTCTAACTAACTGCACTGTCTGAAGTTAGCAGCCTGTTTTCCCAGGCAGTGTCTGCTTCTAGCAGTGATAACACCCCATGTTTAGAGTGAGCACCAAGGACTGGTGTGCAGACCAAGGCCACTGCTGGGTCTTGTGTACCATGTTGTGGGCTGCAGAAAAGTGAAAGGCCGCACCTGCAGGGAGGAGTGGACAGGACAGGTGACCCCAAACTGAGCAACGAGGGATTCCAGCCCATACAAGTCATATTCAGGATAAAGCTGAGAGATCACGAGGGTCTTGGCTCGCTTTTCCCGCTTGGCTCAGCTCGGGTCCTCTTCTGGTTTCCTCCTCGGCTGGCACCCAAGGAGGACTCTGTCCATTCTGCCTTCGATCCCAGTCTGTGTGTCCCTGAACCCGGTACCAGAATCCAGCTCCTGAACACAGCTCCTCTCTGCTGCGGGGCCCAGCCTGGGACTTCCCTGTGCCTGCTCCACAGCACAACATAAGCACACAGAAAAGACAGTATTTTCCATGCTATATACCTTAGCATATTCAATACTGTTGAATACATTCGAACTGATGCTTTACTACACTCACTGGATTGCATTATCCACTCTAGACCATGCTGGTATTGCTCCTTGGCACATTTTTTGAAAAAGAATCACAAAGCTTCTGCCACAAATCTGCAGGCCAATGACCTAAAAATCCCACAAGACCAAGGCAGCTTGCTCTGAGGCTAACCTTTCCCTGCTTTCCTAGGGCTCAGACACAATACATAGGGAATAGCAGAGAAGAAATGGTTTATGTACATAAAGTAGGGGTGCAAAATAGGACTGTTAATCACAAGATGAGGCTGATATGGACCACAGACAAAGAGAAACTAAGAAACGAGGCTTTTGGAACAAATTGTAGGGTCTGAAAAGTATGCAACTTAACAAATCTGGGAGTAACTCCTGAGCATTGATGATATCCCATGGTCGGTCACACAGTCAGAAAGTATATGCATACAGTGAACTGTGACATTGATTCAGTCACTGCTTTACATGTTAAGTAAGTGAAACATTCCTGGCAGAAAAATGACAGGTAAACATGAAGATGTGTATTTATTATAAGGATTAGAGAAGCCAAGCTGAGCTTGCACAGACAATGTTGTCATTACTTTTATTGCAGTTTATGAACTTTACATAATTTTTAAGTCTAATTTTCTAAGATAGTTGTGTTAGGTTTTCATTAAACAGGGAAAAATTATGAGGTATAACAATCTACCAATATTCAGATCTTAGTGCTTAGGACTCATAGCCCTTAACACAATACACAAAGAAACAAAAACTACTGTATGATCCATAAACCAAAATCAGAGTCACTTCCTTCCACTTTTTCAGACTTCAATACATAAGCTTCATCAGCTCTGATTCACCTATGAAATGCAACCCTACACAAGAAAGCCATCCTCTAAGGAATCTGATGTATACATTATAAAATGAAGGAACTCCTACTCTTCTGTTGTTCCTAATAGAACAATTTTATGTAGCTTGATAAAAGGTTTATTTATTTATCAGAAGCACAAATCTTTAGGTCTGGATAACAAACATGACCATGATCATCTGCTGAGAGTCTAGCAGCAATGAGATTATTTCCTTCAGAAGCATATCCTCAACACAGTATCTAAGACCATATGATAAGGCACTTATATTGCAACATTCCTTTAATCAGAATGTTGATTAGCTGGTTGTCTTCTCTGCTGTGTGCTTAGAAAGCAACAATTCACATTGCATCTGCTTTTCTTTGTTTACACAGGGTATTCAGAGATTTATAAATTTGTTTTAAACTGGAGCTATAACTAGTTTGTGTATACTTCAGACCAGACCTTCTCCATCATTTCACCAAGTGATTTATTCACCACATACAGTCACTAAAGAATCCTATCCTTTGTCTGAAACCGGTGGAGAGTGTGACAGGAAGTCAGAAGCAGCATACTGGCTGAATATCTAAACCTCTACCTACAGCATTATTCAGTATTGGTTTTGATGCCTCAGCTACGAGAACACTCAAACCAAAAATACTCATCTGAAAAATAAGTAGCCATTGCAATACCTTTCAAACACTGTTGTACACACCCAGCCTGCATTCTGCTGTGTTGCCTAGATTATGGAAATGAAAACATTTATGTCTAAGCTTCAACAAGGACACATCAGAATGGATTGAAGACATCAGATAAAAGATCGGTCACCTAATCAAAAATTGCCACAAAGATTGTCCGTTCCCTTGCAAAATAACAATAATTAACCAGTCAAGAAAACAAAGCAAATAATCTTGGGTACACAGAGACCAGTTATACAACGGACAGCCATTTACTCATCACTGTGGACAGCAATTTTTCCTCCATGGAGCATAAGCATAACATGCCATCTACTTATACATACAGTTCTTTGACAAAATTACCTGTACTCACAGCCCACCTCAGCACAGCTCAACCAATCTGGAACACAGAGTGGATGTTAGTATTGGTTATGACCATGTTGTTGCAATAGCTGATAATGAAATAAGAGATAGATGTGAAATGTAGAAGTTAGTTTCCCAACATTTAAGACGTATTTCTGATTTCAGAATTGAACCTTACAACTCTCCTTCAAATGCCCCCGTCTGTTCACTTGAAATGGAATCTTAGATAACAATTTTCCCCGTAGTTTGAGGAAACTGAGGTATTTATGAGATTCTAGATCCATCCTGGGTTATTCCAATCCTGCAGATTGCATGCGACTTCACCTTTTTGATCTTCTCCCCTCTTTTTCTCCCTTCCTCTCCTGTCCAACACACTGGTTGGCTCCAGCACAACTTATCTTTAAGAATTGAGGTAAATAGTCAGAAATTCAGAACTACCTAGATCACAATAAATCAGTGCATTATTTCTTTTACAGCCATGCAGAATAAATGTTGATTCATTTTATGCTTTAATATTTATAGACATCCTTCATCGTACATTACAGTTCTGAAGATCAGAAAGAAAAGACGCATACTAATGTGAGGGGAAAAAGAGGAGGGGAACCTAAGCCAAACTAAAGCTGAGCTAGTGCCTCTCTGCGCAGTTAAGACAGAAGCTGTCAAGTCCAGCTGAACAAACAACTAACAGACAGAAATTCTGAATAGCAGCAGCAGTTAAAAAGCTTATTTTAAAATGTAACACATTCATTTCAATCCCCATGGAAAAGGTAATCAGCAATTGGCTTGGAACAGAATCAGGACTAGTTCAGCAGAACCATTTCCTTCAATAAACACACGGCTTGCTCTCAAGCAGAGGATGGAATGGCACATAGTTGATTTGCTATTGCTCTGCTCCCTCCACCTTCAAATATTTGTGTTTGGGGTAATGCTGACCGGTGGGACATATGTTCCTGTGCCTCAATTGTGTTGAGGTCAAGCTATACTCTTTTCTTGCTCTACTTCCCTAAAGAAAAATTAATTATACAGAGGGTGAAAGAATAGCAACTTTTGTTTCTGCCATGCCTTTCATGTCTCCTGCTCTGAAAACACACAATTAAGTACCTCTGGAGTGGAACACAGCAGCTCTTCTACAGTTCACCATAATAGCACACAACAGCCTGGGTAAAAAGAATATCATTGTGTGCAACTTATTACTCCACCCTATAGTTATGATAACTCAAAGTTCAGCCTCTGGCTGTTTTTCCTCATACGTTTCTGCACTCCCCAACCGAAACCTTCAGAAAATCCCAGTGTTAAATCCTCACAAAATTCATAAACCTCTGGATTGGAGCAATATGAACTTTGCAGTGGTTTAGAATGATACTAAACAAAGCACAAATGGGTCAAAAATAAGTAAAATAAAGTAGCAATATGCAAAATAGAGGGAGAAAAAAGTGGATTCAGAACGGTCCTAGCAAAACATGAATTACTGATGTATGCACATAAAATGTCTACTTGAAAGTACAACTCCTGAAGTGGATATGCATGCGACCAGGAGAACATACAAAACAATAACTGAATCCCAGATATAAAATTACTGAGAGCTAAGATCACACACTTAGCTACAATAACGGCCTAAAAATTTCACCCAAACCTGTCAGGTACATGTATTCCATAGTATAAACAACCATATCAGTTGACAGGGAAAAACTGTTATAATGTTCTGTTATTAAAAGCCAAAACTATAATATAATACTCCCAAGGGAAGGCTTCTGGAAAAGAGTACGTGAAGCCTAGACATGGCCAGCAGGTAATTATTTATTATGTCAGTTTTCCCCTTGACTCTTGGAAGGAAAGAAACAAAGAAAACACTTTTTGAAGGTTGCCTGACAGACAAAATGCTTGCGAATCACTTTCTGAAACACAAGTCATTGCACTCTTGCAGTCAAATCAGACAACAATGCGGGCCTTTTCAGGAGCAACACGTAACTGTAAGCATGGGTCTGGACTATATTTTATTCTAGCACATCTTTCAGAAAAATATGCTTATGGTTGGGAGTAAAGCCCTCTAGGAATGAAATACATGTTGAATCTCATCTGGGAAGAAGTGGCTAAAGGCAAACAAGAACACCACCACATTAAAAAGCAGAGGGTTCTGGCAGACATACTGGTTAGAGCAACTCTACAGCCCTAGACTTCAGATCAAAAATGACAAAGGTTAACTCCTTTCTAGCTATTTGTTTCCCAGATTCATTCAGGGCTCTCAGGAGATGTCACATCAGCACAGCTGTAATGTTGGGAAGGAGCTAGGTCAGGATTTTCAAGGATTTCAACATTTAACTGCGTCTGAATTGTGGTACAAGGTCCAGGATCAGTTTCAGATTCAAGATAAAATGGTACATGACAGACATAAAAGCCGTTAGCCTTCAGACAGCAATTAATTCAAAGGGGAAGATATCACAGGACCACAAAATGGACAATAGTGTTGAAGGACATGAGCACGTAATACAAGAAGGCAGAACCAAAGATAAGACCCCAAGAAAAAGTAAAAAAATGTAGAATAAGAACCTTACAAGCCCATTGCTATAAAATACAGGAATCTAAATGTGAAAGGAGAATATTTTTAACAAATACTAAAGCGGGAGGATGAAGTTCTTGGAAGAGGTCTGCAGCAGATCTCATGCAGATAGTCTATGCTGCCTGTAACAGTAATATTTAATCCAAATGTCTTTCCAATATATGAAAAGAAGCATATTTCTAAGTTAACATAAAGCTAAGACTGAGTGCTCAGAATTCCTCAAATTATAATTTCCTTGTATCATAAGCTCTAACAGATTTTTTTTTTACCAGCTAAGAAATGACCACTCTGCTTTCCATTTGTCCTCTCTTCCAAGTGAAACAAATTTTGCAAGCTAATCATCACCAGTTGGCTATCCTTTCAGCATGAGAAAGGATAGCTAGCAAAAAAACCCAAACAACCCAACAAAATGCAAAAGGTGAAAAGGGGGAAGCTAGTAATAAGCTGTAATTATTGCTGAACCACTGCTAAGCACAAATAATTTTAATTACTTAAATGCAATTTGATTTTAATTTTGCACCTCGGAACAAATATTCAAAGGAAAAAAGCTTGTTACCATCTTACGCAGTAACATATAGCCTCATCATTAATCTGAGAAAACAAACTTCACCATACAATGTATCACAGAACAAAGCAAGTGGCAATAAGAAAAAAAAATCCTTTTATTTCCCTACAGATTGTCAAATGAATCTGTTAAATGGGATGGAAGGCATTGTGTGAATACTCCAAATACAGCAGCAGCTCTGTAAACAGCAATCACTAATGTTACCTGGCACAGCAATGCTCGTCCTGAGCAACAGGCTGAGGTCATCCCTGTCTCTTCTTACAAAATCCCATCAAATCTTTGGTTTGTACCCAAATTCTCCCCAGGGAAGATCATAGTCTAAGTTCAGTTGCATAAGCAATAATAATTCTTTTCCAGATACCTAAAAAAACCAAATAAACCGCCTTTTAAACACTAGTGATCCATAAAAATACTGCCTGTAATGAAAAATATTTCAATACTCAGGATAAACTCCTATTTAGGAATTATTTCTATGCTTTTTTTATTATGAGTTGTCCAACAACTGGGGAAAAAAGTCTTCCCCTTTATAATATGGGCATACTCCAACAGAGTGCAGAGAAATGAATGACAGCAGAATTAATTTTCACTACACTCCGTTCACAAGTCAGAAATAGCTGAGGAAGTATAGGTCAGTGTTACATTAGGAAAGAGACAAATCCTGTCTTTTGGAAAAAGGAAAGCAGTTTAACCTCTGTCAGTAGCTGTTACACCTCTACAGCTGATTTAAGGGATCAGATGATGTACGTGCTCTGCATCTGCTTCAGTGCAAACTCTCATGTATTAGTGATTTAAACCAACCCAGATGACTTTCAAACAAATGGTCCAAAGGGTATTTTTGCAATCTGATTGACAACTTGGTGATAATCAAAAGCAATACTGGGGGTAATTTCTTGCTCTGTTCCAGTGAAATCTGCAGCAACAGTCTGCCCGTGCTGTCAAGATCCCACAGAAACAAACAGGAAGTAAGGGAAACACAGTGACTGAGGAAAGCTGCAACACCTCACAGGATGAGATCTGGGTAACAACAGCTTATGCCCAGAACTTTGAGATAATACTTTCAAAAAGCATAAAAACAGGAGAGAGAGTCTCTTCCAATTCAGCTCCTCAAAAAAGCAGGGAAGTGGAGAACTATTCATGGACTACATAAAGCAGCAGCAGCAGCCAGGGAGGCTCTTCTGCTCTGAACCACCTCACCAAAGCCTTGCTGGACCACTTCCCCAACCATGTAGAAATCCAGTCTGCTTCTATGAGGGTTTTTGGTATTCAGGACATCATACTTTATTATCCATTGTTGTACAGTGTCCTCAGAGCTTTAAAGTAAAAATATGACCACCGATTTCTACTGAAACCACTCCAGTTTGCTCTCCCAGTACCAGCAAAAAGTTCTGTTGACATTGTGCAGTGTTTGTAACTTGAGCAAACCTGAATGCTACGTGATAAAACCACCGTTCTCCCCACCTAGCTGCTGGTGGTGGTGTGTATCGGGTTCCTCTCTCACAATTGCAGTACTATTGTAGATTAAGCTAAGCAACACACAGAAAGCTTAAGCTGCTCTTCCTTAGTTATATATCCACTGCTCTCATAATATTTCAAGCTTTATAGCAAATACACAAAGCAACTCATTTTATCCTATCTGCTACTGAAAGCATTCACAATTCTAATTTCAACTCCTGGGATATTGGATTCTCTCACATTTTAAAAAGATGTTAAGAAAGCCAGTGAAACAGAAAACATTATCTTGACTGAAATCTTTTTAATTCTCCACTAGCTATTTGACGTATTACAACTTAAAGCAGGTTTTTTCAAAAGCATCCTTCCTTTTCATTACTATGATTCATTTACACCTAAAGAAAAAAAAATCACTGCAGTCTCTAGGATACTATTGTTATCTAACTTGCAAATATTAGAAATAAATAAGGCCTCCACAAATAATTACTAGGGGCTTCTTTGATTTTTTTTTTTAACAGCAATGGAAGGATGGAATACATAAGGTATGAAAAAGACTATAGTAGACAAAGAAGTATCTGTATCTATTTCTTTCTTCTGAACCTTTTTTTCTTCCTAGTGCTATCAAACTCAAGAATCCCTTTACCTTAATTAATGCCCTGAAAAAATACTCAAGTGCTTATCTATAACCTACCTTCTCCTTCAGATTCTGGCTTCAAACATTCACTGAGCCTATCTCTGCTTTTAGACCAAGTCATGGATGATCTCATACTATTAAACAATATGTTTGCATACGTATTTTCTACAGAACAGTGTCTGACACACTGGTTCTGCACAGAAGACTGAAATATTCCTTAATTCTAGTCTCTGTCCTCACAGCACTGTGTCGAAATCACTCCAGCCCACCACCAATCTCTTTGACAACTTTGGAATTTGTGCTGCATCAACTTTAAAAATTGCCTAACATAGTCAACACCAAATAATCTCCATTAGCTATCAATGTCCACTCACATGCACATAAACATTTTAATTATCTTTTAAACTGAATTGGCACTGTACCAAAAAATTAAGCTGTGCAAACGGACAGCTTAGACGTCACCTTAACTCTCCAACAACAGCAGCAACATCAGCCACTTCCTGGTAAAAACTCCAAGGTGACAAGGCCTTTTATGAGCAAAAGCAGCTGCTTTAGCTGTATTAGGCTGTTACACAGTACACATGGCTCTGCTATTCTTCCATCTTGCCTATTCTGACTACTTAGACTGTATTTTCTTTTGAGGTGAGTGCTCATTCATTCCAAATGCAAAAATACCCCAATCTTCAAGCTTCTCTGCACTTTCCTATAATAAATAGAAGCAGCATCTTGTCATGTGAGAAGAAGAAAGAATCTTTTAAGAACTGGCTTCCTGACTGACCTTTTGAAGGTAGGACCTTACACTCCCAACTGTTACACTTGCTGATATCAAAGAACAGTTTTGGAGGCCTCAGTCTATGTTCAGACAAAATTGAAAATGGTACTGGATCTTAGGTGATCTGAAAAGCAGAATGCAATATCTACATCACACATGAATAAAATGACTTCACAAGGAACAAGATTGCTTTATGCTGTTATCTAAACATCTGTATAAACAAGGAGTCATCCACAATGAGTTTACAGTCTAATTAGAAATGAAACATAATAAATTAGCATAACAGACAATATGCAGCAAGACAAAAAAGTAGGACTAATTATGTTGACAAGACTACATAGGTACTTCCATACATCGTGAATCAAGGATTTTACTCACAGAAGTGCTTCAGTACCCAATAAGCAGACAAAAATATTGCCAATGCTCCTTCTGACCAACTTGATCATCACACACTTGCCCCAAAGCTACAGTGAAATCAAGACAAATTTCAAGAAAGTCCTAAGAAACAGTATCCTACTCCACAAGAGCTGTCCTGTCATATCAGATCTACACAAATTTAAGGAACTTTCCACCTTCTGACTGCAAACCCGTCATACTGCGATTGTTTCTGTTAAGCTTCACACATAAGCTGTTTACTCATCTGCTTGATATCAGAGCACATAGTTTGGCAGTTGAGAAAAATAATTCTGCCTTCTTAACAAACCCTGATAATTTTTCTCTCGAGGGCAACAGCTGGAGAATATTCTGCAGCATATTCATCAAAATCCCAACACAACAAGATGTGTTCTTTCAGGTCGGACAGGCTGCTCCCGCTTCGCAGCTAACCTACCATGAAATATGCATAAGCCTTCAAAAGGAGAAACCGCCATAGATGACGCAAGGCTGAAAGACACATAGCATCCATCAACTCTGAACTTCAGTCTGGAGTTTGAGGGCTGTATGAGAGAGAACTCCAGCATTAGCCGTCACTAATGGACTGCCATAAGACTGGACTCTACACTTGACAGACTTAGCCCAAGGTGCCAGGCTTTTCAGTACAGACTTCCTTGAGGGTACAGACATTGCTCTACTAACTAACACAAGGCCATAAATGGCTGAAGAATTCAACTCTTATAAAAAGTGGCTGAGGTATTTAATTTGCAACATCTCACTGACTTAAAAGATTTAGGGTCTGACCTGAATCTCTTCTGGAAAAGGTATCTAGGCCATGCCATCAAAAAACAGAGCACCCAATTACTTCAAGAAATCTGCAGCTATCCCTTTTGGCATTTTTCCACAGCACATAGGGAGTCTCCCATCCAAGTGTGCATTTTGCCTCCACCCAAATGCACCGAGTCTAGCAGGCTCTAACCTTTCAACTACAACCATTTTGACTCACTTCCGAAATATATCTTTTCTTGAAAGTTTTCCAAAGTGACTATAAAGTAAGATAGGATTCCATTACAACCTGTGCAGATGTTTGATTGATATTTTGGTTTGCAGCACAGTTCTGGGAGTAGTCTTGGACTGACTGAGATTGGAAAAAGTAGATCTGAATGAAACCTTATAGCCTTTTTCCATCTCTAAAGTCTATGTCTTCATATGTGTTATGGAAGCATGAACTTTATTGTGTTTGTGTGTGTACACCCTGTATAGAAAGATGTGTATGCTCTTTAATTTTTGATGGTATGATAGGCACAATCCCCTCAGTCAATTTTCTAATCACTAACTCTCTGTCCTCTGGGTGGCAATCAAAAGATAGTTTATAAAGAAGAACAGGCATGGTGTTGCTCCCAGGTACAACCAGTGCTATTCTCTTCCAGTAAAACAGCTGTTACTAAAATACATGTATAAGGAAAATAAATCCATCAGCAAAATGTTTTTCAGAGCTAAATCTCACTTTTTGTTAAAATGAACAAACTAGAATTCAGCATGATGTTGTCTATAAGTTAGTTAGTCTTTAAGGCTAATAAGGAAATAACGAGCATGAGAAAGACCAATAGGTATATCACAAATCTAACTCAGAAGATGGGATCGCCCCAAGACTATTGTTGCTTGTGACTAGAGATGTTCATTAGAAAAATATAGTTACAAATTATTAAATACAAAACATGTTACAGAAGAACTCTAGGATTTACATGGAAAAAAAAACAGGTGTGAGTCCCTTAAGATTCACTGGAGCAATTCAAGCTACAAATTATAAAAAATAATTAAACAATTTCCAGAAAAAAAAAGACACAGCAATTCTCAAAAAGGGGAGCTTCATGTACTGTGGCACCAGTAAGCTTAAATTGTGTGAAAAGTGTCTTTTGTTTAATAAATTAGCTTGTTATTAAACCATGCAAATTTATAAGGCACCTCGTTTTTCTGTGTTAACAGGCATGCGTTAGGAGTGCTTAAAGTGAGGAAATGAAAGAGACAACTTAAGCTACACCTCTTTTTTTTTCACCCATTAACACCACTGCAGATGCATCTTTCAACCTCCAGGAAAGAAAGATGCAGAGGCAGCCCTTCAGCTGCCAAGAACCTCAGTCATGCTATTAATGTACCTGCTACTTGTGGACATCATTCACCAACCTCACTCAAAGTTCAAAGTTGCTCAAGAGTCAACAATATACTTCATATTAACGTGGTTCGCTTGTCCCCCAACCTGAAAGCCCTTGTTCACACCATTGCTCCTGCATTTCAGCAAGCAACGTTTCTTTTTAAGTCCTGTGCTCACATAACGCAGCAGCAAATCAGTTAAACATGGCAGTAGAAGATTACTAGAAGACGACTTATATATTTCATTGATTCAAGACTCAATATTCTTCAGTTCTGATAGTAACTTTCAGGATATCACGAAATAAAACGAGATGCACAATCATTCATCAGCCATTTTTCCAAAGCTGAGCCACTGTGCTCTTTCTTCTGGACTGCTCATTCACATGTGAAAGCAACCCAAAGGAATGCCATTTTTATCTTCTCCAGAAAACAGATTCTTTTGCACAGATCAGAAAGAAATCTGAGAAACAGCAGTCCTGGAGTATCACCTCACAAGTACTTCAACTCATAACTCTGTACATGAACATCTGATACTTTTCCCTCCAATACACAAACAACAAACTCTTCATCCAATTATCAAAGAAAGGAACAGAGATTTCAAATGCATCATGTGCATGAATTCAAATTTGAGTGGTGGATTGAGAGAGGGCATTACCACTCATGTTTGGTTTTTCTTTTTTCAATTAAAACACAAATGTATGCTGAGAGATCTTTAAGCAACCTAAATAAGAATTCAGCAAACCAAACCAGAGAACATTAGAAAACTTCGCATCAAGATAATTACATCCTATGGGACATCGCCTTAATATCCATAGCTCCTCAATCAGTTGACACCTTTTGCCTTTTGAAAAATACTATCCCTATGATGATCAAACACTTCTAAGGAAAGCTTAATTTTAGAATGAAAGCCCACCTAGTCAGTGTATCTCAGCTTTCATGTGCAGAGCTTGGGCACTCTGCATTTTTACAGAGCAATCAGTTACAGCAACTTTCAGCTTTGCTTTTCCTTTTTATTTTTTTTACATGATCTGTTTCTCTCAGGAAAGGGTATATAAACATGCACCCACACCTATGTGTCTCAAATATTGAAGAACTTCATTCATGCCTAAGGAACAGGGTTTCTGGCTTTAGCAATTAATTAACTGAAAGGGCAGCATCAGTTAGGTCGCCCTTGCAGAAAAATCATAGCCTAGTAAAAGTTTTAAAACTGTTTTCTATCTATCAGATATATGGCATTTTTTAATAAGACATGACAGGGAAGTCACTGAATGTATCTTGAACCTGGTTTATTTGAGGGAACTGACCTCTCCAGTAACCTCTGATCCACCCTACACAAAAGTCTGGCAGGAATTAATAGCTGATCTCTTACATATTCAGCAGATCCAAATACACACACATGTGTTTGCATGTTCAGTCTACTACTTACAATCTTTCCATGTATTTACTGACCCTTCTTTTCCTGTTTTATTTATTTAGGCTCCAGAGACATATGGCAAATATTTCAGAGGGCAACCAGATAAGGCAACTTCACCAAGCTCAGCAATGATGGAAAAAATTGCAAAGCTGCTGCTGCTTCTCCAGTCTATTTGTTTTTAATGGAGTGCAGCTGAAAAGCAGCTGGAACACAGCTGTCAGCTTTTATTTCCCAAATCTGCACTAAAACAACAACTACAGCTTGATCATATGATAATTACCTCTGAATTAGAGCCCTGAGTTTGAGACATTACACACAATTAGAAATTAGCCAAAAGCCTGTGGATGACAATAAACACGAGGCTGAAAATCCTGGGGTTTTGGACATATTCCCCTTCAACGTTTGTTAGTTCAGTGCATTCTTACACAAGGTAAATATCTCAGGACGACATTAGTGCTTTGCTCTCAGTGCTTTTGAAATATTGTTCTTAAAAGAAAACTTTGCAAATACCAGAACTTCAATCTGAAGTAGGTATGTACATGAAAAGTGGTAATAAGCCTTAGGCTTAATTTTGAAAAGTAGTGAAATTCAGTTTCTAGTGGCTAATTGTTTTACCTTTAGAAACTACAGGTTTTTCAAGTACCTTATGAACAGAGAGCAGATAATATCCCCCTGTTCTGCTACTTAAGAAATACACTGCCTTCATGCAAAACACCGAAAACATGCTGAGATGGAAGGTTTACTTTAATAGAACTTTAAAAAATACCCCAAACAGGTTTACTAATTTTATGCAACCTTTCTGCTCAGAGATAGACATTTATCAACTAGACTGAGGAGATCAAATATAACCCCAACCTATTTTAGTGAACTGTTCCACAAGAGATTAATTTGGTCGCTACATAGAAGCTGACTAAAGTAAAAGTGTATCTGCACCTATCTAAAAAGGAAGAAGTGAGATCTGTAACTCATTCTGCAACCTGAATATTTCTTCATATTCTTCGTAATCTTTTCCTGTAACCATAGTATCTATGCTAATCTAGCATTACTTGCTATGACTCTACAACCTATAAACATGAATCTAAATCCAGAAACAAGAGACAAAAAACACTGCACCAAAAAACCCTCACTCTTCGCTGATCCATTTGAACCATGAAATCCATTAAACATCCCCAGCAAGTAATTTGGAAATACTCTATCACAAGTAAGCACAGCAGAAATGGGGTGACAAGGACACATTTTACATATCTTAATATAAACCACCACTTCATAGAAGAAAATAATTTAGAAAAAATATTTTGAGATGAAATACATTTTTGGCAGATTTAAGATCTGAGCAGAATGAACTTCACATTGATATGCAAAGGAGCAAGAAAAGTTTGATGACCTCATAGCAAATGCACGATCGCATTACAGAGTGCATTTAGCTAATAGCTATTTAATAGCTTAGTTATTTAAAGAGGACGCCAGTGTCCCATTTTACCCAAGACAAAAACGAGCCTCAAAGAAACTGCTTTGTTGATGGTCCCTTAGCCTGTAAACAAAACTTCTGAGGGAGAATTTAAGCTCAAGGCTCTGAGCTACTATAATTTTCATGTGGCAGTCAGTCATTAATCAACCAATCAATATGCTGAGATACCTCTCTTAAACATCAGAATACTTAAGAGATCACTACACTTAATGCTGAATAATCATCCTTTTAAAATAGGTAGGGTTACAAAGCCAGAGAAGAAAACCAATTAAAGACTTTGGAGGGAGCAGGGCGCTGCAAAAGGTTTCTTTTTCACATAAGAAACTCAAGTATATTACGATTCTCTTACTTTGAATGACACTGCTGTTAAGTTTCAATTTAATTATTTGACACTGTAAAAAACCCAAAACTTACTTCACGATATCTACACTTAATATTGACAATTTCTCTTTACCATTCATATCCATGAACGTTAATCAAGTAGTCTGTTTTGACACTGTAGAATAAGGATCACACTTGTTCCCACCCAGCATAACATCCGAATTATTAATGCCAGCCCCCAGCCAGCTCTTTCCAAGCAGCTGTGCTGCACTTCATTGTTATGTAACTCTCCAAATCATTTCAAGTTCTCCCAGTGAGAATTACTGTGAATAACTAATTTTCTCTGGCTTTAGAGATATAGTCAAGATCTAATACAAGCATGTCAGGCTTCAGTCTGAAACCAGTCACCTTTTTCACATCAATCTTCCAAGTGAAAAATAAAAAAGAAAAATGCTAGTTTAAGAAAGAGGTAATTTACAGCACCAGTTTAAACTGACAGTGATGAAAAAACACCAGAGGAGAAATGTAAAAATATAGGACAAAAGGAATTTTTTCCAGAATGTAGAAAGTGTCTAGAAGTAATCAGTATAATAAACCCAAAATTATTACCCTAACACCTTTTGTACATTTTCCAAGAAATACAAAAGCAAAGCTCATTCATAAGCATGCACCTGGACTGCAACGCTTTGAGAGAAGAAAAACAGGATTCTGTGTGGGCTTTCTCCATGCCGATATGGGACGAAGTTCTTCAGTAAATTAGTTTATGACTTGGAAATCTCATGAACAAGTATCTCCAGCAAAAATCTGAAATCCACTGCAAAAGCAGCAGGAGCAAGAGTACACTTAAAAAGAAATGGGATAAAAGTCCCTGAATTTGTTTCCTATGCTTAGACATAAATCCAAGCTGAAAAACCATATCCTATTGAAAGGAGCTTGACAGAGTGTAAAAGGAAGTTTAATGTGTAACTGAGCTGATGAAGAATCCATCAATTCAGATTATCAGATTCTAAGCAGAATATTAAAAAAAAAATAGAATTATCTAATTTCTTAACAGCTTAGAAGACTGGAAAATGCCAGAAACTAATACTATTGAACCAAAGTTCTCCAAGCTGCATGCTTTTACACTTACAGGATTCAGCAACAGCAAGGTCTGCTGAAAAAAATGTCCCTCACTCCCCAGGCCTGAAAACAGGACAGCGGGGAAGCTGGAAAGGATGGTGCAAGTACAACAGACCAGCTGTCTTCACTTCAACATCCCAAGTCCACTAAAATTCACACTTGGAAGAGGAAACACAGATCTAAAGCATAAATGTGATCTTTCTTTCCCTCCAAGGAGCCCATTCTTTAGACACCAATAAACACTACTGTTCCTTGAGGATAATGGGACAAGACAGCAAACAGTTAGAATGTTTCTTTTTGCATAAAGCAACAACTCTTAGACTTAAGGAACACATATTTTGTGAACAGAGATGGACTCTCACTGACAGTTATGCAGGCTGAAAGCAGAGTCAGGCCAGCACAGCAGCTGAAACTGCCCACGAGGGATGTATGTGTTTTAAGAACACCCCGCAGAGTCCCTAGATGACTTTTCTCTACATCAGCCTCAGTATCTTCGCAAAACAGGAAATCAGGAGTCACCACCTGTAGAAAAAGTTAAGCCATGCTCCTTTCTTCCACGTATGAACTCTAGGTTTTGACCAAAATGTGGTAAATGTTTCTTCCCTGAAGGAGAAGAAAATGAAATATATATATATATATAAAATACTGTAATAATCTGGCCCTGGGTACAGCACTGCAAAGTTCCTTTCACATAAGTAATCTTGAACTAGTTACAAAAGATGAGATTAGTGAGCCTTAATTCATTTGTTTTGATGTTCTCTCTCATTTTGTATAAATAAATATAAAAACCAACTATATATTTAGCAGGAAGTTTAAAAGGAAACAGTTCAATGATCCTTAATGATCACCAGATACAGCAAAATAATGCTGTAGGAACAGGTCTAATTTACTCTAAAGGCATACCTCTTTTTTTTTTTTTGTGGGCCTTCAGATATATTTTCATGATGCATACAATTTGTGTAGCAGCAAGCCTTAAAAATGCAGACTGAGTCTGAACTTGACATCACCCGAGGGTCTTGATACCTCTAGGGGCAGCTCTTCCATGTCTGATGAACATCATGGGACTCTGCTTCCTATCATCATAAAAATGGCAGTTTCCCACATTTACACAGCTGTGCAATTCATAGGGCAGATCTTGAAATGTTTTTGAACACTACTCTGAAGTTTCCTTAACTTCTGCGTTCTAATTAAATGTTTTTCTGCAGGCATCAAAAACCACGGCTGAAAGTCAAAACAATTTTCTTAACAAACATGCTCAAGAGATATTGCTTCCCATTGCACAAGGCTGAGGGCCAGACATGCAGTTCCATTACAAGCACCCTACAGAAACACATAAAAACACTCATAAAAACCACATTTGTTTATATGGCAAAGAGATATGAATGAATTACTACTCTACACAGAAACTACCACAGTATTATTAGAGTTTATTCAACCTGCAAGAATTTTATCAAATCTTAAATCATGTCCCCTTCCTTCTTTCCTCCCCACATGCATCAATGGACTCTTGTGTTTTGGTTTGCAAATATTTAAAGTGGTGTGTCAAGTCCTGCTGCAGAAGCCTGATGGTCATGCCATGCTATGAATAACAGACTGAAAGCAGGGAAAACAGTTCCTAAATCAAATTACAACTCTTGGGGATAAACACATTTCTAAATGATGTAATTATAACAATATGTCACACTCTGCTGAAGACCTCATATAACATTAAAATAAAGAATGAGTGGGTAGGAAATATAAGCAAAGGATGACATAATATTCTTCCGTGCCAGTTTCTGCCTGTTTTCAATCAGGCCAGACGTCAGAAAGTGACTGGGGGTGGGGTGGGGGGGGTGTGGGAGGGGAGAAAAAGAGATCTCACTAACAATCAAGGGAATTTCTGTTTGAGTCAGAGGCCTGTGCACCAAGATCACATTTGACCTTGTAATATAAATAAAGTAACCCTAATGAAGTGTGCACAGAGCCTGGGAAAGACAAGCCCCCCTGCCTGTCCCCTCATGCTGAGTCCCAAATAAACACACCAATATGACTTAAGACATGCTTGAAGAAAAGTTTATTATTTTATTTTCACCCCTGTATATATTCCATGCCAGTAAAAGCTGCTGCATCACAAGCTCTTAATTTAGTCCCTTTTAGACACAGGAGGACCTTGGACGGTTGATCCTAAACATGCCTGCGCTAAATAACTCATAAATGAGCTGACAGAAAACATGTATCTCAAATGTGCTTTGTATGCACTAGTGAAACGAGTTGTATCTGGTTCAGACCTGAATCCTTGGTATGGTAGTAAATCGCATTATCAGCCTACAAAAGTGAAGTCACTTGATTCTATCAAAACTGAATAAACTCCATTGTGGCTTTTCTATAATCCCCTTATGAGAACTGTGTGCATCATTATTTACCCAACTGTTATGTGGGTGGAAACAGGAGACGTTCACCTCTGGCAAGTATGTGTGCAACTTCTCTCAAGTCAATACAGTTGCACCTGCTTATACCAGCAATGAAGCTCGACTCTGATGTCAACAGTGATACTATCTAGAGATAAAACAGTTCCTGTTTTGTCTGAAAAATTAAATGCTTCAAAATATGTCAAGTCACTTGTAAATCCTGCCCATAAAGAAAAGGAGAAAAATAAATCAAGTAACTTCTGGGACCAGGAATCCTGAAGAGATTCACACCCTCCCTGCACTCCCCTCCTGCTAGGAATCTTTCATGACAGCTCAGGACTCTGCCAAGCCCTGGCTCCTGCTTGGACAACAACAGCACCCTTATTGGGAGACCAGAAAAGCTCAGTCCTGAAAACAACTGCCAGGCAAAAAGTAAGCAGCTTTCTGCCTATTTACCAACATCCTTCCAGGCACTGTGAGTGATCAATGAGATTAAAGGAAAATCACTGCTGACTAGAAAAGGAAGAGGAAAAAGGGAGGGAAAGTGATGACAAACCAAGCAAGCACATTTCCTCTGCCAGTCGTCCTTACGGAATCAGACATTCACACAATTCTCTTCCCCCAAATTCCCTTCTTCATCTCTATCACCCATAGCCTCACTTAGAACTCCTTTTGCTTTCATCGATGTGCCTGAATTTTCTCTCTAATCTGGCCATTCTCATATACGGAAATAATCAGAAACTCAAACCCAAGAAAACCATAAAACTCACTTCACCTTCTGTGGTTACCTACTTACTGAGTTAGAGGGTTGGGTTTTTTTATCATGATACTTACTACATTCTTATATTTCCTCTACCTTACATATCTGAGTTATTATTCATAGTAAGGACTTCAAAACACTTAGTACATTTTGGGTACCACAACTATATAATTATCTGCTTTAAAGATGACCACAGTCAGGATTATGTAGAAGCCATAAAACCAAGTTTCCCTTGGGTGAAATTCCCTCCTTCTAACCATTTTATGAAAGGAACACCGTTGTCCCAAAGCTCTCACTGTCTACTATTAAAGCCCGCTGAGCTCTGCATGAATTTCCATTCATACAGAAATGGAATCTGCCCTTTAAATGGGACCTGGCAAGAAATACTGGAACTTCTGCACACTTCTTGATCTTAAAAATATCAATTAAAAATTGCATGGACTCATTTAGCTGACGTCATTGGCTTGTGTTTTCTGGAACTTGTCTCAGTTTTAATGGAACACCTGCCCCAGTTCTAAGGAACTGGTTACCCAGTGAGATGGATCAGGTCATCTGGAAGCCTTGACCAGGTCACTCATTTGAGACAGGTTGGGTGAGGAATCTGTTCTGTAGTGCTGGCAACAAAAAAGGGCACAGAGTAAAATCTGCAGTTAACATTTCTGGAAACACATGGTAATTTTTTGTTATTTTTACGAGATAAATCATAATAGCCATAAGCAAGAACTGCTTTCCCTATGTGAAATACACTGCTTCTGCAGAGAAATACAGTCACACAACATGCAATTCATAGCTGCTATGGGAGAGAGGGACACAGCAGAGTTTAATTAGTTGGAGCACAGATATTTGGAGATAATCACTGACATTACTGAAACTTTGCCAAGATTGTGTTCATCCTTCCTCCCTCTACAAAGAATACAAAAATCACTGAATCCTATGAAATTAAGCATAAGCACTAAAACTAACTCCCTGAAGATTAGTAACTGACTGGGAGGAGCCAATTAACTCCATCTGGTCCTTAATCCTCAGGAAATTTGCTACAGTCAAGTGAATGCTGTTACAAAATTAAGAATCAATTTAGATTACAAAATTCATACTTGTTTTGTTACACTGCCTGCATTAAGTCTAGTTAGCATGCATGAAAAGCAGTGACACTTATTTTTAGCTGTATTCAGCATCAGCCAAGCACTTGTTTCTTAACAGTCTAAACCTAGCCACCTTCAATTCCATAGTATTTTTCATGACAATGCATCCCATAGCTCTTTGTTTACAAGAAGCTCTACCCTGTTCTTTAGGATATAGAGTTTCAAATTACACCTAATTAAGCTGAACAGGGAATTTGAAGAGCTAAAACCTGTAAAAGGACCAAGATTTTAAACACTATTGATTTTACATAAATATTCCCACCTTCTTTCTTTCTTTCTAAATGGTAAGTATCTCACGCCTGTCATGGAAGTAAACAGAAACCTGTCTAAAAATTGTGCTTGCATGACTCAAACAGTAAGTATTTAATGTTACCCAACTGCACTGAATCTTTAAAACCTACAGACTGGTCTATGTGAATTTCTACCAGCTAAATTTAAGTCATGATTGCCCTCCCTGCAGATTTCATTAACACCATATACTTTTTTTGCTTTGCTTTAAGTCCCTTTTTGGCCCAAAAATAAAGTAACTGAATGACACAAGTCAAGCTAACAGTTGTAAATCTCAAATTTTGCAAAGCAGTTCAATGTCAAGGTATTTTGTCACTCAAGTCAATCGAAGTTGCTAAATCCTTGGCTTGAGGATTAGTTGCCAATAATTCCTTTGTTTTTGCGAGTGAATTAAGCCATATACTATCTATGAAGCATATGTGCGAGTCAGAGATCTGGTAAAAAGAAGAGTGAAAAGTTTCTGCAGTAGAGTAAAATTTCTTTTGAATTCCATGAAAAGCAGTTTATCCAAACTATCTGCTATTCCTCCCTCTTAATACTCTAATTGAAATGTTGCATTGCCTTACTCTAATCACCTTTTAAAGATACAAACTTCCATCTATGCATAAAAAAAATAATCTATGGTCTCAAAACTGGTGTTTCCCACTTGTGATTTACATTCCAGAAAGACCTCCTGCAAAGGACAACTCATTCACATTTCACCCCTTCAGATGCTTGTTGAGTAAGCTGTCATACTTGGATTAAATCAGTTCTTCATTTGTTTGGCAGCTAGTAATGCAAGAAACCAAAAACTCTTCCAGTTGATTGAGTTCCCTCAATAGGAGAGCTGGCATTTCCTTGCACAAGTCCATTTAAGTGGAACAATAAGAATATCAGGTTCCTTTCTAACAATAGCTCCAGTGTTATTTGGCCTTGCAGTCAAATGTTTCAAGATGAAGGCAAAGCTGAAGACAAAGCTGAGAATTCATGGAGATCTCTCAATAAAGTTTTCTTATTCAGAAAAAAAATAATCCAAAACCAACAACAAAAAAGTGGTGGTGGGTTTTGTTTTTAATTATTGGTATTCCTACAAAATAAAGGGTCCTTACAAACACTTCTACCTTTAGCATTACTATCTTTCTACTACCACATTTAAGAATTCAATCAGTGTTATCAACATTATCAATTCATTGTTGAGGGTACTGAAACTGAAAGGGTAAATATTTCAGTCAGTTTTGAATGATTAAACTACAAGCACAACACGGATTTGAGAATCTTTATTTTCAGATCCTTGCTACTGCATAGACCGTGCTAAAAATTAATCCCAGCTTAATCCAAGAATTTGGTCTGATTTCAACTACTGGATTGAATATGCTACAATGTCTGAGCAATGCTAGAACCTTTACTGACCAGCAGTATGTACATGTGCACCTGGTACCCGGTGAAATTCTGAAATAAAGCAGCCTCACAGTCAGCGACGGGACACAGTTGTACTAGGTCTGGCTGGGATGGAGGTTTTTTTCCTGACAGCAGTCCATATGGTGCTGTGGTTTAGAATGGCAACCAAAACAGCCTTGCTGACACACCAGTGTTTTAGCTGCTGCTGAATGCTGCTTAAACAGCATCAAGGACTTCTCTTTTTCTCACTCGGGGCAGTGAGAAAACCCTGTTAGGCTGGGAGGGGACACAGCTGGGGCAGCTGATGTGAACTGACCAAAGAGCTATTCCTTACCACCTAACAGCAGGCTCAGCCATCAAATGGGGAGCGGGCCTGGGGGGGAGGCTGGGGGGAGCAGTTTTCCCAAACTAGCCATACCTTAGATACTGGCTGGGCATCTGTCTCCTGGTGGTGACTGCCCTACATCACCCATTGGAGGAGAGAGTGTAACGGGTTGTTTGTTATGATGTCTCTTCCTTGACTTAAACTATCACTATCTTGACTTACACTTTTTTTTCCGAGCAAGCTGCCAGCTGAGGTCAATCTACCACAATAGTGGAGAAAGCATACAACTAGTCTTCAAAGGTACTTTCTCTCTGAAAAAAGTACACAAAGGGTACTATTATACTATCATGGATGTCCCGGTGGACAAGTACTTTTGTAAGTAATGAAGTAGAACTGCTGTTCTGGAAGTCCCACCTTCAATCAGGACAGTGCCATGCACAACCCCAGCACACAGCTGAGTCTATACACCCGCTCTGCAATGAGCTTCAATCCCACTTCTTTCCCAGCCTCCCACTGGACAATCTGACCACAGAGTCCTTCTCTAGGCTTTCTAGTAAGTAACAGAGTCACAAGTAACTAAGGAACAACCTTCTTGGGAGGGAAGACTGGAATACTGAGCAAATAAGTTAATAGATGACATACAGCGCTGCTAGCACAGGTTACAGCTTGGTAGCTTTACATGGCACACAAAATGGCAGAAGGAAATAGAATTGCCTAAAAAGATTTGGTACATGGCACTAAAATCTTCATGATCTAGCCTAAAAAAGAAGGAAAGATGAAGCACAACTTCAGCTCTGAAGTCTACACATAATAGTGAGGAATCATAGAATGGTAGGGGTTGGAAGGGCCCCCTGGATGTCATCAAGTCCAACCACCCTGCCAAAGCAGGATCACCCAGGGGCAGACCACACAGGAACATATCCAGGCAGGGATTGAAAGTCTCCAGGGAAGGAGACTCCACAGCCTCTCTGGGCAGCCTGTTCCATTGCTCCATCACCCTCACAGTAAAGATTTTTTCCTCATGTTGAGGTGGAACTTCCTGTGTTCCAGCTTGTGACCATTACATCTCATCCTATCACAGGGCACCACAGAAAAGAGACTGGCCCCTTCTACTTGACAGCCACTCTTCAGATATTTGTAAACATTAATACTATCCCCTCTCAGTTTTCTCCAGGCTAAACAGCCCCAGGCCTCTCTCAGCCTTTCCTCATAAAAGAGATCCTTAAAGAGTCCATCATCTTCATAGCTCTCTGTTGGACTCTCCCTAGTATTTCTTTGTCTCTCTTGAACTGGGGAGAAGTACAGAAGTCTTTGGGCAAAATATTATTCTGTCATTGAATATGCTCTAACACAGCAAGTACAAGTAAGATTATCTCAAAAATATTCAGTTCTGGGTTATGTACAGGATTGCATTATTGATACGCATTCAAAACACTAAAGCTGCGCAATCTAAAGGCAATGCTGCTATAAGTACATCCAATATAGGGCTTCTGCTAGGAACATTGAAAAGCCTTACTTGATAAGAGTTGCAGTGGACTGAGCATCTCTCTTTCTACCAATTCACCTGATAAACCCAAATACATTTAAGTTTGTGTCAGAGGGAGAATCACTACAAACTGGAGCCTCTTAACAACCAGGGTGAAAGATTCTCAGGGCTCCTGCTTGCTATACCTGTTAGTCTCATGAACTTAGTTCTCAGTGTAAACCAACAAAAGAGAGCTGACAGCAAATGTTGCCACAAGTAACAGCCTGACAACCTACACGCTAAAGAGCTCAGTGGCCAACTGCAGGGCAGATATTCCAAGTGCTGAACTGTTATATGTCGTAGACAAAAATGGAGGTGACACCACATGAAAATAAACTTGCATTAACAATCCTGTAGATGATACCTTAATCTGTAAGTATATAGCATCACAGAGATTAATGAGAGTAATGACAATACCTCCAGAGACATCAGGACAAGGGCTGAATGTTCATATATAGGGAGAGGGAGAATTAATTTCAGCTCCTCACTCTATTTTCAGCCACAAAAGTAGCTGACAAGAAACAGAAGGAACAGGCTTAAGAGGCAAAAGTGAATTACAACGGGCAAGTTCACCACAGCAGTAATCACATGGAAGGATTCTGCTGTACAGAAAGTAGAGGCTGCAAGACACTTCACCATCGGGGTGTTACTGCCTTTTGACGCTCAAGAGGAAGCTGAAGGGACATGAAGTGTATTGTCAGTGAAGTAGAAAGATGATGTCTGAGCACCACAATCACCTTTTGGGTAGAGGCCAAAGATCACTGCAATATCAAACACTGAGGAAACAAACAAACACCAAAAAACACAGCCCTAGGCAACATAAAGGCAGCTGAAAACCATGCGCCCCATGAATCCTCCTCCTCCTCTGAATTCAACTCATTCTGACAGTAGGATCTGGACTTAAGTGGAAAGCTAAAACATTGCCTTTTGTAAATTATGATGAATACTTACAACATTGCTGTGGTTCTTCAAAACCACTGAGACCAAAAAGAGCCTGTTTTATTCCATTTTACCCCACTGATGAGTACAAAGTTCCTCACAACCGCAAATATTTGTATTTGTCTCTTCACAAGTAAAAGCTCTGTGAAAATTTGTTAGACAGACCTTTCACTCCCTAACAGTTCAATTAGCACAACTATGTAAACTGGAATCTAGACAGAGAACAGCTCACCATTTGCTACAGCAAACTTTTAAACATTGGACCTACTGTTGAGGTTGGTTATCACAGTAAGAAAAAAGGATGTTTCTGCATGTTGTTATTCCTTTCCTTTTAAATGCTAAACTAGATGCTTAAATATTACCTCTCTCACAACGAGATCTTTTGTCATCTAAAACAAACACATTAGAAAAAAAATATGCTCTGAAACTTTAGCAATTGTTACTCAGCATTGCTCCATTTCCTTCAAGCAAGATACAGTGATTTATACTAATATACTGACAGAGGATGTGGAAAAAAAAAAAGAAGCATAAACAAAGCTGTTAGAAAACAGATCAAAATCAGTATTTAACTCGTGCTGACCCCCATTTCTAAAGGCAGCCATAGCCAAGATCTAAGTGTGCTTTGTAAGATCAATAGCAATAAGCTTAGCTCAGAAATGACTGAGTAATATGACAGGCTGCTCATGCCAGAGTTCTTTGCTCTTAACATACCTACATGCTTCACAAACGTTGAAGAATAAAATACCTCCTTTAGCCAAATTACATGCTTTGAGGTTGAGGAACATCAGCCAAAAGCCTGTTTTTTGAGCACAGATTAGCAGCATAGCTTGGGAAAAAAAAAAAAAACAAACCATAAAAAAGTTAAAACACACTGGCTCAGATACAACTTTCCCAACATGTGATTTCCAATAAAATATGTTATGCACACACTGCTAGACAGCAGATGTTTCAAACAGTTGCCATTTGAACCAGGAAAACAACATTGATGGATGTTTGTTATTTTAAACTCCTACCAGGCACCTCAAGCTACAAAAAAGGAACAACGTGGTATTTTTCATATTTATGTAATTTGTTAATCTGTCTGTTACTCCAGAAACAGGTAACTTATCAAGATAGTCCAAAGAAAGTAGAAAAAATAAAGCATAAGCAGCAAACTTCCAGCAATTTACTAACGCTGTGTAAAGGTGACCAAACAGATTTGTTCCATCAAAAGGCTGTTTGAAGCCTTGCTAATTGCTTTATCTGTTAATCTCAAAGTATTAAGTCTTCAATGCAAGGAAGGCTGCCTGGTAAAAATAGGTAGTGGCACCCACAGGAAGGTGCTAGCCTTCAAGCCAGGCCATTATAAATAGGGAGGACTAAAACAAAACCCATGGAAAGGCTAAAGAGAGATCCCTCTCCTCCCTCCCCCTAGCCCAGCAGGAGCAACCTTTTCCGAAGAGGTGCTAATGAGTCATAAAAGATGAGCTGGGAACAGCGCAGCGTGTTACATGTTCCAACAGGCGTCGAACGCACGACCAACACTTCCACGTTTTGAACACTGTTTGACTTCTTAACTTCCTAGCTGATACAAAGAGCAAAGCAAAGCAGCACTGAAGCTCTGAGAGGCTGATTTCGACAACAGAGGTTGGTTTCTATTTCAAAAGAAAAAAATACCTGCTAGCTTCAAAATCTCTATACCCGTAGCAAAAATGGTATAAAGCAACCAAAACATTTCAATCTGTAGAGTCAAAGGTCAGCATTGAATAGAAATACAAAGAGAAAAGTGATGTTAACATGGATATCTCTTCCATTTTCGTATTTTGATTAAGAACAACAAAAAGGCAGTTGCCATTAGTCAAATGGTTTATGGTTTTAGCTGCCCTCATGGCTTGTACTGCTGCACGTGCAGTCAATGCTCAGCTCTGAAGAACTTAAAGCTTATCAGAAACAAACAAAAAAAGTATTTATTAGACAAATATTCAAAAATGCCAGCATGCAAACAGTTCATTGGCATAACTGACAGAGGCAGATGCAGTAACATGAGAACCTTTTCAAAACACATGAGGAGAACCAAAAAAAAAAAATTGGAAGCTTTGGGTGAGAAAAGTCTTTTTCTAACTACAGTACTATGGATCCAAAGGGGTCTGAGACAATAAAAAACCCACTAATTTTCCTTCACCCTGGAATTCAGGACTTCAGATGAAACACAAAGTTAAAATGGCACTTCACACTTCTTTTACAACTTTGTTTCTTTAGAGAGGGCAGCAAACTTAGTGTTGTTAAGTAGGCAGGTATAATCCCCATTTCACAGCAGAGATATGCTGTGACTTGTCTATATTAAGAACTAAGTCTAGAACAAAGGCAGGAACAGCTTTCACACCTCATGATTTCCACTCTTAGACTGTCCCCACAAAGCTATCTCTACTCACTGGAAATACAGCTATTACCTGTGGAATCCCTCCAAAATTGTTCTGAGATGATACATAAATTTGACTACAGTCAAAGATTCAAGGAACTGAAACTTCATAGGGTGTTTGTTTGTAGGACACATGTAGGCAGGAGATGTGGACAGTCTTATAGAAAAACTTTAGCAAACTACAATCCACAGTTACTCCAATAAAAAGCAAGGAAGAATCACTCCAAACTGGGTATCAACAGCATAGCCACCACAGGAACATGACATTGCTCATTTTTTATCCTGTTTTGTGGTAATTTAACAAACTTGTGACTTGTTTGGGCTTTTTGAAGGAAACTTTTAATAGAAGTGTTACACAAAGGCTAATTTCATGTTTACATTCGTAATCACATACATAAACCTGTTAAGTTAAATAATCTTTTGGGGTATTTAATCATGCCTTCTCACTTCTGTAAATGCTTACTGAGAAGCATATAACTGGAGTATGGAAGTCCTCTATACTTGGACATACAAAAACCCCCAGTAATGTGGTAATGAACAGACAGGGTTACAGTAGCAAGGCTACAATCCAGTATAACACAGGCATAGTGCTTGAACTATAAAGGCAGAGGAATATGTTAAAATCCTGGCTTAAGATAGTCAACAAGGACATTTTTGCAGCCTTAAAAGGGAAATATGCAAGTTCTTGCCTGTCCACAATTAGAAGGTCAGTAAAAAGCAGACTCTCTTGATCCTTTTGTATCCTGCCTTATAATAAAAAGAAAAAACAGCCTGACAGAATGAGCTCAAGTCCTCCTTTGGCACTACAGCCCTGAGAACACCTGTTACTCAGATGCACTAAAGAACAGCAAGAGTCTCTGAGGCTTTCTGCACTTTCTGCTTCGAGCTCAAGAGCTTTAGGGTAAACACAGTGTACCCAATAGTACATTATAAATGTTTCTAAGCATATGTATTTTTTTTCTGAAAGCATAGGAAGTCTGTGTCTGCAGATGATGAAAGAATTCTGGATGGCCTAAGGAAACAGACATTGTTCATTTCTTTGGTACAGTTACAGCATATGTAGTAGAACTTTGTTATTTATCCCAGTCCAGGAAGGACTGTAGCATGAATGACTCTGCAAGGGCAAGCACCCCAGTGTATACGTTGGTTTTATACTGCAACACCACATCCACAATATCACTGACTGAAACAACTGAATTAATTTCATAGAGAGATAGAATACTAGCAAATGAGAAATACAAACTTTGAAAGTAATAGGTTTCTCCTGTTTACCAACAAGACTTCTTTCAAAAAGTCAAAGTCACTCACCATACCAGGAGAAAGACCATTATTCCCAGTTGACAATAATTTATTATTGGTAGGACTGAATTATTTTCTAGTCATTGCCCTTCTTGGATAGTCTTACCTCTCTGAATATACTGATTATTTTACAGACTAGCATTTTGAAAACCAGACCAATTTAAAGCAGCCGTATGTAAGATGCAATAAGAGGAACTCCTCTGAGCGGATGTAACAGATCAACTGCTATGAAAAACAGGTCCCATACTCCCTCCTCCTTTTAGCATTCCCCTTCCCAGCCACACATTCCTGATGCTTTCCTTGTATCAGCTGCTATTCATGTGATCCTTCAGTGAGTCAATACAGCAGCAGAAAGCTAATCTATCCAGAACAAGCCTTGTGCAAGTTGATAACCTCAACCAACCTACCAATGGATCAGAAGAGCAACAGAACAAGTGAGGGAGGAAAAAGAAGCAGGACTATTGCCAGCAGCAACTAAATGCTAATTTGGCTTGGCGGTCTCTTCAAATCTGATCTTTAATCTTTCATGCACATCAGAGAGCAGAACGTAGCTTTCATAACAAGTTATTAAGCTATTAACATATTTTGTTACCTAAAAGTATTCCATTCCATATCAGAATTCAGCTAGAGAGCCTTGCAACAGTATTGGTTCTGCCAATGTGAGAAAGTGCTGCATATTTGCTATCTGCAATCCTTACTTATATTAAGCAGTAATTTTCTTCTGCAAGTAGCACCAGTGAAGCTGATAGAACTGTTTTCAGAATGTGGTATCATTTTATATACGGAAAGGTAGTAGAATCTGGTCTCACTATAGAACATGGGTTCAACAATCACCCCTCTCTAATACAACTGATACTTTATCTTCTCTGTGCAAGTCATAGAATCATAGTGTCTCCACATAGAGAACGCACAGAAGCCAGAGCTGCTTGGCAATCTGTAGCTATTTTGAGTGCCATTTTTCTTACAGTGTCTGTAACTTAATTATAATGAATTTGTCTTCAGGATAAACTAATTTATCATTGTTTGTCATGGTTCATATTGCCTTGTCACTCAGTTTGGTTATCAACACGTTATTTAAATTAATATTCTGGTGTGCCGCATACTTTCATCAACATCATTTTTCCCATGAGAAATTGATTCCCCTTTCTACTTGTATCTTAAGAACAACGTGGCAAGAAGTAATTCTTGCCAAGTAACATTTATGCTTATGTATGCAAAACACATAACTCCTATTAATTAAAGAAAGTTATCAATGCTGCAGTATGATTTAAAAGAGTCGCTCATGCTACTATTTAATTTCAGGGAAAGAAAAAAACCAAACCTAAACCAAAAAAGTGTATTGTTTTTTAGAGAAAATTTTTATGGTTATTCCTTGTATACCGAGATCAGACTAAGCCAAAAAATATCCTCACAAACAGCCACATTATGAAGTTCTTAAGTTTTCTTATATGAAAAATGCCATCTTAATTTTTTTGTGTGATCCCTGTAATATGCAAACATGAATTCTGTCCTTCCATATGGACCTAGACTCCCTGATTCCTGAACAGAAGTGTTTTCAATTTCCTGAACCTATCCCCCAAAACTTCAAAGAAACTGGGTAAGATTTCACAAGCTGGAAGTCCCTTTCTGAACTCCAAACACCTCCTGTTTCCAGGGGGACTCAGTACAGCATTTTAGCCCCGCTCACTGTATGTGGGTATCTTGAGAGGGTCCCACAAGCACACGCATCAAAGTAAATGACTAAAGAGTTGGGCAAAAACCTTTTGGTTTAAGCCTTTAAAAGGTTCATTTCAAATATAAGCAAAGATACTCACAGAAACAACTACTGCTTTTGAGAGTCACTACACACTCCAGCACACCAGGGAGTTTAGACTTGAGTTCTTAAGAGGATGTTCAAAGCAACCAAAAGGGGGTAATCTACTGACAAAATACCAGTCCATTCTTTCACCAAGATAAAGAAGTTATGTTACCAACACTGGCAGGAAAAACAAATACTAAAATTTCAGGATCAATGTGATCATCAGTTTAAAAAAAAAAACAAACAAAAATCTCCCCAAAACCAACAAACAAAAACCAACAAAAACATTCAAGCACATGCAGCGTCTCAAATAAAGCAACCCTTTGTGTTAGGGCAACAGTGAACTACTGTTTATTTAACATAGAGACTGTTCCCAAAGCAGGACTCAATTTAACAAAGTCAAAGCTTCCACCTTTTTACCGGAATGAATATACTGGCATCCCCCACACTGTCACCACAGCCTGTCTTTTTAAATAAGCATTGCTTCATCCAGCAAAGAAGCAGCTCTGCTCTTCTTCCTCAACAACCCTGCGAAATGCTGTACAACGAAGCAGGAGCTGCAGCAGAGATCTGACAATTCAAGCCCTCAACTTTTCACGGTCTTGTGCAAATACTTCTTACTTAGATGGAACACAGGGACCTACACACTGACTGCATGCTGATGGCAGAAAATTTAGAGCCAGGTCTCCCAGGTTTAATTTCAAGCAGCTTTTGATTTGCTATGTGATACTAGGCGAGTCACTCGCCATTATTTATTTATAAGTTACATCTAATTATCTTGAAGGCCTAATTAGCTCATCTCAAAAGTGATTTGAAATGCACAGATGAAAGATAGCATGTATTTCTCAACTCTTGTCATCTGTGCCAATAAAATACTTATTTCACAACAATAAGATCTAATTGCATTTTTGATAGCTGCTGCTTCATCCCTCGAAATTCCAGCTCTGGAAATCACAAATAGAAAGACTCATCAGGATGCAATGTTAATGAAGCGGTATGTGAAACATCTATAGATAAAGTTAATGTGCTAAAGGCCTTTTTGCAATCACTCAACATGTAGAGTAACTTTTTTTTCCCAGTTTGGTTTTCACTCAAATGGAAACTTAAGAGATTTATTTTTTAACTGTCTCCCATCTCTATCACAGTATAAGTGTTTCCAGCACTGCTTTAGGTTTATCTGAGAAAAAAAAAGGCCTAAGAAACTAATCTTAAGATTGACTAAAATATTCTCAAAAGCTTTAGTAATTATGTCTTACTACTTCACAAAAAAACCCTACATTCACTTTCTGAATATTTACAAAACATTAATAGGACCCTCAGACCAGACAGAAAGCTTGACCTTGGGACAGGGCAAGATGGGCTGTAAAGTAAAATGGAGCCAGAGTAGGCAAGCACTGTGGGGGTTACACCTCCCATGCTTTAAGTCAGGAGCCAGCCCAGAGGAGGGATTCCAACAGACCACAAACAGGAGGAGAAAGGCTTAATAAACCCGACTACTCTTTCTAACTGACTCTAACTTCCTTTCTCTACAATAGTTGGTACAGGATGTTTCAGCTAAAGATGTAAGAAATTATGCAGGAAACAGCTATGGAGTAATCAATTCAGCATTCAAGTCTCTTGTTAAAAACATGAAAGTTAAGAGCACATGTCCTGAAACACATACACCCATCTGTTATGCTTTTTTACATTTTAATCCTATTTTTAACCTAGTATTTTTTCCTTCTCTGTATGAGCTAGGATTTTAAAACAAGCCCAAATTTCAGTGTTCGTTTGGACTGTAACCATTCTGCATCCCAAACCTTCTCATCTTATTTATATGTATTGTGTATACATCAGCCTAATGGCTTCCCAGCCTTAGTCACATTCTGCCATCCAACATACTTCTGGAGTAAAGAAATTTAAATATAAAACTAACTCTAGTCGGTCTATTTGGCATGACTTATTTTTTTAAAGCCAAATTATTTTCAAACACACACACCATTTTAAATAACACAAAACACACTATTTTAAGTAAGAAAACAGCACAACTTTTAATACAGCACAATCAAGATAAAGTCATATTGTTTACAATTTCCTCTGGATAAGATCCCATCTCAACACTTCATTCACTCATTCAGACAAAAGAAAAACTGATCTTGCTTCGATTTACTCTGTCCCCAGTTGCTGCTGGTAAACAGATCTGCTGTCAGCTTCCTGGAAAATGAACTCCCACAGAATCAGGGCGGTGCTGCTATTGAACAGGGAGGTGGCAGCTTCTGCTGCTGCAAGCAGAACTCTCAAGGTAGCTGAAAAACCTGGCTCCATCAGCAAGAGAAGGGGGCGGGAGGAGGGAGGGGAACCTGTGACTGACTTGGGTTGTACAAATGACTACAGTCATGGTCAAACCAGCTAACAGGCTTTGTACCTTCCTTCTCTATACTTGTCCATAACTTCTGTTGCTTATATTTCCCATCATGTTACCCCAGAGAAGAAAAAGGAAATTAAGACTTTGTTTTTGTTCTTGGATACAAGTCAAGTGGAAAATACACTGGTTTTCCCTCCCCTACTAGACTCTGAAGTCTCTCATTCCCTCATTTCAACTACATCCATGTTTTCTCACCAAGTCACATGGTGGGGAGAAGGATGTTGCTACTCACATTATTGCTCCTATTATAGCTTAATAAAGGCAATTTTGGCTCAGAACACAAGCTTGGCAAGAGGAATAATTGCTCGCATTATTGCTCCTCTTTTCTTTTTTGACAAAACAAAAAAAAAACAACAAGAAGAAGGAAAAAAAGAAAAACAAAAGAAAAACCCCCAAACAACAACAACAAAAAAACACACACAAAAAAAAACCCCAACCAAAACCAACTTCTACAAAACACCGCATGCACGCCTGCCCACTACAGCATAACCCCATGTATTATATTTCTGACCAGTGATGAGAAATACTCATCGGCATTTCTTTCAAACACAGGTATTAAGGAGACCATACTTTATTCCCTGATTTTCTCAGATGATGTGGCAGAAACCAGTTACAATGAAAGACAATTAAAATTAAATGTAGGAATCTGCATGAAGTTTTCTGTATAGAAGGGACACAGGGTGGGGACAGGGGTGTTAAAGTGAATTTGGAAAGTTTGGTGCACCTTTGGGGCCCTACTTGGTGTGCCTGAGCCCTACTCCATCAGCTACATTCTCTTTCAGTCCTGTCGTATCACAAGATTCAGCTTCTGTCCCCAACTCATCCAAACCTCCAAATATCAGAGACACATCCCTGAAGCGATGCAAATTCAATAGCACCTCACTTTTAAACTGACAACATAAATAGGAGAAATGAGAGGTTGAAAATCCATCTGCCATTGAATAGTGACTATACCTGAGTGTTTAAGGTTATGTGCATGAATAAAGGGTGCATAACTCATTGGGCAGAGAAGACAAAAGGAGAGGGGAGAGTCTTCTAAATACACGGCGCCTCTTAACTGCAGAACCCAGGAATACAGCATGTAACATAGAATACATAACTCATGCCTACATCTCACTAGCACAGGTAGGTACTACCAGCACCACTGGCACACTAACCCAATGCTCAGCCCCCTAAACAGACCATTCTATGGCCTTTACTGCCAAACAACCCTACTAGGAGTAGATGCAGCCTTTGTATCTTCCTCCTTCATGTCACAAACTAATACCAATGTACAAAAAGTCTGGACGCTTTTGCATCTGGTACCTTAATGATACATAGGAGGCTCCACATAAATATGAGAAAAAACTTCTTCACAGTGAGGATAACAGAACACTGGAATGCGCTGCCCAGAGTGGTTGTGGGGTTTCCTTCTCTGAAGGCATTCAAAACCCACCTGGACACATTCCTGTGTGACCTGCTCTAGGTGACCCTGCTCTGGCAGGGGGGTTGGACTAGGTGATCTTTCAAGGTCCCTTCCAATCCCTAACATTCTGTGATTCTGTGACACTTACCAAAGAAAAGCATTCTCAAGGAAAAACTTCTATCTTTGCCACCTTCTCGGACCCTGGAGATCCTAGCCAAAGGGCAAAAGTAGAATACAGTACTTCTGTGTGGTGTGCGTGATGTACGAGTTCAGCCCTGCTGTACGGCCAATCCAAAGATCAGATGTTTGTTTCTCTGTAGTAGTCTGAAAGCGTAACCTATTAAAAATTGCTAACATGTTTCCATTGACCAAATTGAGAAGAGTGAAAGTACAGTGCAGATAAAATAGCTTTAAACAGTTAATATTTCACTGCTTTAAAAAGTGGTTACCAGCAGGAGAGGAAAACTACTGTTTTGTCAAAAATGAACTCTCTTACCCATCTCACAAAATACCAGGAAGACAGACTTCTATGCTTTTAGCTTACAAGTGGCATCATATACAGTGCTGTGTCTGAATCCCTATCTGCAGTAACAAAAGCAGAAAAAATTACTTAAATGTAAATGGGTTGTAAATGGTTCTGCATTACTTCTCACATGAACACAGCACCCCTTTTCTTGGGCTGAACACCAGAGAGCCTGTGATTCTTCACTGCTGCACACCAAACAAAAGTATTCCTCTTTCCTGCGTTTTTTTATTATCAGCTCAACCGGGAATAAACCAGTTATATTACTATCACCAAACAGATGATGGTTAAATAATTATGCAATCAGTTTTTGCTTTCTTGTAAACTTAAACCCACAGAGCAAACGGAAGCTTGTCCCAACAGCCTTCCTGTGACTCTGAAACACACCTGGCTGGAGGCTCAGTGAAGAATGGCTGAAAGTCCCTTTTGCACAGACCCAGCAAACCATGCTGCTGGTGCTTCTCAGCTATTGGAAACTATATGCTAAGGCTACTGGGGCAAGATGAACACGTGGCAGAATGCAAATAGACTGAAGAAGCAGTATTTATAAAAGCAGCAATGGCACTCGGTGCAATGGCACTACATTGTTCCTAAAGTTTCTTCAGCATTTATGGAACATTTATATTATATTTATAAAATTAATGTACAAGAAGGCAGCTTCTCAAGACATCACAGCTAGTCTCCCGCTACCAGAGCTGCAAGAAAACATAGTACTTTCTTCAAGCTGACCAAAGTCCATTTAAAAGTCACTACTGTGAACAGATTTACAACAACACTGCTAACTGATGACATAACCAATTCTAATTTCTACCATAAGCGTTAAGTTACTTTTCAATTTAGCTAGTATTTTTTTTTGTACAGTCATGTATTCAACTTATACTTCACCTCTCCCGCACAGGGAAAACCCCCTATTTTCCTATCCTTTCGTATCTTTAACTTGGTAAACAAGCAAAGGTATTTCAGTCTCCTCTCAAAACAGACGCTTAGTGTTTCTGATAAAAGCTGTAGCTGCTCTTTAAACTATTTTTTTCTTGGTATCTTTTAAACACTGTTGCTTTCCCACCAGATTCTACACAAAGTCTCAGGAGTGTTTTGAGATGGCATTCAAACTTTCCTTTAGCTGTAAGATGCACCTCTTCTAAAATCACATTTTTATTTTACTCATGGATGTCTCGGTCCTCTCCAAGAGACCAGCTACACAACTCTATTTTCCCTGTTTCCAAACAATGACCTACCACCACTTCACAAAATAAACTTTTGTTATGAGGACATAAGTGCATGACCCTTACACTATTTATGACATTGTTCAATGACATTTCCTATTGAGTCAATCTTCAAGGGCATTCAGCTCCTTTAGCACACCTCACTCCTCTGTATGGATGTCTGACAATACAAAAGGAGGAACTTCCACATTAATGAATCCTTAAGCCACTCCGAGCCCGACTAGTATACAACGGCATTTTTATGATAAATTTAAATTTTCTGCATTTTAGTCTGTAGGAGGTAAGGAGCTGATTATTTAAAAAAAAAACCAAAAAACCTCTCTAGCATAATTTCCTGCAGAATTATTTATTAATATATATTTCAAAGTGCAAAGTCCAACACCAGCTTGAAATATGTTTGAAATTTTACATTTCTCAGACTGAAAAAGGCAAGACATCTAATTGTTAGGTCACAATTCCTTACAAGTACTTATTCAGGTATTTAACTTTAAGCAGGCAACAAGGGCAGGAATTAAAACACTTGCAGAAGTGTTTGCTGGATCTCAGCCTAAAGCAGAAAACTGGTATTTAAGATTTCTGGCAGTTTATTCCCAGCTCTTAAGAGCTCCCTTTGCAATGTTTTGTACTGAACTTAAGTTATATTTCTTACATCTGTAAACAAGGATTATAATCAATCTATAACAGAGGGACATTTTAAAGCTTAATTAAATGATATTCAATCTTTGGACGGAAGGTGATACGTAAGAGTGGAATAGCATTACTGCTATTTTAATTTCTTTAGTAGATTTTAATAGTAAATATTTCTTTCACCCTCATGCTCTGTATATACTAGAGATCTGTCTCAGAACCAACCATATATAGCTACAGGTTGGGCTCAGGAGATGCTAAATTAGCCAGTGAAAACAGACTTTTTTTTTTTGATAATCAATCCTACCAACAAATGAGATAACCTAGAGTGATTTGTAACATGCTTAAGTTCTCTTTCCTACCTTAACTTGGAAAGCTACCTTAGCACCCTCTGGACAGTAATAAATATTAAATAATATTTGATGATTTCATTAATAGCCAAGAGTTCTGACCAACCCAAATTTGTTCTCTTTCAAAACTGCTACAGAGAAAAACCCTGATCTTTACCATGAAGCATCCAAAGAGTATTTTAACACTCACTGTTCACACATGTTGTTATACAGCTTTCTAGACAGTGACTTAAGCACAAAATACGTCTTTCCCTAGTTTAAGCTTGCCCAACCTTGCAAGAGGAGCAAGCAGCCAAAAGAGGAAAGCCAAAAGCATGAGCAGGAGGTTCATTTCCACCTTATTCTTACACAGTGACTCGCAGGCGACTTGGGCTACTACTGCTGCCCACATGCAGGAATCAGCATGGGCTGCAAGTACAGCCTTCATATGCAGTCCATTCTTTCTCAAGGAAAAGACAGCAGGATACAAAGTGTCCCATGGATCTAGCCTATGAACCACCAGCTGGAACACATAAATGCATAAATGTAAGTGTTTGAAGAAAAAAAACAACACCCCCCAAAATAACAAGAAAAAGATGACAAGGAAAAAAAAAATAAAAATAAGGCACCGTACCCAAAACAAGTAACAGCTTGCATCAAATTTCTGTTTCATCACAACAAACCTATGACAAAAAACATGACTGATTTTTTTAACCACTGAGAATGAAAACAAGATGCAACAATTTTACAGTCTCACTAACATCAAAAGGACTCTTTTATGGTCTCTTTCTGTATTTGATCAATATTTCTACATTAATTGCAAAGGCTCCAGTTATTCCACAGTTGTTGTTTTGTGTTTTTTTTTCCTGGAGCATAAAATCAATTCTTCAAATAGAACTCCTCATTCTTTCAAAGGTTTTAACGCCAAAACAGGCTATACTGAGTATTTCCCTTGTTTGTTTGCAATAGGTTAAGAACTTTGAGGACCTGATGAATTCTCTCTCATGGTTAGGGGCCACTACAGTTTTTCTTCACTTAATTAAGCTGGTCATCTATTTTCACCACATTTATAAGAACTTTTTGTTTTTATTCTTCCATCAAAACTGGATGAAACTCTCCAGAAGTTCAAAGGCACTTTTGCACACGTATTCACAAGCACACACACAGATGTGTGTAATCCTCTGTCTTTGATTAGAGGAGCATTAGTTTGAACTATGAAGCTGAAGTTTGGGGAATATAACTCTTGGAAAACAAAGGTATCAAAACCAGTGAAAAACCTTCCACCCATTCCAACGCTTACCCCTATTTTTCACCTTTAGATACCAGATACACAACTTCCAATTAATTTACCATCATCCCGTTCATAATTCTGATACAACAAAATATGCCCCAGTAAGTTGGATAGCCCATTCTACTGAATAACCCCTAGATACAGGTTGCAGGTCATGAAATCAAACCCATTTTGCAAACAGACCTCTGACTACAAGTGTCTCCCTTGTATGGTTGGGTTCCCTCATTTCTTGTTCTCCTCTTTTGCTTAACTCCCAGTACTGGTAGGAAGAGCACCTGTCCATTCCCATTTTCAAAACCTTGTGCACACTGCTAAGCCAGTATATTCACAATGCTTTGATAACATTTGCAAGCCTATAGAGATAAAAATCACTGCTCAGTTCCCATGTGTGTTTCGAAGTATTATTGACTGGCTAATCTACAGAAGAGTATTTGCAGACACTACAGAAAATTCATTCCAGGCTTCTGGTTGTGGGAGACATGCCAAAATACCAGTCACCTCCCAAAGCATAAGTCCCCATCAGTTGCAGGGTGTGATTAAACATTTAGAGAGCACTGCCTGCCATTCAGAGCAATCTCCAGGATCAGCCAGTCATTCTTCACATTCACAGCTATGAAAGCAGTGCTGCGCATTGAGAACTTGGCTTTTGTCACCAATTCAAAAAAACTATCAAAATACTAGGGCAGTTAATCCCTGGAAGGCCTTGTGATCACATTCCTTGACATGTTTGATAAATATGGAAATATGAAAATGTTCTGACTTGTTAAACTTGCAGTCTCTTTAATGCAGTTCTTGGCCCCAGCATGCACAGGTTGCTGACTTGGCACACCCAGAGGACCTTTGCTCACCTTTCTCAATAGACCCATGCTGATAAGTCTGAGTTTCCCCAAGAGCAGAACAAAGTCATGCTTATTAAAAAGTTTGCTCAATTCATAAAGTAGAGCAGCACCCTCATGAAAATAGATGTCAGAGCAAGAGTAAAATCTCCAAAGGCACACGTATACAACCATAGACGATTAAAAACAAAAAAATCAAGCTGGAATTTGAATGACTCATTCTTTAAAAACAGACTAGACTACAGTGTCTTTAGGTTTTATGGACCTCTAAAGAATAGCACCTGAGTACTTACGTCTGCTGATGAAAAAGGTCGTGTTAACTAAAGAAGACAACTGTATAAAATTTAACTCGCTGCTATCATTTTTACCCTACTATATAATTAACTAGCCATGGGTTCATACTACAATGAACAAAGCATGTGTCCAGGTAGCTTAGAATGTTACATATTTTGCATAAATAGACATTAATATAGTTATTTTTTAGAATACTACAGGATTCACGAGTTCTACAGTATCTTTTACTTTACCACACCCAATTTACTTTCTTATACTCAGCACAATAGATTGCTTCAGCCACAGAAATAAAAGATAGTGCTATAAAAGTTGTGGGAGAGAAAACTCCAATGGCTACAATACTACTGACTACTAATTATTTTGCAAAAAGAAACATCCAACAACAGATTAATGCAAGTTTTGCAAACTGTTTTCCACAGAAGGTGTAAAGATGGTCGATATTGTCAGCTTAGCTTTCAGCTGTTCCATTTGAAAAACAAAACACTTTTGATACTTAGAGGTTATAGGCTTTTTAAAGGTATATGACACTTTCACAGCACTTCAAAATGGAAAATTGTAATTAAAAAAAAGGTAATATTAAACATTTACACACAATCTAGACACTTCTCTAATCAGTGTCTAAAAACCAATCTTTTAATGAACAGAATTGGCACAGTTGTGTGTTTTCTTCTTTAAAAAATGAGAAAATCCATTTTGTACATCATCCCAGAACATAGTTTCTGTCACTCATTATAGCTGAAACTGCAAATAAAAGTCGTATTATAAATATAAGCTACTATATTATAACTTATGAACTCACATAATATGAATTACATCCTTAGACAAGTGACAGTGGGGTGTAAAACCAGTCAAACTCTACTTTCACAATCTCAAGATACCCCAAATTAACCCCAACGATTAGCCCTGTTCTCCCAGGAGTACAAATTTCCTTTTTACTCAGCATCTTTAGAATAAAAAAAAAAATAAAATTATGTAAGTATATAACAACTTTTAAGTATTAATGCATTTATACCAATTGTTACCTACAGTATACTGGAGACAATTTATATTCAAAACCATTCACAACAGAAATTAAAGATGATCAAGTAGTTTTTCAAATACTCCACAGTATTTCTGGAAAATGCTTTTTAATTACAAATTTTCAGGTATAACCAAAACTACCAAACAACAAGCAAGCAAGGCAAAACATTGCCTACATGATTACATAAATTGATAAGGTATTTTACATATAAAATCATGAATGAACAAGACTAAATAGCAAACCATAGTTTGATAATATTACATTCACAGGAAACCATTTAAAATACATTTACAAAAGCAACAAGATGGAAAGACTTCAGAGTTGAAGTTTATTCTAGTTACTAATAGTGTGCAACATGCTCACAATCGTTCCTGTGAAAATTATGAATAGAAGGATGCCTTTATTATTTTTAATTTAAAAGCTTGGTTTTAATTTTCTGACCTTATATACAACAGCAGAGAGAAGCACAACAAAGCACATTTAAAGGAATTTTGACTACAGAGAAAATGGAAACAGGTCAGTTTGTTTTCATTACTCAAGTCAAATTAAAAGCAAGATGAAACAAAGGCAGGCAGCAGATGTTTGTATTCTTAAAAAAGCGTTTTTTACCCCACTAAAACACAATTTTCTTAGCCACACTGGAGAAAACCATCTCTTCTGTGCAAAACCTCTACTGTTTAAATGTAAACAGTAAGGAGAAAAGAGAATAAAAAACAGAAAAGGAGGAATGACAAGGTGAGGCAGTAACACAATCATGGAGATAACCTGATGGGCAAAAGCATTTTAAAGATACTCAATATAATCTATTCTTGTTTGCTTAAGCAGCAACACAAAAGTGAAACACCTAAGAAGTGATTCTTTGTATTTAAAATCCATGATGCTCTTTGAAGCGGACATAACAAAAAACTTCAAAACACAGACTATAACTATATTCCTATGACAAACAGTGATATAAAACTGCATCATCCAAAAAGCTGCTGTTTTCTGGAAAAAAATGAGAACTGATGTAATCAAACCCAACATATATCTTATTTTCATGAAAATGTTCAAACAAGTCTAACAAAAATATCCACCTATGGATATCCTAAGACCTTCCTTTCCATATGAAAATGTACAGAGAACAAAAAGGTGAAAGATCTTCATACGTTCAACAAATTCCCTCTCTAATTCTACATCAAGGTAATAGTGTCCAAGGGGGTAAGCATGAGCATAAAACAAAATACCCTCTGATTTCAGCCTACTGCTCGCTCCCATTAACTTTCTGCAGTTCTGAGCACCACCAGCAAGTGGCACGTTTCAAGTTCTAGCCCTTTCCAAGCACTGTTCTATTGTGGTGACGCAATTTTGCACCATAAACCTATGATGGACACAGTCACCGATGGTGCATTAGTGGTGACTGATGGTGACCACGGTGTTACAAGGAGTCAACACTTCTAAAACTTGTTCTATATTCTGTCAAGAATGACTGCCTTTTTCAAAAGATGGAAACAGTCTTCTCTCCTTTTTTTTACAGCTGGGTTTGCATATTTATTTTTAATATATTTTAATATATTTTTTATTTTTATTTTNNNNAAAATGTGTCCCAAGGAAGACTTACTTTACATTACTTGTTTATGCTACACTTCTACCACCCTTATGATATGTCAGATCCAGTGCCAGGGTTCCATAAAAATAGTTTTCAGTTAAGTTGTTGTGGGGTTTTTTTTTTGGTTGTGAGTTTTTTTGCTGTTGTTGTTTTTGTTGTGTTTTTTGTTTTTTCCAGTAAGTGACAATTCCACTGACCAGCATTCCTGGAGATGAATTTGTATATACAAAGGATCTAGTACAACAGAGACAATTTTAATTAAAGCTACTCAACCTCGACCTCCCTATCTCCACTTTGCCCAAGAGAACTGTCTTTGTAGAGTAAGAGAAACAAGAGTGTTCAGACTATATAATGAAACATGCTTTTACTTATTTTCAGATCTCTAGAAGCTATCAATGAAGGTGCCAACTATTGTTGATTATAACAGGCTTGTTTAACTGAATTGTGTGGCATAAACTTGAGATACCCAAATGCTACGATGCAGTTTGTAACATTAAGAAATCCAATTTGAAGGCAGATTTATATTTTCTCTCTCTTTTGACTTTCTCCTAGAGTGGCAAGAACCCACTGCAAGAAGGAAAAAAACCCACCAAAACCCACACAATAAAACCCAAACACAGCCTGGTCTGGTTTACAGATGACAAAACAGTCAGCACTGTATTTGCATAATTTTGCATCATTACTGACATAAACTTTAGGACAGTTTAAGTAATCACTGAAGCAGAAAGCATCAGAAGGCAAGCCATGGATTACATGTAAAGGCAGGAGTGCAACTACTAGATTGCAAATATTTGATCAAAGCACTACCTCTCTACAAACAAGGTTAAAAGTAAAAGGAACATGCACATTGTGAGGCTTTTCCAATTACAACAAATTAATCTGTCAGTTCTATTTGGAAAAAGTTCATACAGAAATTTAAACTTTAAGTTGATTACTCGGGGACAAGTAAAACCAGAGTAAACAGAAAATTTGCCCTGCAGTTGGTGATAGGTGGTGCATAAGCCCAATGCAAGGGCAATGCATTCCACGATACCGGCCTGAATAGAGAATGAGAGCTTCGAATTAACAAATACAAACTTGGGTGACTGTTAAGAGTCCAAAGTGAAATGCAGTTTAGATATGGAATCAGATTACAGTGAATCTGATTATACTGTTCAACTGAATACTAAGAAAAAGATACATGAACAAATATTCAGCAATGTACACCATCTGATTACAAAGGCATTCGTATGCCAACTAGCGGGGCATAACTAAATGCGAACACAAAAAAACAACAGCCTCAGAGAAGAGAACACTGCAAAACAGCATAGTTAAGTAAATATTAACACTGAAGGGATAAACATGGAGGGAATAAAGAGGTAAAGTTCAAAAACAGATGAAAAATCCCATATCCCATGATGTAGCACCTATACAGAGAAAAAAAATCCAGAACTTTAGCAAAGACATTGGGCACCATAAAAGACCCAAGTATTTTACATTTATATTACAAAAAGCAGAAGAATACATTATGAATGCAGATATTCATATTTCATTTACAAAGAAGAAAGGAGAAACTCTTTTCACACATGCACTGAAAGATGCTACCCTTAAGCCACTAATTCACTGAATATTAAGTATTTATGTATGTATGGTCTACATGCAAATACAAACCAAGTATCTAAGTGAAAAAGAGAACCAAAAGAAAAAGTAGAAGGGAAATACAGAGCATGGAAGGACAAGGATGAGACAGAAAACCTCCAGATAATGGATTTTGAGACTGAGCTATACAAACCACTCAACAAAGAAAAGCTTTTGGTCTAAGGAAAGCAAAAGCTGTAGCTGTCAGTTTGCATATACTAGAATCCTTGTCACAAGCAGGGAGACTGGGTACCAATTGATTCATCATGTTTTGGGGTTTTTTTTTTCCTCCCTACAGAGAATTATGAAAGAGTTGTTTTTTGAGGACAGAGATGAGGTGGCTGCAAGAGGCCACATTCCCTACAAGATCTACCTAAATCAGGCTAGGCCATCTGTAAGAATTAAGCAAACCCAAACACACTTGGAGACTCCAAAGTAGTATAAAACTTCTGCTTTACCTTTTCTCAGAAATCTTTCTACAACTGGAGAGCCAGTTCTGCAAGTGATATACCCAACCACAGAGCAAACCTTCTGAAGGATGAAGAAGAGCATGAAGGACCAAAGATGAAAGCTGAAAGATTTGAAGCCTGTACTGACATCAAGAATAAAGAATATTAACAGCAAAGGGGCTATGCTTTCCATATAGGCTTCAAAGCACTGAAAGCTGCTCAGATACAAAGTTATAAGGCTGAGTTGCAATCTGAAATGTTTCCTAGAAGAGCTCCTAAACTGTCTGAAAAAGTATATTTAAGTACTTTTTACATACATAAAATATATATAATAGTATAAATGAGGCTCTAAATACAACAGTATTTTTTCTTCACTTTCTCCGAGTGTAACTTCAAAGCGTAAATAGATCATAAGCACCACCAACAATGTCCAGAACACTGGACATTGCCTACAACACTGTTACCAAGGAAACAAGTGGCTCTATCAAAAGGTACACCTAGTGAAGTCAAATCCATACAGTTTGGTGAATGACACAGCATACAACTGTATGATTCACATTCCTAACTTGGAAAGAGTACCAGTTCAAAAGAAAGAATACTACGTTATCTATTATTATCAGGTTATAGCAGCTCCATGAGCACCAGCACAATTAAGATCAAGATGAAAAGTAACAGTGGAACAGAACTCACAAATGGTATTTGAAGTTATTAACTGGCATTAAGACAATAGTTTAGTTAAGAAAACAACTAAAAGCTGTGAACTTTGGTGAAGAGACCACTGCATAGCAAACTGCATGTAATTATAAGAAATGGCACCTCATTCATATTCCAGATTACAAGGTAGACACAGTTTAGTAATTAGCTGTAGTATCTCAAGAAGGTATGAGAAAATGCCTAAGAACAGAAAGAAGCAACTAGAAATAAAAATAAAAAAACAAACCAAAAACCAAGTAGGATAAAAACCAAAACAGGATGATATAAAAGTTTAAGTTAATATTAAAATTTTCCTAGCTAGCAGAATTTCACAACTTAATTTTGTTAACAGTCACAAGTAGAGAGGCCTTCTGTCAGAGGACTAACACAAGTTTCAACCTATTACAGTTTGGAAAGTTAGGCAAGTTGAAAGCTTTCAATGCCCTAACTGCCTGAAACAACAGTAAGATCACCAAAACAAAATATCCACCTATCATGTCCTAATCACTCAACCTTATTACTCTGAGGATCTTAACAGAGAGCAAACATAGTAATTATAATGCAATAACCAAAGTAATTAGAACTCTATTTGGTGGCGTGGTAACTTCAGAACCAGTTAAGGCAGACAACATAAAGGCAGAACACAGGTGTATACAGAGGAAAAATATGCTGTGATGTAGAATGTGAAATTTTTCTTTCTTTAGAGCAAAACACGACCTTCCATTGCTTGACATTTCTTCTCTGGAACAACAAGATGGGGAGCAGGACGAGGAGTGCAACTTGCTAGAGAACACACAAAAAGCCTTTGAGTACAAGTGATCTCCTGATATGTTAAAGCAGAATGGGGAAGAAAGGAGAAAAAGAGCAGATGAATTGCAGAGTATTCTGCAAAACAGACTGAGTTGGATCAACAGGATCAAAATGAACTGTTTCAGCAGGCACATAAGACCAATGGACTTCCATATAGCACATCCCAGCACCTGCAATCTCAGGTGGACTTTCCTCTATGTCACACTTCTGTGATGCAAAGATAATAGTTTTAACATTGTAACACTACGCTATATGCTCACAGGGAAAGAACAAGAATACAGAAGGTATATGATTCCACTTCCTGTGACTCTACACTGATTGGTTTTATTGTGAAGTCTATTTATACAGCTGATTATGAATTTCTAGTGTACCCTGATTACTGCAATAGCAGCTGGACTACTTCCTTTCTCTTATCACTTAACTGCATTCTTGATTAGTGACTGGTATATGAAAGCTTGTGAAACAAGTACAGGAAGATCAAACAAAAGCCGTGATTTCCTCTTAGACCACTACATAATATTTAACCTGCCAATGTAAGACCAGTTAGTCTCTGACCTGCAGCAGCTGGGAGGAGTCAGATTCCAAATGGCCCTAGAAATGTGACCTCATCATCCTTGTCTTGTTTGTACCAACCAAATCAGAGAAAGCTGTTTGGGCAGCTCCATGATAGACAACATCTCCAAACACAGGAAATTTCCAGTCATCCAGTGGCTGTATGATGTGGTCCCACCAGTCAGTCTATGAGGTCTATCAGATCTGTCCCTACAGGAATAGCACTACTACTAAAACTTGAATCTACCTGCACTACATACAGTCTGCATGATACTGGCATCTCAAGGTAACAAACCAGTATGAAATACTGCACTACATCTCCTATCCTTTTCTTTCCAAAAGAATTATTTCAGAAAGAAGAGAGGATTCAAGTCATTGCTCTGAGGTTTATGATGGATGTACAATACAATATGTATGATTTACTGTGCTAACAAGAGCAGCAAACACAGCCAGAAGCGAGCACACACCTCACTCAAAATATTTTTATTTACAAATTTGGGAGATTGGTGAAGTTCTCTATAAGGCTTAGAATGGTCTGGAATTCCTCCCCCCCATTATACTGCAAAACAATTAACAGAACAATTCAGACCTAAAAACATGAGGAGTTCCAAAAAAAATTCTGTTGTCAAACCTGAAGCAAGCACATGAGTTAGGCCACCACTGCAGGTGGCCTTGCCTAATGCAAAGCCAATATGTGCAGTGAAGGATACAACACGATCAGTTTGTGATAAAACATAGAGACAAATCCAGTAATAAATTTAGGTTGACAGCAGCATAGTTTGTTACTTCCAAAAATTTTAATGAGAAGGGCCTACTTTTTTTTTTTAATATCACTAGCATCTGGGTAAAATAAATAATTTGTAAAAGCTTTCATTAAACCAACTTGTATTGTTAAAAATATTTTGTCTTAGAAGACATACACACCAACTCCACATATAAGGAAGCAAAATTCTTGCTTTAAGCACACCGCAAGCCTCAGCTTGAAGTTACATTATGTGACTGGTGAGGTGCTCTCAAAAAGGGTATTTCTTTCATATTGCACAATTAGCAAACTTCAAGTCTTCTGTGTTGCAAAAGAGAGCAAAGTAACAAAACCCAAACAGAAATCCGTTTTAACAAGCCTCTCCCATGTTTTTTTGTCCCAACTGAGAGTTAAAAATAGGTAATTTAAAGTAAAGCTATTGTGGGATGTTTTTATTTTTATTTTTTAATCTACACTCTGAAGTAATGAATAAACTGTGACATAAACTACAAAAGAAAAAATTCTTGCAAAGGGACATGTAAAGTTCCACAGGGGGCAGAATTATTTCTAGAGGCAAGAACAACTCTGTTGCATCTCTCTCTTGCTCCCAAGGCAAAGTCACAGCTTCCATAGTTTGTAGTTTCCATTTCCATTCACCTTGTGATGTCTCCTTTCACTTCCTAAATAAAAGAGAATCGCAAACTCTGGAGAATCGTGTTTTTTAAAATCTTTTAAGAATTCAAGCACAAGAGAATCAAAAGGGTATCAACATGAGGCTGCCTAAGCAACACAGAGCAGAAGAACTGAAAAAATACTAGACTACTCAGAGGAGACGTTAAGTAGCACATTTTCTTTTGCAGTCCTAAACACAATTTACCCTATGTGCTGCAGAAGACAGAGACATATTCATTTAAGCTGCATTTTCATTGAAATCAAGTTCTTCTGCCCTCAGCATTACAGTGCTTTGCCCGCCTTAGATGATTTAATAGAAGTTGCTAACTCTGCCTACAAACCTTGTCCTAACAACAGCTACTAGAACATACCACTAAGTTACATGTGACGCCATGAGAGGCTGCTGTTCATTATATGCATATAACTTTCAGAAAGGGGGAAGCTAGCTTTATTTCCTTTTTTTGGCACTCGAGCAAGATGCCAGAATTACAAGACTGCTTTATATCTATAGATATACACAGCATTTTCCCAAGTGGAAGCCTTGTCTTAGTGACATTATGTATTAGGATCCTATATCTCTAAGTTATTACAGATGGGGGTGTCAGCCCCCTTTACTATCTAGCACTTCCCATTATAATTCATTTTCTGTTCTGTAAAATGTTACTGAACTTCACCTATTTCATTTTAATTTTCCAGGATCAGATTTAAAAGAAGGCTATAAGACGACAATCAGTTGTGTGCAGGATGGTTCTCAAACAAGAAATTACTCATTTTGATTTCACTTCATTGTGAAGCTTGTATCCAAGCCCTCACTGCACACTGATAAAGTTCTGTTCTGAACACCAAATCACTCTTTTCTTTAGCAATTGAAACCTACTTTAAGTGCTTCACAGTTGCTTTGCCTTCAGAATACCTCTGTCCTGAGAAAGTGATTAATCCCATTTACAGATACAGGATGGAGCCACAGACAAATTAATTTAGAGTTTTGGATGCCTGTTCTGAGCTACTCAGAACTTGATTGTTCAGTTTACCACTGCATGCTGCAACATTTAATTTGTTAAAAGAACAGCCTCTAGTGAATAGTAGTTGTAGAAGTGAGCACTTCATTTTCAACCTCACAAACCAAGCATCCAGAAAATGATATGTACTATCAATGATCAGCTGTGAAAAATATGCTTATAATGATTTAATCATCCTTAAGTATACTTATATATGTTTATATAACCAAAGGCATAACTGATACTCCAATGAAGAATTCAGCTGTCTTGGTAAAATCTTACTCGCTTCAGAAAAATCAACTTCTGCAAAACAATGAGGCAAGAATCTTGCAAACAGTCTCCTTCACTGCAAACAGATCTATTCCCTGAACAGACTGAGGCAGAGATGTCATGTAAAATACAGGGCAGTGAGATTAGATTATCTCATAATACTAGAAGAGAAAAATTAAGGTTGCACAGAAAAAAATATTAAGGTTGCACAGAAAAAAATAATCTCCAGTTCTCTAAGTCTTAACTCTCTATCGTAATACCTTCAATGATGTTTTGCCATTTTAAAATAAAGTATTACATTTGTTTTTACATGGGTTATAGGAAGATTACTAAAGATCATGCATTATTCTGATTCATTTTAGCTCATGGTCCAGGTATGAATAGCTGACTTTAAGGTGAAAAGATCAATATTCCTTAAGCAGCAACCAGAATATTGCTTTAATCTGGAAGCCCTTTCCATAGTATATCTATCGTGCTCTCTGTATTTAAATTTTCTCCTTTAAAAATCTGTCAATCAACAAATATAGTTAGCACCAGTTATTCTCTGCTTAAAAAAAAAAGAGCCTTTTTGCTATCTGCTAAGCTAAGTTACTGTCTTAGAACAAAATAAAAAGATGCATATAAAGCTGCTGCAAGATATCAAACAAAAACACAAATAGAAAGGAAATAATGTGTTCCTTATGAAGCACACTTGTTTCTTCCGTAATACTGGAGAGTATTGCTTTCTGACACACCAAATAACAGACATTCCATCTGTAATACACAGTAAAGAACATTTACACAAGAACTACATTTGTTTGACATTTAACTCAAAATTTTATTACCTCGGCTCCAGTATAGCCTTGTTGCTTTTAAATATGAACATAACTACTTTAATCAGTATCAAATACTTCAGTAGATTCTTCAGAGCACAAAATTCTTTTAAGCTTCTATATGTATAATCACACCTTGAAAATGAGAAATTTCAATCCCTAAAAATTCTTGTTTCCATTCGTACCACTATACTTCAACAGAGAGTTCTCCTGCAGGCTGATTTATGAGTCCAAAGCAGCAATTACAGCAGTGAAATTTACTCACTTATGAACACTGCAAATAGACATCAGGCCATTAAAGCAGACTGTAAAGCTCCTAGCAGCAATTCCAGAAAGTTTATGTATTTCTCTTTAAACCAAAAAACCAGTGGCAGATGAGTACAGACACTTATACACAAGTGAAAAAATTGATCTCATTTGAAACATTACCTATTTGACACTATGACTTGATATCGCATTTGGTCTCACTGCTAACCTGAGATTCAAGTCTTCTGACATACTTGACTGTTAATGGTTGGACTCAATGACCTCAAAGGTCTTTTCTAACCTAAACAATTCTGTGATTCTATGCGTCTATTAATGCTGGGTCCGCCACTGACTCAGTAATCTTTTAAGTAGTCATTTTATACTCTACCTGCTTTTGTTACTTATCCATAGATTAATTTCTTTAATACCAAACAGACTTTAAGAGAAACATTTATTTGCATTGTGCTTTGAGACTGTAAGATAACATATCTTAAGCTTTCAGAATGTTTAAAGTCTTTCTTGACAAGGTCAGGACTCATATGGTCTTCCCATTGGAATTAAACTAAACTCTGTAAGGAACAAAAATGAGGCCACAGTGTCCTGTAACTCACATCACCTTGTGGTGCATCTCAGCAGATTATGCAAACAAACCTTGTTGTGGCCACACAAGGATCTGAAAGCTTGCCTGAAAAGAAAGGGGTCTTCAAGGGCTAAGAGTATCTCCAGGTGTCTGCATAGATACATTTGTTTACTGAGATTGAAGACAACTCAAAATCATTGATAAAATATTTAACCTCTAGGAGCCTCCAGTGTCAACAATTTGCAAGAAACCTTGTATTATTCTTGGCAAGAAACTGTGGAAACTGGTAAGAAAATAGTCAGGATACCTTTGTACGTCAGGGAACCGGAATTTTTCACGGAACAGTTTCTCTTGTAAATTTTTCTGCACCTAGTTTAATCAACAAAAATTGCAGCTGTTAACAGCTTACGCTTCCATATGCTACCCCATATAAATGCATTTCTTAATCAAGACAGAAGCTCCTTCAGAGTCCAATTGTTTTAATTGGACTTGGTACAAAAAAAAAAAAAAAAAAAGCAGTATAAATAACAAAGTTACCCACCAAAAGAAGTACAGTCAAGAACAGGTTTCAGGAAAACTGCTTTCCTCCAACTTAAGACTATGTAAGCACAGGGGCAGAGGAAGTTGCTTGGCTTTGCTCACATACACAGCACAGACAACAGATGCAGCTTAGGTTTCCTGATCTCAGGAGAAATACACTTCCCCCTCATCTAGGGCCAACTAACTGGGCTCATGGTGGGTGGACCGCATTTAAGAGACTTTCAGCAAAAATTGAGGTAATTACTGTAACCCTACTGGAAGACACAGTACACAAAACATCTTTATAAAGGGTGTTATTTCAGTAAATTGTTCTGGATTATTACAGAGGCTTCACTTCGTTTGCATTTTTCATTGCCTGCAACCTCTGTCCCATCTCTCAAAAACAGGGGAGGGGAACAATCTTGCATATAAAAATTTCTTAAGTTTTTAGTAAGGTACTCTTGATTGAGACCTGCATCATTTGTCCAGTTAGTTCCCCTTTGTTGTTTCAGACCAATTAAATACAGGGCAGATGCGTGGGAGCGTACTTTGGGTTATTGTTTTCTACATTGCACTCATTATTTCACATCAACTAGAACGATGAACAAGCTGGTGCACAAATACTGAAACATCTGGAACTTACCAAGATCTGGGATTATAAATGGAAGTTTATATGATCTATAAAGAAAAATGCTTTCAAGGCTTTTTCCTTCAAATCCCTGAATAAACACATTCGAAAAGGCATCCTCTGACTGGCAAGAACATTTTTAACAGGGACTTTAAAAGGTTTCTGACTGACACTGTTATCACCAAGCTCTCCACTGGCACTAACTACATTGCTGAAAACTGACCTCATCTGTGACACCATCAGTCCCTGAAGAATACCCAAAGGTTGTAAACACAGGATATTGTTAGCAAAAAGAAGCTTCATGTTTCTGGAAAAAAATTATATTAAACATTCTACTTAAAAAATTAAAAAAAAAACCAAAACCACCCAAAACAACAAAACACCACACACACACAAAAAGAACCCCAAAACAACTAAACTAACAATGTGTATTTCAGTACTACATAGAAGCAGAAAAAAGCGCTGGGCCTACCGTATTCTTAATCAGTGCTTGATGTAAAACCAGTAACCCTCCTACTAACCCAAATGCTCAAATTCGACAGAAAAGGTAAGGGATGTCTGGTGTGAGAGGTGGCATGACACATCTGCATTATCAGGTCATCCACTATGACCTGTGAGGTCACACCAGACTAGAGGCAGAACTACAAAGTGAGTCCAACTCCCAGCCAATGGCCTGATCAATTTACTGTGCATTCTCAATGATTGATTATTAGTACGACTGGCTGGACAATGCAAGTAATAGTTTTAGAAATTCTGAAGGCATTTAGTTACCGTTTTCCCTGCAAAAGTACATTAGAGGGATATGAAGTATTGAGAGTCCTGCAGTATATTCTTGTTCAGACCATTTTTACTGCTTGGCTGTTTTCAATAGTGCATCCTTTTCAAACCTGCTTTTCTGATACTGTCTTAAACTTCCTCCCCCCACCTTCTCCCTAAAGGATATGTGCACAGCTCCCCATCACACCTCAAACTGAGCTCTCCCATATCCTAGTAAGATATTATGCTCTATTTTATATTCTTCCCAGTTTTCCTTAAGCCATTCATCCCTTCCTTGCGGAAGGTGCTCCTGCCTAGGACGTGCTCCCCCTTTGTACTGCTTCCCCAAATCTTTCTTCTAGAACAACGTATTTATGATGCACTCAGAAATTAAGAAAACATACTGCAAAACAAAGGAAGAAACAACAACATCATCTTAACAGGGTGCAAGTTCCTTGAAAGGTGACTGATAGTTGATCATAATGGTCATTAAGAGCCTAAAGACTCCCTCTGTGGAATACACAGTTTAAAAATACTGGGATCTTTAGACCAAGGATCTCTCTCTTGTAACTCCAGTTTGAGGAACCTTTAAACATTTCAAATTTGGTGAAAAACAGATGTGAAACTATTGCTGTTAGCTGCAAGGGCATTCTGTCTTTGAAGTTGTTAATGTTGCCTTTTCTTACAAGCCACACTAGCTCTTCAGTGTCACATCAGCCCTTGTTCACGTATCACGGAAGAAAAAGTACACATCCCAACGAGATTTCAGATGAGTTCTTCCCATCATATGTGACAGGCCAGTTCGCAGAGCCAGTCTAAGATGATCAGAAATAAGCAACTTTGTCACTGTTTTCTACTCCAAAGCTGGAGATAGTGTCAAAGGTTTTAGTGACAGAATTTAGTTAACCTCCCGGAGCACCAAAGGAGACATTCATCACTGACACCAGAATGAGGGAACCATGTTGAATAAAATAACAAACATCTGGTACAACTTAAGGAGAAATCTGGAGCAGTCTTCTGAGGTCCTCTATAGGTTAAAATAGTCTTGACATGCATTCAAACCCTGAATCTAGAATCACCCTGCCTATGATACAACTATTATCAGTATCTCATCTTTCTAAGGCTAATCTTTGATCTAACATAAAAATAGTGTTTTCCCCTTCTATTTATTTTTAAATAAACTATAACGATAAACATGATTCTGAAACATGGCCAGATCATAGGTTGGCTTGTCTACAGCCAAACTGCAAAACAATGATTGCTTCAAACCCATTTCCTCTAACTCCAAGCACCTGAGTTTTTACTTCCAATCATCTGTTTCCAGGCACAAGGTCCATTATACATAACCACGAATCTTCTGCAAGCAGGCATCAAATTTGCATGGCTAGATCCTGCTTCCAAGGTGGGGAAGTAAAGTAAAAGGTGGCATTAAATGTGAGGCCTAGAAGTATTTAGGAATGTAAATATGCAAGTGCAAAGGAGTATAAAGACAAAAGATATCAAGAAAAAGGAAACCTTATTTACAGGTCATCTATGGTAAATAGGAAGCAAGTGCTATGTTACATCACCCATGGATTATTCCCCTTGACACTTCTGTGACCAGGAACTGATACCTTCTATCACAATCACCGTGCTTTGGCATGTTCATCATTATTTATAACGGAGAGTTTTCCCCTGAGTAGGCTGCCCACGAAAGTGTACATTCAAACTGGATAGTTTAGCTCTGGAGCTGCTGGAATTTAAGACCTTCTTGGTCACTTTGATTCCCTGTCACTATTTTCCCCTTCTACACACACAACACTCTTGCATGCAAATTAATGTGACTGTCCATCAACACAGCTTTTTCCCAGCATACCACCAGTCTTTCTCCTTTAAATTAAAATAAATAATTTACCAAAGTCTATCTTTTAAAAGCAGTCAGTATTTTTTAGTATTCTCTCTCAGAAGTTACTCAGCTCCCTTTTTAAAAATGAGGTAATTTATACCATATATTTAATATATTTGTATGTATTTTACATTTTCACATCACTTGCATACCCTGAGCAAGTGCTGTTGACCACAACAGTTAAATCTACTGTCTGTTGCGTTCATCTTAAAGCAAAAGTGACTTGTTCATCAAACATACTCAGATTTCAAGTGTCCTACTGTTGATGATTTTGCTCATTTGCCATACCCGTTTCTGGGCCATGCTTTATCTTATTCGAGCTTACCAACAATTCCATAACATTGTTTCTGTGAGGACACACATTCTCCTTGGAGCTAAGCCTAAATCTGAAGTCAAAGCTTGTCTGTTACCACCAGAGTTCTAGCAATCCAATATTCTCTAGTTCAGATTTTGTAGTGTGGCTTGTGCCTACTAGAATAAAATAAAAAGTGAAAAGCTGCAAAGTCATGGCTTCACCTCTACAATTAGCAAAAACACTTGCCTTTCCTCATCAGGAACTTAGCAATTTACAAACACAACATTTCCCAGCAACTCAAAATCCCCACGAGCAGTAGCTTCATATGTTTTGCCTATGCTTGACCGTCATAACTCATAAAAGGTGGGACAAATCTTGACATCAAGGCCTGACCAAAGCACAGGTGATTGAATATTGCTATTCAAGAAGGCTCAGTTGTCCAAGTTGAGGAAATCTCAAGTCTTCCTATGACACTAAAAAAACCCTAACCATCGAGAAGATAAGGACATTTGAATAAGAAGCAACTGGAGAGATTAAAAACTAAGCCAGAAAAAGAACAATTGTTAGTGACCGTTAACCAAACTAAAACAGGCTGCAGAAACTCTTGAATTTAAATTTGAATCTTGAATTAAGGAAGTTAAGATGTGCTGGGGAGTGTGAAGAATTGGCTGCCCTTAGATCACCCATGCAAATCAAAAGAGATAAGGAACAAGCTTACACTGTTTACTTAGAACCAGACAATCCATATACATGGCCAGCTACATAATTTATAATTTAATTTACAAAAGAGCCTCAATGCTGTCATCACCACATTGCATTATCAATGTGTAAGGAAAGGAAGTAGTAGTTACAAAGCCTACTTAAAATGCATAAGGTTTTCCTTTAAAAACAGCCTATGTCTATAGAGTATTTTCATCACCAAGTAAATCACTTGGACACTTTTTTTAGAAAAGGTATCATCAAAAATCTAGAGGAAGACAACTGTCAGGAAACTTAAGACAGAATGATCCATCAACTGAACTTGTGCAGATAAAGATAAAATAGTTTTCCTTCAGAAAACTACCAATTTCTTTGATATATCATTTCTCTTCAACTCTGCTAAAGAAATAAAAGTTATAGAGGCTTTTCTGTTAAAAACTACAAGCTACCAGCCAAATGCTCACTCCCTCCCCCTTATTTCAAAAGTATACTGGCACATACAACATTCCATAGCAGTCCTATCAATAACATCATAAATTCATGTGAAGCTCGTAATTCTGACATGAGCATTCACGTAAACATCCTAACCTTCAGGGCTTCTACTCAGACCAGTGAGACTTCCTGGTGCACAAAAGTCCTGACAACACATTAATTTTAGTACTGTGCAGGTGCCCATTCTAGGAGCAACCAAATTTGAGAATTTTGAACAGAATCTGGGCTGGACTGCTGTTTGAAGTTATCAAACTGGTTTCCAAAGCAAATTCACACATAAGTGCCCTCTCTCAAATGCTGTCTTTATGGGAAAGTTTTGCTTTTCATCCCCTTCCTTACCTTTTGGCTTTTCAACTTTCATCCTTTCATCACAAAAACCCACTGTCCAGCACTTGCAGTCATTAATTTATATAGAAATAAAAACAGTAGTGTTTGTTTTCCTCATTCTTCCTGATTCTTTACTCTGGAAAAAGGACAGTTGCTTCATAGAGTTGGGGAGGAGGGAAGGCCTTTTTATATCAGTATTACATTTAATGAATGCTTTGCAGAAAATATTCTTCACTCCAGCCTTGCATATGCTCATTTAACAAAAAGATTCATTTTAAAATCCATTCCTTGGAAGAAAAAACAAGTCTACAAACCTGAGAAAGAGAGTTATTTAGTCTCCTTTTGGTGTCAGTTCAAACTGAGCTATCTTGAGGGTACACTAACAGGATGTAATGCAGTTTGTGCTTGATGATGAAGCTACAACTTCTTCCAATACTCCAGTGCTAAAGATTTCAAAACTACTGTTTTAAAATGACACTAAACTGCATATGCTACACAACTGCATTAGAGAAACGAGGCACTGTACAGAGATCAACTCATTTAATTGTATCCAAGGACATCTGTTTTTTCTGCAGATCAAGGATGAACCTCCCAAAACACCTATACTTCTCCAAACTCGAGACAAGCAGGCGCTCAGCACAGTGTCACCAGTAAAAAGACTTTTCCAGAAGAACCTTTGATGGTTACCCCCATCTGATGCTTTTTTTTTTTTTTAATGTCTTTAGCACACATTAAGAACAATTGCAGCAACAGATACTTGTCTCCTACTTACAACTTTAAAGGACGTCGCAGATGTGCTGAGTTTATTCAAACCTATGGAGTCAGCAGTTCTGAAACAATCAGCTATCAGGCACAAAATGGTCACACCACTAGTGTTGCCACTGAAAAAAGGAGATACTAAACAAAACCAAAAAGGACAGGCTTTAATGTTTGTTGCAAGTTCGACGGCGATGGAATACAGTTTTCTGGAAAAAAAAAAAGTGAGCAGCCACAAACTTGCCAATACAAAGATGTTAACAGCTGAGTCGGTGACAGCTTAATAGTAAAACACAGGCCTCTCTGACACCATCCACTTAATTATTTTCTTTATTGTAAATCTTTAGACTTTAAAACAGCTTGAATTTGGGGGAGCTCCTGTTTTCTGTCATTTGGCAACTCATAACCTGCAGGGCTGTTTCATTTAGAATAAAATGTTAGAAAAGTGATCAACAGTAAATCACTGCACTGTGCACTTAAATGTCTCATAAAGTGAAGAGTTGGAAAGCAGAGACGATTCGTGTAAAAACAGAGGGGAGGAGATGATTTGCTGCTTATGGCACTGGACTGTAAGTTAATACATCTGGCTTCCATTCTATACATTAAGTGGGAATACCACCATGTGCTTCACAGAAGTGAAAGAAGGTTTTATTCATAAGCATTTGTAAAACATTGAGATCCCAAGATAAAATACTTTAGCAAAACAAAAATTACTATAAGGGTGTTCCTTTACCTTTTTACTTGCAAAATACTTCATGGGGCAAACTGACAGTTTAATAAAAATACAATACCCTATACCCTTGAAGTCTCTGTGAAAAATGGCTAGTATTTTTACATCTACGTTAAGTCATGTTACCAAAGAAACAGGAGTAGATACATAAATATCAGCATCTTGATTTTCTCAGCAGAGAACACACAAACTTCAAGTCATGCACTAACTCAGTCTCTTAATTCAACAACTGATCTTAAATATTTAGATTTGAAAATGCTAGTTGTTAAGTGCTTACAAATTCAAGACCGACACTCCCAAATAATGTTTTGCAAAAAAGCAAAAACACATTCTTCAGATAGGTGTCCCACTAACATACCTCAGATGAAATATAAAATGCCCAAAGGAAGTCAACTTTGCCTCAGCTAATCAACAAGTTTTCCTCTTAACGCAAGCTGACAAACTTCCATGGTGTGAACAATAACCACAAAGAAATTAGTCTGAAACTTACCCAAATTACTGTAATGACTCAACACTCAAATAACAAAACACATTTGTCTTCCTACCTATCACATCTGTTTCTAAAATAATGGCCTACAAGTCAATCCCTCTCTATCTCACCCTTCCAACATTAGCAGTAGAGTCCTGTCCTGATACCCTTCCTCCAAAGCCTCACTCAGATAAGAATTAAAGCTTGACGATACAGTACTATTATTAAAACATCAAACTGCCTCAACCTTGACATCTCAGTCTGACTGATCTCAGCTCTCATTATTTGCACACACTACTGCCAGAAAAGCAAGATACCGTTCCCAGTGTCCCAGTAAGGTCATTCAGACCTTCAGTATGTGTACTGTTGCCTCAATGCTGGCTAAGCAGTGATCTGCTAATGAGAGGTGGTAACTATCTCTGCATCACCTTTTTTTTTTTTTTCCCCTCCCTCTCCTCCCTGCTCTTATTAAACTGTCTTCATCTTGATCCTTGATTCCTTGGTTTTTTTCTCATTTTTGATCTTCCAGTTCTCTCCCCCATCCCACGGAGGAAAAGGAAGCAAGCAGCTGGTGGATGCTTAACTGCTGGGCTGGGTCAACCCACCACAGAATGATAACAGGAAAAGACAGTTTTATTGCTACCTCAGTGTCTGAGAAACACCACATTTTGCCTTCAGCTGACCTTGTAAGACTATGAAACAAGTCTTGCTGATTTAGAAGGCATTGAATAGTTACATACAAAGACAGACTACTGCCCTCATTGCATTGCTTCCAAGTTTGACCCAAGTCTGGTTCAGCTAGGGGGAAACAGACTACACACCAGGTCCTTTAGAACTTAAAGGTCACAGAAGGGAAGCCCATGTGCAGAGAGAACTTTTGGGTTGCAATCCATAGTCACATCCAAAAACAGTATTAGTTTTATACTAAGTTTAACCTGCTTACATTTTCTAAGCAAATTTTTTTACAACACTTTTCCTGCTTTTCTAGAGAACTACCAAAGCAGAATGCAAATTCTGAACAATACACAAGTCAAAAGGGACCCTGCTAATAGGGTTGTTTCAATTTTTTTTTTCCTTGATACAGCACTTTAAAAAGTATTCATTTCTGTACCTGTTCAAAGTAAGAAAAATCCTGTTTCGCACCTCAGATTTTTAGTACAATGATGAAGACCTGTTATTTTTTGCCTGCAAATCATCCTGTTACAGAGGTATGATTTTAAACACTGCAGTTGCAGCCAGTTGATTTTGGGAAAGTGGCATGGACACCATTCTAGTTTGCACATCAACCTGTGAATCCCTTGATCTCCTTTCTGAAGGGAGACTGTTACCAGCTGGGTGAAAGGAAATTAAATCTAGCTCTCTATTCAGAGTCTACGGGGCAGGGGGTGGAAATAAATAAATCCTTCAACTTCAGGGGACTCATTTGCCCCCACAATCACCAAAAAAAATTGTGAAATACTAGTTTCGCCATAATCAAGTATCATTCTAGTTTGGCATCATGTTCTGTGTTTAAGCTATTATAAAGACATAGGTTTTATGCAAAAGAAGTCTAAAACCAATCACAGGCTTATAGGAGATTTACAAGAATCCAGGAAGAAATCCAAATGCTTTGCTGATAGTTGTTTTGAACAGGTATGTATACATACTAATGAGGAAGAAAACAGCAGTAGAATTAAATAGAAAAGGAAGTTCCAGAGAGTCTTAAACTGCAAGACAAAGAATTTGGGGGTTAAGGATTGACTGACAGTAACTCTGAAATATTAGCAAAGAAACTTTTTGTTTCCAGACACCACCACCACCCCCTGCTGTTGATTAGAAAGTCTTCTAGGCACTACTTTGAATGATAAGAAACTCATTACAAAGTCATTCACAAACAGGCAATTTATCCACAGCAGTGCTGGGATCTGTTTCTCCACTGAGCTATTCAAATGATAAACATAGGTCTTTACTGCCTTTATGATGAGAGACAGGACCTAAGTTTTTGGTCAGCTACCATCCTCTATACCCAACTAGGCAGAAAAGAGAGAGATTACACTCAGAACTGGATACATGGCACCACAACTCAGACTTTAACTCCAGCAATTGAGACACATGTCATTTTCTCCTCCAAGTGTCTGTGTCACACCTTTCCTTGTGAGAAGCTCTAAGGCAGCGACCATTTCAGCTAGAACTAGACATAAAATGTCTCAGAAGAATAAACTGAAAACATTTTCTGAAGGCCCTAGAAATAGCATAATGTCACCTTGGGAGGATGGAAGGAGTTCCAGACAGCCGTGTTACAGATGTTCAGGATATTGCCAGCGTTTGCACTTTGTGTGCGGGCAGGGAAGGGGGGTAGAGGGGGAAGCACCTTAAAATGAACAGATACATGCAACACAGTAGTAAAACATGGCTATGTCTTAACTCATACTTATGCCATCTATCACAGACTGGTTCAGAAAGCCTTTGGTGAGAGATTATCAGAGCCTTCTCTACACTCACTGTACCGGTGACAAGCAAAGACAGTGATGTTCATTTGGCCATTTACAAGAAAAAGAACAGAAAGCACCTTCAGGAAGGATATGTAAAACTCCAGGTGAATGAAGCTTTGCTTACCATGAGATTTGCTCCTTGGGAACTCCACTTCTGTAATTGAGACATCTGGAGCTTATCATTAAGGATATATTCTCAAGGTGGAAAATGCCCAAGGAAGGTCTGCCATCAGAGATGGCAGCTTTCCCACCCCCACCTACTTGAGGTGACAATAGTGAAGAAGGGCATAGTCACTGATGACTGCAGAAGGCAACACACCATGACACTGACTCAAGAAGCTAATCATAAGTTACAAGGCAATAAGACCCCAGGCAGACATGCTATCTTATGGTAGTATAAATATATTTAAATTGGATTAATTCCTCAAAGCCATAAAGATCAGAGGGACAAGACAAAGTAGACGTTAGAGAGAATTCTCCTTAAAGGGGAGCCTTTCCCCTAAACTGTGTCCTGGCTTTTATTATGAACAGCATTTTATTCCATTATTTTGTTGGCACTAAACATCTGAGAATGAGCTCACCTTCTTCTTTTGGGAAATAAGGAGATGCATTAAGCAGGGTTCTTCACACATTTCACGGATTAAGGACTTGCAAACATGTTTCTCAGATGTTAAATTATCCAACGCAGTAAGGGATCCAAGAATCTCATCATTTCCTGAAACAGCCTCAGCACTTGTGAGGTAATACTTGAATCCCAGTGAACTTGAAACACTATTTTAGGACAAAGAGTATCATTGAGGCAGGCTGCTAGAATGAAACAGAATATAAGCAAGCTGTATTGGACTGAAACAACATATGGCTATATAACCTTTTGCGGGCAGATGACGACATAAGGCTTGCTCTATCCACAATCCAAGCTGATCAGAACACAGCACTAAGTCCAAGCTAACAAATGTTCCTAAGTTACCTACAAGATAAATGCATTAAAAAAAGTTTCCTAGCTACCTGAAAACTCAAAGCATTAGAGCTATCAAATTTTACCTTCTCACAGCTCTTCATGCTGTGTTTTTGCAAAATAATCAAACCATTTTCCCCAAGAAGTCCCAACAAATATACTTACTATATTTAACTAATTTTTTTATTTAGGTTTAAATAAATGAAACCAGTAGAGTGTTTAACTTCAGTCTCAGATGAAAATAACCATACTCTGGATTGAAATAGTGGTTGGGTAAAACAACAAAAAGGAGGTTTTTATTAACCTGTTTGTTAAAGTCACTTATGCTTTTTCCTTCATTAGACCCTCAAAGGTCTCTAAGAAGTGATATTCTTTCCAAGCTACTTCTATATTCTCTAAACCAAAGTACATCACTACATGCAGATGCCTCTTCTTTTTAGTAACTTGTAGAACAGTAATCTTCTATCTCAATGCTACACTGTAAATACCAAGCATTCTCCCAAAACTGTAGGTAGATGCCAGTTCTGTGTCTTTTCGGTAACCTCTCATTCATATTTAAATAGAGCATAGCAGCCAACATAAAAATAATTCTTAACAAGAGTCTCTCATTTCTGAGATACCTGATATGACAACCAGGGCTACCCCAGCTCTCACCAACAGATTTATCAACATTTCTACTAGCCATGAAGTCTGAAAAGTTTGGATGCCTTTTGACAAAGGCTGTGTGTTCTGCTACTAATTTGTCATTGCACTTAGATTAGTACATCCACCAGCAGAAGTACATCCACATCACCACAAGATTTTTCAGACCAAGGTAAATAAGAAGTAAATTCCCAGTAGACTCACACATAACATACAGCACCACATCTTAAAAACATGATCAGGTGATGCTGAGCTAGACCAACAAAGATGTATGGGTCATTTAAAAACTGACATATATTTTAAACTCCTGTCTCACTATTTCCAAATTTCTTGATTCTTAGCTTCCATTTCAGTGGAAAGTTAATGATTCTTTGATATGTATAGTCCTATGGTTTTGATTAAAAAAACTAATACAGACTGAGTTAGTATAAAATACTTGCACTGACTCATCAGTTGTACTCCAATTTTAAAAGGAAATCAAACATCAAGAGAAATCATTAGATACATTTGTTTACACATACTAAGATGTTGAACCATGCAAAAATAAGAGGCCTGCCAAACTCCTCATCTCTCTAAAATATATATCTTCCATACCCTTCTATTTTTGCCAAATCGGCTCCAAGCATAACTCCGCAGCACTGCAGGGATCACACCAAGGAACTGCTCATTACTTAATACCTGTGCTGCTCTGAAGGCCTCTGACACTTGCTGCTTTCTAAGCTACCTGCTTAGAGCCAGTACTGCAAACTTGCTGGAGGGAACATTTCTGGAATAAATCATTTCATATGGCATTACCCCTCACTAAGACAATAAAATACAGATCCCAGATTTCCTCTGGGGACTAAGTTCATCCTTATTTCTGATCATAGAGAAAGCGCACATCTGTAAGAGTTTAATATTACATAGGCTTCATTTACCTGAAGGCCTTTTAACAAAGGTGATTTTAAATGTTTCATCTACTGGTCTGTAACATTTTCTTTTTATCAGGTCATTACTGTCTATCTATATCTATATGGTTGAGTAACTACCAAAAGATGCAGTTCTAGCCTGTATGAGCTTTTATAGCAATGAAAAGGACAATAGTAACTTCTGAATCATTAATTTGATATACTTTAGGTCAGTGAGACCAAAAAACAAATGTATTTAAGTTCCTGCACCAGCTGGGATAAATAGAAACAGATTTTATTACATTTCTTACAAAAGAAGGTGGAAAACTGCTTTGTTACAGATACCCACGTATATGTGCTTGTTTAATAAAAACAGACCATTCAACATGCCTGTGATCTACCAAAACAGCACAACACAGCAAGTTTTCCAGAACACACAAAATTAAGGTAGGCAACTTCTCTGCCAAAACAGAACATTAAGAAATATCTCCCTCTCAATAGACATGAGGCTGGTAACTATGGAAAAAATAAGCACCCAAACAAGTATGTTTACACCACAATCAGAACAGACTGTGTCAGACTGCAAGGGTTTGGGTCAAGATGCAGCTCTTTTTTCAGTATAATACCTGAGAAAAGCAAGCATTCTCCTCTCACAGCATTAAGCTAGTTATTAATCGATTTCTTACGAGAAGTTTCTTTAATGTTTAGGAGTTATTCTTTAGAACAGCCAACACTTTTGTCATGCACGTATGTATACGTCATGACTGGTTGCCAATGGAATCATACCCATTCCAGCTCCATCCGTACTACACACATTCCCTCTCATTCCCTTAAGAAAGAAGCTTATGACTCTCTTACAGACAAAGGGTAACTATCCAGAACGATAATACTTTTAGTGCTTTATTAAGTGTTTCCCTAACATTCATGTTCTGGAATAGAACTTAAAAAAAAACCACACAAAAAGCAAGACAGAAAAACTAGCACCACTATCACATTCCCTGCATGAATGGGCAACACTGTCATTAGAACCATCAGTAAAAGTTTACCATGCTTATTTTTAGACATATATGGAAATACATATTAAGCTGGTTAGTTAAGACTAACAGCAAACTCCAAACCCTCTCTTGATCATGTTTATCCAAATCAAACTTTTATTTACATATCCTGTACTTAGCCTGCAGATGCCAGAAGAGCAATGGAGCTCATGCTGAACGGCAACATAACTCACGTCAGTTTCCATGGCACTGCATTCATCTGCCTTGGATATTCTGAAATAGGTAAGACAAGCTGTTGGTTTAAATGGACCACAAACAGTTTAATCCAGAAACTAAAATATTATCTTGCACCCATTTCTAGGTATAAACATGTACTAGAGCAGTAAAGAAACAGTTCTTGGTGAAAGTGGGTAGAAACCGCAGAAAAGGCACAAACTGAAACACAAGAAGTTCCATCTGAATATAAGGAAAAACTTCTCTGCTGTGAGGGTGCCAGAGCACTAGAACAGGCTGCCCACAGAGGCTGTGGAGTCTCCTTCTCTGGAGAGCTTCGAAATTTGCCTGGATATAGTCCACAGCAACCTGTTCTAGCACAGGGGGGTGAACTACACAATCCCCAAGGGTCCCTTCCAACCACTACCATTCTGTGATTCTGTAACAGAACTGGGTGGGGTGGGGTGTGTGTTTGCAGAAAAAAGAAACACCAACACTGCAGAGCCAACATCAGCATCTCAGGTCCCCCTAGCACCATCAAAACATTCATTACCTGAGTTTTATTTTTCTTCCCGTGGAAAAAAAAAATCCAGGAAAATAAAACATAGCTGTGAACAAATGATGCAGAAAGCTTTTAAACAAAACTGAAGAGGTTTTATAAAAGATTAAAACTTGAAAAACAAAATTTACCAATAGTGAGTGAAAGCAGGCCCATCAGGGCGACACTGTACTTGAAGAAAACAAGTATAGATCTTGTTGTAACTCCTAACCTCCTAGTACTGAATAATAAAGCACAGAAACCTGAGAGTTAAGTAAAACTGAAGAAGAAATTTGGAACAATGACAAAAATCTATACAGGAGTAGTTCTCCGAAATTTCCATGAAGAGATATTGATTTGGTGTAACATCCTGACTTAGAAGCCTCTTTGCCATTGTGAAATTCAATAAGCCAGCTTCTGCCCCCTGCACCTTTCAGCTGGCTTATATTTATCTCCTTTAACATAAATTTCTTATACAGAAGTAATTTATATAAAAGTATTGCTAAGTTGGTGAGATACTATTCACTTTTGAAAATTAGGTACTTTCTCAAATTATACAGTTTCCAACTAAATTAATGTCCTTATTCTGAGAAATAAAACTAGTGGTATATTGTGTACAATTTCAGACTCTTTTATAGGAATACACATTTTCAATGTAGCAGAAAGTATCACAGAATGTTAGGAGGGACCTCAAAAAATCATATCTAGTCCAACCCCCCTGCCAGAGCAGGATCACCTAGATTAACTCACACAGGAACGCATTCAGGTGGGTTTTGAACCTCTCCAGAGAAGGAGACCCCACAACCTCCCTGAGCAGCCTGTTCCAGTGCTCTGTCACCCTCACCATGAAAAAGTTTCTTCTTATGTTTACTGGAACCTCCTATGTTCCAGATTGCACCCGTTGCCCCTTGTCCTATTGTTGGATGTCAAGTAGTCAAGTAATGACTTAGATGATCTTAATGCATAATAAAGGCATTAAAAACAGTGTCTTGACAGCAAATACACCAGAGGTGGAAAGACTGTTCTCATTTGATGGGAACTTGGAGGAGAGTATACTAGTAAGAAACACAGGTCAGTCTTTCACTGCCAGATGGGCCTGATGCTACTTTCACACTACTTGACAATGAAGGAGCTTTCCACTGTTTATTCCTCTATGGACTGTAAACAGACTACAAACTGGTGAACTGTTGCTGCTCAACTTCTTAATTATAACTGGGATCCCTGCTGCTGCTAGCCTCATCTATTTAAATATGTTTATGGATGCATTTAGTGTGCATCATCCATTTTCACCCTGCTAATTTAATCCACAGCATTCACCAAAGTTAGTCCTCATGTCTATGTGCATTGAGCACAGATAACTCAAAACCAGAGGGAGGTAGCCTTGTACAGAGTTTTCATCTGTACGAAACAGGATAAGTCTGCTGAGGAGAACTCTAGAAGCCTGTTTGCTAAAGATAGTTCAGATTCTGTGATGAAAATTGCAATAATCAGTTTGCATATTTACAGTATTTTGCATGCAAGAGTCATGAGAAAAACTTTAGTGAGGCGCAGTGTACAGATCTGTTTATCCCCAGCCAGAGAAGACTACAGTACAGTTCCTATCAACACCAGTAATGCCTGTGTGTGTCACAGCACATCAAGCCAATGGTATCTCCAAATAAAAATCAGACAGACTTTCGAATCAAGGAAATGCCTTTCCTTCAATGCAGGTACATACAACTATCAGCATACATAACACATCATGTCCTACACAGTGCACACACACAAAATCCCCAAGGGGTAACAGTGCTGCACAGCACCACATAATCATTTTGCTGCTTCGAGTCCTAAACAAGGCCAGCAGGTCCTGTGCAGCTGGTAAGTTCTCCAGCAGAAGTGTGCATGTAAGAGTATGCAAAGCACGCTTTAAGAGCCATTCCTTACAAGTAAATTCTAGCAAACTACCCACATTAGATTAAGGAGTTTAAAAATAGCTGTCCTTTATACTTCAGCATTCAAAAAATACACCAATAGCAGTTGAAAATATGTTTGTTGCTATAAATAAAAGCCTCAAACAGAGTACAATCAAGCAAGTATTTCAGTTAAAAGTACAATCATTGAAACCTAAGCTTCATGGTCAAGTTATCAGGTGAGCCTATTTTAGCAGAGGAAGATAATTTTCAGCAATCAAATAAGTGAAAGAATCTTGCACCGTCTACAACAGAACCTTAATAATCTTGATTTTTGCTTTGCCGCTAAAAAGTGTGGATTGCACTCAGAATTGAAGAGAAATTACATTGTCCTGTAACTTTAGGGCAGGTCACCATAAGTAAGCCCTCTCCACCAGTCCAAACTCCATTCACCAGTGATTTGATTTATGAATATCCTACCTTTATACAAACTAAAGGCCGCACATTTGTCTTATACATGCTCTTTTTTCCTCACCATTCTTACAATCTTAAAATTATTTTATATTTAAAAAAGGAACAACCATCTATGTAGGCGCTCTCTCAAACCAAACACATAGTTATGTTAAAAGAAATCTCACTGGACAGACCACTGTTTCACTCAGTGTTATTCTCTATGAAATCCACCCTGCTATTTGCAATTCGAAATACCCATTAGTCAAACACAGCAAAGTACTGCTTAAAGATTCAGGAAACCAGTGATGTTTACTTTGAGGTTCACCTTCAAATAAATACAGAATCCAAGTAAAATGGATTCTGGTTATCTTTGTTATGAAACATTTTCAGGGGTTAGCCCACTGGGCATGTTGAAATGATAAATCATCGTGGGCTATACAAAAACCACCTCATCCATATTCAAATGCCTACAGGGAAAATAGCATCTACCCCAAGCAGCACAACTTTTTGTACATTCCTTTAGGTTTTAATCTTTGGCCAATTCTGCTTTAATATCTGTAAATTCCACAACTTCAACAAGTAAATACACACATGTCCTTTGTTTCCCACCCCTTTTCCTATCCTTCCCAAACCTTCCAGTCAGTCAGCCTTTATGGTTTGAATATGAAAGGCTCAGGGCACTTGACAAAATACTAAAAGATCTGCTTTGTACTGGAAAAAGTGGCAGGGGGAGGGGGAAAATATAGTGCACTTTTGTTATTGTTCTTAAATGTCCCTTCAGCATTTGCATTTCAAACCAAGAAGAGTATATGACACTTCAAAAGGAAAACAGCATTTCCATTGTCTTTCATTCCTTCTCCACTTACTAGCTGGTATCTAACTACATTTACAAGCAAAATGTTGTCATTTCATTAAATGCTACAGAAAGTGACCTGCATCTCTCTGCCTCAGGTTTCAAATACTTAGACTCTCTGGAACCACAGCTTCAATCTGCAGCAGGATGCATATGAAAGCAAGTAGAGTTTACCATCTGAAGATGCTTTAGATGAGACTTAAACTTAAGTTTCATCTACTGACTGGACAACAATCTTATGGAATTTCTAATGAAACCAACAAATGTGGCCAAATGATTGGTGATAGTTTTGTGCACATTATTTGACTGCTGTGTCATCACAGAGATATGACCGCACTATTGTAATGGTACACTATGCGTAGAAGCTGACCCTAAGCATCAAGCTAAGATCAGACTGGGTGAGAAAATCCATTTCTTTTCGCCAATTAACTTCAAGTAAATAACATTCATAACCTCGTGAAGCAAGCACCTACTCATGAGCAGAAAAGTTCCTCCTTTAACAACACTTACTGAGGTACCCGTGCTAGGCTTGATAAAGCTAGTACGATGCAAATCCATTCAAAGACTCCAGGCACTTAAAGGATATAAGCAGGACTCCTTTTCCATAAATACTGAGCTTCTAAAAACTCACGTAGACAACTAGTTCCCCATCAAAACAACTCCACTTCATACCACCTTACAAAGAGAAAGTGTATTGCAGAACCTAAGCTAATAAATTTTGTTGAATTGGGAAGGTGTGCTAATAGCTTCGGGCTATCGGACAGAGACAGGGCTGAGGAAGAGTACACAGAAAAATGCAAATCCAAATAAAAAACAAGCAACAAAAACCACACCAATAAACAGAACACACCATAGCTTTGCTGCCAGAAGAAAGGAACCACTGGGCAATTTCTGCTTCCTCACATCAACTCCCCAAAAATTTCTGCTAAAGAGAGTCTCTCTTCCATCCCTTCAATCTTAAAATTACACATCTTATATGGGCTTAAAGCTCTATTTAACGTTTTGCTCCTCTCAGTTCTGAATTATCCTCTCCCTGTAACTCCCCAAAATCCGCTGCTGTGTCATCTATTAAACAAGTTTTAGACTTAATTTGCATGAAGCTGAGAAAAGCCACGAAAGCTAAACTCAGTGGTTCCAAACCAGAATGCTCTAAAATCTACAATCTCATATAAAAGATAACACGTAATTATTGTTCTCAGCCAGCCAGAAAAGGGAGACTTTGTACTATCCAATATATTCATCGATGACCTGGATGAGGGAACAGAGTGCATTGTCAGCAAGTTTGCTGATGATACAAAACTGAGAGGAGTGGCTGACACACCAGCAGGCTGTGCTGTCATGCAGAGAGACCTAGACAGGCTGGAGAGTTGGGCAGGGAGAAATTAAATGAAAGGCAGAGTAGATGAGTAGAGTCTTGCATCTGGGCAAGAACAACCCCATGTACCAGTATAGGTTGGGGACTGACCTGTTGGAAAGCAGCATAGGGGAAAGAGACCTGGGGGTCCTGGTGAACAGCAGGATGACCATGAGCCAGCAATGTGCCCTAGTGGCCAAGAAGGCCAGTGGCATCCTGGGGTGGATTAGAAGGCGTATGGTTAGTAGGTTGAGAGAGGTTCTCCTCCTCCTCTACTCTGTCCTGGTGAGGCCGCATCTGGAATACTGTGTCCAGTTCTGGGCCCCTCAGTTCAAGGAACTGCTTGAGAGAGTCCAGTGCAGAGCTACAAACACGATTAAGGGAGTGGAGCATCCCCCTTATGAGAAAAGGCTGAGGTAGCTGGGTCTCTTGAGCTTGGAGGAGACTGAGGGGTGACCTCATTAACGTTTATATATAAGTAAAGGATGAGTGTCAGGAAGATGGAACCAGGCTCTTCTCAGTGACATCCAATGATAGACAGGACAAGGGGCAACAGGTGCAAGCTGGAACATAGGAGGTTCCAGTAAACTTTTTCATGGTGAGGGTGACAGAGCACTGGAACAGGCTGCTCAGGGAGGTTGTAGAGTCTCCTTCTCTGGAGACTTTCAAAACCTGCCTGGATGCATTCCTGTGCAACCTGCTCTAAGTGAAGCTGCTTTAGTAGGGGTTTGGACTAGACGATATCCAGAGGTCATCCACCCCCCACCATTCTGAGATTCTGTGAATCCTATACTGTAGTATACTCATGAAACAAGCTAATAGCTCTCCAAGATTAGACAGAGATAGACATATTACTGGGAAACAGCTTATTCCTTAAATAATTAGTTTACATTTTATTATTTCCTTCTAATTTATTCCACAATGGATCCAACAGAGAGAACACAGAAATATATATCTGCCATGCATGAGAGACATTGATCACTTTATCCAAACAATATGAAATTTCCTCTATTTTGGAAAAATCTCCATTTTGGGGGTATTTTTGGTGAGTATCCATAATTACTCAGAATTCAGTTCAGACTTCTGTACTATATTAAAGTGATTTCTCTTTAAAGCAAAACAAAATAACTGTTTAAGGTACCTCATCCCTGCTTTTTTGAAACCTATAATGAAATTAACTCAGTGTTGCGATACTATGAACTTTTATTTAAAGGTTATTACCATAAAAATACTACCCTACATGTCTTAAAAAAAATAAAATAATCAAGTAATTAGGATGATGATGTGCAATTCACAATACAGTACTTCATCAACCTCCTCAAACCTAAAATAGCAGCAATTTTTTCTTGCTTTCTGCATTTTCAATTTGCTGGAATACTTGATTCTATTTACAGGATTGTGGGGTTTTTGTTTCACTTCTGATGCTACAACTGTGGAACTGTGCATGTAATAAAGACTTCACTGAAGTCAAGCAGTCAAAATGAATTTTGCGTTTTTATCTTTGTGGAAATAACTGTTTAACCACTCTGATTTCTCCTAGAAATGAAAGCCTTTCGTGAAGCTCCTTTTTAAGTCCCCACATTCTGCTTGCAGGACTCTATTTCATTGCTTCCTTCTAGAAAGCTTGTACAACAGTCAAAACCATACTCAAAGAAACTGTAGGTCCTTCAAGTACTTGAGGTCAAACCTGTGGCAGACTGCAAGATGAAAACAGAAACTGTGAATAGAATTCTTACAGCCTACAAAACTTTGTAGCAATATACCTAATAAACTTACATTACCACAGAGATGGGTAACTAATAGTCAAGAGCAAAATCAATAGATTGGTGAGCAACTAGAGCACAACATTCTGGATGGAGGCATTTTGCCTTTTTTAAGATCTTGCTGTGATGGAATGGACAAAAGTACAACATTTTTATTTTGATCATATATATATATTCCTCATCTGACTCTACTTCTTGATTTCAAGTGAAAATAGAGCAAATACCATCTGGGCATAATTTATCCCCTTCTTCAGTGCTGTGTTCAAAGATCTCTGGCCTAAGGGGATGTTTTTCCATGCAGTTTTCTGAGAAAGGCTGACACATCTATATTTCATCTAATCAGCTTTTATTCAAAAGATAAGATATAAAGCAAAGCAGAGTAGAAATTTCTTGCACCATGAAAAAGTGAGAAGACGCCTATTCTTATCTTCCTCTTGTCTTAAGCTTTACCCCACTCAGTTCTGACGCTATCACATATGACCATCCACTCACTACTTGCGCTATCACCTATATTTCAAATTACCATAGATAATAGGAAAGTTTTAGCCCAATAAGATTTAGTTACTTCCCTCCAAGTTCTCCTACAAGCTGCAGGACTGAAGTTCTTTAAAAACAGCACCAAAATGTCACTTGCATTACCAGGTACAGATTATAAGACTCCTTGAGCACGTTTGATATATTCTGTGATATACCAACAGTCATTTCCACATGCAAAATGTGGAACGATGCAATTTTATGTTTATCCTAGAACTTTTCATATATGATTTTATTCTATTTGGAACCACATTAAAAAATTTTACCACAGTGTCAAGTGTTGGGAGCCGCTACCATAACAATAGCTTCAGTAAGAATGACAAATCCCAGTTTAAGCAGTTAAGTCATCATCAGGACTGCTGAAATAAATGCATATATTCTGTTTAGTAGACATGACAAGTAATAGTTTAATGGAAAATCTGATGTGGCCTTTGTGAAAAATACAATTGGGCATGAAATCTAAAAATGCCATGCCAGTATTCTTAGTAATTATCACCTATTTCATTGCTGCTCTTCAAAATCTCCAGAAAGACCAGTTTCACCACTGAAAACTCTGTCCCAAATACAAGAAAAAAAAATATCTCAAAAAAACCCCTCAAAGCAAAACAAACAACCCCAAACCAACCTTAATCAAAGACAAGGAGCATAAAAAGGTTATACTTATACTATTTAAAGTGCATGATCATATTTTTAACATACTGGATACTTGGTTCTCCCCAGCTGCTTCTCAGGAACATCTCCATTAGGTTTTGTCTGCTTGCTTAGGAGCTATAAAACTTGAAGTTTCATTGTTTGAAGGAGAAACATATACCTAATATATTTCAACATATATTTCCTGCTGTACCACAAAATCACACAAGGCTAGAACTGATTATGCTTTTCACTGTAATTATCAAAGCTGACATGCATAACCCCAGAGAGTAAACACCAGTTATGAAAGTTAGCTTCCACTACATTTGGCAACAATTCCTAGACAAGCCCTTCCCATTTTTCTAATTAAAAATACAACAGATACAACTAGATAACCAAACTGCTTTAAAAAAAAGCCACAAAACTAATTTTAACTAAAAATCGGTATCTGCATTATTGATTAGGCAAATTATCATAGAAAAATCCATAGCAGCCTCCCTCACTTGCAGGGGGAAAAAAAAAAAAAAAAAAAAGATTGACTGGTTGCCAAAAAGAAATCACAACTACAGTATGTATCCATAAGCATTTTTGTGCACTGAACTGTATCAGAAGCCCCAAACATTTTTCTGCTTATTTATAAAATATAAAAGTGCACATGTCCATTCAGAGGTAACAGAAGTTTAATAGCAACACAGCTTAGATTAATTCTAAAACACCCAACTCCTAGAAGCAAAGTTCAAATCTTGGTAATGTCAATATAAAGTTTTATTTTTCCAAAGCAGATAGACCAGGTTCCTATGCCATTTACCATATTTGCCCAGCAGCTTTTTGGCAGAAATTTTTTTGGATAAGACTTCAAAACTAAAGCCTTATTTGTTTGATGTTGATATTAACATTTCCATTACTTTTCTTCAAGAAATCATGGTTGGCTTGATGCCTCTGACATAAATTGCCATTCTCTTTCTAAAGCTTTCTTTCCATCAAAGAGGTCTTGTGCAACAACCATAGACTATACTCACCAAAGCCTGCTAGAAAAACAAAGAATATTATGATTAATACAATCAGAGTAGACTCCAGGACGCTTCAACATCCAAGCTGCAGGATACAGCATATGTGAAAGTGCCCTCGTGCTGTGTCACAAAAGCACCATAGTAATAAACTAAGACATACAGTACATTAACATAGGAAAGGGGAATTCAGATGCCAAGGTAGAAATTAAAAAAAAGGATTTTTCAAATAAGAGCTAAAATTAGCTGGTACACCCAGCAAGGCAAAGAAGTGCTGGAAGCCTATTCCAACTGGCAAGAGCAACAAATATAGCTCTTCCAATAACTGCAAAGTCATGCGGACAGAGTGGGACTCCCAGTTCACAGTGAAGGAGACAATCTGCAGAGATGCCCGATGCAGATTTCTAGAAGTTACAACAATTCTCAGCTACATCCCAAAGCAAATGGAAAGTTAGTGAAGATGTTTGAGAATAAAAAAAGTAGATTGGGAGGAGAGAGGGAAGAATGAAGGAAGAGAGAGGATGGGAGAGATGGAAAGAATCCCAGCAGAAAATAGAAAAGATTGACAGCCAGAACCTTCCCCAACAAAATACAAAACAGAAAGCATAAACAATATCCTACATCTCCTCTACAGGCTGAGAAGAAGAGTTAAGCAATATACTGCGGCAGGTTGTTGATTCAAGTCTTAACATTTAAATTGAGAGACTAGATCAAAGGAAGACTAATTAAAACAAAAATCAAGTACAGGGTGTGCAATTCCTCTCCATAATTACTCCAACTGTAAACCCCAGGGCTTCGCTAAGTACTCCACTTTCAAATTTCCATATTAGCTCACTTCTTCCACAGGCAGCAGCAAAGGGATGGTTGACTAGAATTAAAATGAAATGCCTGTGAATTCCAGTATAGTCTTTGTAAGTGGATGTGGACTTTCTCCAACTGGCAAAGCAAAAAAGTACCTCCTGCTGGGGAGTCTCAATCAAAGAGGAAAAAGCTGGCTTTTTGGAAGGAAAGAACATTCACAACACTGACTAGCTGCTGAAAGGATTTAATTACTCTCTAACCTGAATGGAGCAACCTGAATTATGGACAGATGCCACTACAACATCAGAGGACTTGTCCTAATCGTGAGATGAAGAGACCATGCTACTAGACAGTTATAATCATTTACACCCTCAAAGTTCCCTACACTTTCACTTAGTTTTTACATTTCCATCCAGCACACATCTGTATAACCTGTCAAAAAGAGCTCTACTGAGTGATGAAACTCCCTGGCAAATACAGCAAAATAAACCACAGGGTAAGCTCCCTGCAAAGTCACACTGGTCAAATCCAGTGCCAGGTAACACCTGTTTAACATTCATTTTTTTTTTCCAAATGTAGTAACAATCACATAAACAATAGTAAGGCATACATAAATATCTCCACCTACTTTACAAACATTGGTTAAACAAAATGAAATATACAGTTAGAAGTCAGTCCTCTAGTAAATAAACATCCCTTTTAGACCTTCAAACATTGCTATGAACTCAAGCCTGGAATTGGCAGAGTGATGAAAAAACACAGGAAGAACATAAATGAAGCTAGTTCCCGAGTTCAAGTCCAATAGCATCCTCATGAAAGTAAGCATACTAAGAGCATCAGCAGAAAGGCCAAAGAATTAATTCAGCTTTCAGGACTGTCAATCCTTTTATGCTACTAGTGAAAATGCTGAGAATAAACAAATGACCCTGGGTACAAATGTACCCTGTCCAAGGGTACAGCATGGAACACAGCATAAGGTAACCACTTTGGAATACCCTAAATCATATGTTGACATTTTGATTAGCAAAACTACTGGCATACTCTTAGCCTTGGTTGTCAGACTTAGCCACAGTAAGGAACATAGTATTCAAACTGTTCCGATAATATGTTTTTGTTAGCAATCCACTTTGTTAGCAGATTTTTATCCTTCGCCTGCTATCAGATGTCACATCACAAATGGTCTGATGGAGTAAGACTAGGAAAAAAAAATAATTAAGAAACTATATTAAAGAATATGCCGTAAACAACAGATTACAAAGCCAAACACTGGCAATGTTTAAAGGGAATCTGGCACTATGCATTTATGATTCAGGATTATTAAGCCCTCCCCATTTGTCTTTTTAAAAATTCAACAAATTCAAGGACTTGGAGACATCCTGCTTCTTCTGAGAAAGTCCTAGAAGAAAGTAAAACATGGATAAATCCTATTTAACTAAAAATAAAAGCTTTGAAGCTGCTCTTTCAATAAAATGTGCCTATTGCTACAAACAGCTAACTCCATAACTGAGTTTGGTTTTCTTTCCTACAGCATAAAATTAATGACTCAAGTGCCATCTACTGTGTCTGCACTCAAGTGCAGAAATTTTACAGACAACAAATGGAAGATTGTGCCAAAAACATCATACAGAAATAACTCATCTATTTCATGCCAGATTTGATACCATACCTTCAAGTGATGTCCTCCATGCAGATTAACACCTATGCTAGGCTCAGAAGACTAGAGAGTCACCTTTGAGGTATGGAATTCAAGTTAATATAGTGATCTAAAGCAGACCTTCAGATTTTTAATTAAAACAAACAAAAAAACCCCAACCACAACAAAGAATTAGCCTGGTTTTCCTCTCATCTTGATTATGCTCTTATCATAACATCCTGTTTTCTTTCACAAGATCAAGGAAATCAGATATGAAAAAAAACTTAACAGCAAACACGAGAAAAACAGCATTTGCCAAAAGCCACCAGATAACTGTCATGGAAATAACACCGCATTTTGCTACAGAGGGGTTTGGAATAGAAAACACATGGAACCTCAAAAATCCCAGAATTATCAGATCTTGACTTTTAAATGCATTGCTTTATTAGGGGAAAGTTTCAACAGTTCTCTTGAAGGAAAGTTTCTTAAAGAGGAAGAATATTACAGGAAAAATACAGCTTGGAGTTATTCACATAACACACAGCTTTAACCATCTCCTACACTGTCTGCTATTTCATGACATAGAGAACTTTGCATTGAAATTGCTTCACTTCAGCAGTCAAAATACTGGAGAAAGGTGTCACTGCAATACTGCATTAAAGTCGGCTGGTGGATTTCTTTCAGCTTTCCATTATATCCTTTTCCATCACATTCTACTAAAGAGGGCTCGTGGAAACTCGCCCCCTTTTCCTCCCCAGGCCCCTCAGCACTCTGAGAAAGATAAGATTTGGGGCTAGAATTACCACCCCATGCATTATTAATTGCAGACCATGGGAGCAGTTTTGCTAGGGTGTTAGGAGCGGTTTGTGAGGAGTAACAAATCAGCTTCTAGTACTTGGTTATTCTGCTGTAAATGCAGACCTGTGGGAAGCAGGCTAAGCAAGGCCAGGGCCACAGAGCTATAACCTCCCTCCGCATACACAGCTCCCTTCATTTGTAATAGATGGAAGAAACAAACAGAAAAAGCCTCTCCTCTAATGTGAATGTTGCTCTTTCCAAAACAGCTCCCTCTCTAACTCCACAGGCACATAAAGAGGAATGATACACAATCCTTTAAAAACAAAATAGCCACTCTATCACTATCACCACAGTGAACTACAAACTCCGAAGGAGTCTAGGTGTCCAACAGAATTCAAGCCCTGAGTGGATGAGAGGCTGTATTCAAGTAGCATCTACGCTTCAGCATTCCTTTGAATATCAATTTTTTTAGTTCAAACTTATACATGGTTATCAAGTAACAGGGAGAATTCATCCAGACTAATAAAATAAGAAAAGGTTGCCTCCTACTTATTTGATCCAAAATAAACACCACAATCAGCATGTGTGATTAAATTAAACTTTGTTTCCAAACTAAACACTGTGTCATGCACACAATGCAGGGTTTAAAATACCACAAATATTCTGAAGGGGTCACAAGGTACATAAAGGCAAACATATGACCAATCTACAGCAGGAAAATTGGCAGAGAGGTATAAGGAGAGGGATGTGGGGGGGGTGGACTGAGACTTGCTAATCTGGAGGAAAACTAGTACAGTATGGTGCCCACCTGGTTCTCCTTCAGCACTGATTGCCACTGAATCTGAAAGCACACACAGCGAGGAGGAGGTTCCTGCACACATCTCAAAACCAAATTATTCTGATGTACTCCAGTGTCTGTTTGTGAAAGCACCATGCCATGAATACTCAAGTGCTCCATCTGAGCTGACAGCCCTTTCCCCTGTCAGCTGTGTTTGGAATTTCATGCTCATTGCCAGAAGGTTCACAGCTGGGAATTACATACAGGTCATGTAAAACCTCTTTCTTTATCATACTTCTGTTCTCAGGTCTTATTCTGCAATAGAGGGTAATAACTCAGAATGTTTTCCAACTGTCTCAACTGAATTCAACTTACAAAGATAAACTGTGATGTAACTAAAAGAATTGCCAATGCTATGCCAGTTCCCATTCACCCACCCCGCAAACTGCACAGTGCTTGCCTAAAGCATTTCTTGCTCTTCCACTTCCAGGCTCTTGGTAGTTCCACCAAGGTAGTCTGACACATAAAAGCAATTCTAGGTCCAATTCCAAAAGATGCTTTGGCAGTATACATCCTCCCTGGCCTGCAGAGCTTCAGTATTCCTGGGCCAATCTTTTCACGATTCTGCCAACGTGTCTCAATTTTGATTTCCAAGCCACTACCTTTCTCTTCTACTTCTGAACTGAGCATCACAGCCAGTTTCCAGCCACAAAGACTTGAAAGAATGGAGAAGGACAGCATGCACTTTATATCTGGGAAGAAAAGGATGCTCTCACCTGAGCACCTGCTCTTCCCATTCCTGCCAAGCAAGAGGCCAGCAGCCAAGGTGGCCTTTGCAAAGCCAAGTGCCTTCCCCTTTGGGTGATGAAAAGGCAGCACCTTGTGGGTGGTGCTCAAAGGCTTCACCCACTGGCAGGAGAAATTCAAGCACAGCCAATTCCCACTTCTGTCAATAGAACCAGCAGAAGTTCGTATAATGAAGAAATTACTACTAAATAACAAATATCAGAGCATGTTTCAGCTAACAAAGCATTCTGCATAACTAAAGGGGGTAATTAAGGCTTTGCTATATTTAATCTCACAGTGAATACTTAAGTTCTTAAGCTAAACAAATTATGCAAAATCTTAACAAGGGAAAGAATTTAACTTGTAAAAACAGAACAGTAAGCTTCTGCACTGCTCCACCTATATTCATTATTTCTCCAGTAAGCAATGATTAGACGCTTATTGCAAGGATCTAAATTAACATAATTGATTTGCATGGAGAAATAATATCATTTTTCCATAAGCAAGAGCCAAATGGCAGTCACAGTTAAAAGCAAATTTCATCAGGCACTGAGCAAAACACACAGCAAACACCTTTGTCTGAAACAGAATACCCAAAATTGCTATAGCACACTATGTTAGAAGTTAGAATAAGAATATTCTACTTACAGTACTTGCCATGAATAGAATCCTTCATCCACCAGTCTTTTCATTAATGCTTCTTTTTCTCATGAATGTTAAACTTGGACCAAGGGAGATACCAGACAACACAGCTAAGAATGAAATTGAAACAACTTCTACTTCAAAGTCTAGCTACTGCAAAGTACATCCTCCTATCAAAAGACTATAAACATATGCTGAAAAGCAATCGATGGAATACAAAATTAATGACAATGGGCTAATAGAATACAAAATAAATAACAGAATACACCTCAGAATATCTATATACTTGGTATTTGGTAAGTAGAAAATGCCTGTGATTCCCCTTTTAAAAGCTAGTCAAACTCCCTTGCGTATCATCTCCATGTCCCCCAAACATTGCCAGAGCATATATGCAATTTACACAGAGTGAGCAATCAAAAAACCCACAAGAATATAAAATCTGCTGGCAGTTCTTGAAAATGTTTCTATAGTTAGTATTTTTATGTAAATGCTAATATTTCAATGTCTAAAATTACAAAGAAAAGATAGCACAATCAATTCTATCTTCAAGTACTGGCGACTCAAAAGTCAGCATCTGTAGTTTCAGCACAGAGACCCTGAATAAAATTATTTGCTTGTAAATAAGTTGCCACCTCTATATTTCATTATATTAACACAGAAGATAAACCTAAGAAGAATTACTACATTTAAGTTTAGTCTTAACCCATACTGCTGAAAACCACATCTAAATGCATTTGTTGTCCAATTAGCACATTCTAGTAAGAGATAAATGATGTTCAGTAGCAGCACTTAAGTCCCCTGCACCCTTCCAGCAAAGTGCTTGTGCATCAATCAGCACCATAAACAGAAGGAATTAACTATGACAGGACAGGATTAGCCTTCAAGAAGGCCACAAAAGACTGGAGTAATAATTGCAAAGTAAAAAAAGGAAGAAAGGGAAGGGAGATGCAATTCAAGAAAGCATAAGCTGCAATAAGGATAATTAAGTTTAAATATAAAGACCAGTGTAGCAGCATAGGTGTTCTTTACAAAAGGATGCAAGGACTGTAGGGGAGTACATGGGAACAGGTCAGGAAGCAAGGATAATGTGTTCAGGTGAAAAGTTATCCAGGAAAAAAACCTGAAAGACCACTTTTCAGCTGGATCAGTTCCCCACTCCAATTGACTATTTAGCTACGCAAATGCTTCTTTATGAACAAAAAAGGTAACATAAGGTGTATATAAATACATATATAATAAAAGCCAACAGCATTGTTGAAAAATTACGTGTTAAATTTCACCCTCAATCACAAATACAAAATATTAGTGAGTCTAAATCTGATGAGTAGAGCCTGAATTTGTCAGCCACACACATTTTCATCCCAACTGACCAAGGCAACACATTCTGCTTGTTTCAGAAAGCATATGAAACCCAATAAATTTAACAATGTCTAAACAGGCACTGTAAATCGACTGCTGTTGCAAAGAATGTGGATAACAGCTTCAGCCTTGAACAGATAAAATGAAGAATATACAAGAGGGGAGTGTAAAAAAATACAACTAGCAAGAAATTAACACAAAGGGGTGTAACTTTAATCGATGCTGGCACGTTTTTCACCATTTACAAGAAAAACTCACTCCCTATATGGAAATTAGATTTAATTTTGTCACTGGTAGAACAAGATGGTAGCTTTTAAGGTGCTTTTAAATTGGATGCTTATCACCTATTTAGAGGGGCTAAGAGAGAGAAACAAAACATCATCACCTGCAAAACAGAACTCCATTTGGAAATCTCTTGCTCAGGTATGTACTGAAGCAAAGGAAAAAGAAAACCTTTAGGAGTAAGACAGATGTTCTCACCTGCTACACACAATAGATGAAACACAGGGGATACATATCAACCATGGTGATGGTGCAAAAACTTGAGAGGTATGATGACTAGTGTCACTTTTCACTTCAGATTGCTTTGAAATTTGGTGCAGGAAGGGGGAGGAGTGTCAGCTTTCTGCTTTCATTTCAGTACCATCAAAACAAACAACCTATAAGCTGCCTGCTTTACAAAGTATCTTAGAAATATTTCTATTTAGCAAAAAATTCTGCTGTCTTTATTCTTCTGTTAGAAATTCCACATGTCTACACTAGGAGAGTGGATCCCCCCAAAAATTAATTAATGATTAAGTATCTAAGTACTGCGTACTTTACTAGATCCCTCACATAAAAAGGAATGCAAATGACCACAAGCATTTGGTGTCTTTACATTATATATATTTAGTGCCTTTATATTTATATAGTATATTACCAAACTGCAAATTAAACATAAAAGGAATTTTCAGGTTAAATGACACAGAAAACCTAGGAAAGACTGATGTCTCTGCTCATCAGTAACTCTACAGAATCTAAACTAGATGAGGGAAAGTTTACGGGCAGAAATATTCTCCTTCACTAGACCAATTGACAGGCAGGTTTTCCCAAAGCCCTCCGCAGGTTTCTAGAGAAGAGTTCTCCTTTTCCCTGACTGTATCAGTTGAGCTATTAAAAAACTTTTACACCACTCCCTATCAATCTTTCCTCACTTTATCCTTACCTCATCCCTTACAACTCTGAACTAGGAAGCAGATGTACTGAGGCTGAGAAAAAAATGCTGTAGCAACTAAAATACTCTGAGGTCGTAGACTGTGTCAGTACATGGATTATTGAAAAACTTTGGCATTGATAAAAACGTAACATTGTAATTCTATCTATAGTTTCTGACAGAAGCACATGACAGTAATCGAGTCTGTGCTTATCTGTAGAGCTCAGGGATACAACCTATATGACTTTTATCACTGATACCAGAACATCATGAACCAGACACCTTTGACTGGTATTACTGAAAACTTTGTTTTCCTTGACTTTTTCTCTTCACACACAGTAAAATTTATGGACTGAATCTCTGAATTGAAATCATATTTTGCCTAAAAAATGCCAGTGACTTATATGATTTCTTAAACAACAGAATCTTAAGTGTCAGGTATTGAAGTACTAGGCAGTTTGCCACACCAAGCAAGTCAACACTGTCTATCCTTCAGATGAACTGGGGTAACATGACTGATTGTTCTCAATAACCTACCATTTCTTCGGACATTCTCAGTATCTGAGGGATATCAGAGCTACAAGAACCCAAACTTACATAAATAGTAAGGTTATACTTAATAGAATCAATTACAGTGTCTGCGTGACATGCATATGCTTCAGGACTGGCTACAAATTCTTTTGTTTTCTGCTCAAAACTCCAGAAGGCTCTACACCCGTCTAAGGGACAGGTTCACATTTTCAAGTAGCACCCAGCATTCCAGCTGCAATGTTAATTCCAATCAAGTTGGTGAAATTTAGAGATCCAGTAGTATACTGTACTCTAGTAACAACAAATTAAGGCCTGTGAATGGCATTGCTATAAAAGCTCTCACTTCCTGGCTATTTGCAGATCTCCTCTGTTCAGTATCTCCTTACATTTGGGAATCTCCATAGAAAAAAAAGCAGCTGGTAGGTCATTGTACCAACAATTCATGACATGTTCACCAGTATGCAAACCTTACCTATAGCATCCAGACAAAGGACTCCATTTCAGTGACCAAGAAAAAACAATACAGGCTTCTGCACCAGTTGTTTGTCCTTCAGAGGAGAAACACATCGCTACTACTATTGCTCATAAATTATTTCTTCAAAAGGAACAGCAAAGCCAGCTCCAAACAATATTAAAAATAGCAACCTCAGGGCAAATAGAGTACCTGAACTAAAAATTAATATTAAAATAATGCAATAGAAGACAGATACTCTTTCAAACTTAAAAAAGAAACCAAACAAAACCCCACAAACAAAAAAACCACACAACCTAAAAAACCAAGACATTAAAGCATCTGAAATACAAGCCTAGTAACAGATTGGTCTACTACCACTCTATAATTTCTGGTAATAGTTTGCTCTTGGCTTGAAAATAACAAGTTTAAGGCCTTGGAAATGAATGAAAACATAACTTGTCTGAATGTATTCCAATAGCCACTGTATTGAACTGGACAGGCTTGATATATAAGTGGTCCTGTCAAAGGTGAATGCAGGTGGGACAGTCCAGTAAGCAAAACACAACTTATTCCCTAGCATCAGATTTTATAAAATGACAAATATTTCATTATATCCTATCAGCATAAATAATGTTATTCTAGGAGAAGGAAACTTGTAAATATACACAAATACTATTTTATCATTTAGAAAGTTGGATTTATGGCAGCACTTTTTATCTTGTACCAAGAATGGGAGCATAGCAGGTATCTATCATGACATACACATTGTAGCCTTCAGAATTTGACAACACTGGAATTTTAAAAAGCGCACAACACACAGAGGTACTGGACCACAAAAATACTTCCAGAAACTTTGTGTCTCCAAGCAACTAGTATGAAACTATTTTGATTTAGCAATAATCTTGACTGTTATTCTCCAGTAACTGTTCAGTATCATGCACAAAGCGGTTTGGCAGTCTAGACACATACTACTTTCTGAATTGATAGCTATCTTTGCTGCAAACAACGTTCATCTTGATCCACGTTGTAATGGAGAGTCAAAACAGAAAAAAACCCACACACATACTACCCATAGACCCATTCATCTGCATGCAGATCTCTCTAGGGGCTTTATCTTCAGATTAAATCAGCAACTGTAATTTGCACAAAATGTTCTTAAATATAGAATGACAAAAATACAGGACTACAATTATGTGCAGAACTTCTAATGAGATTAAACAAACCACTTCTACTTGAAACAACTGCTGTGACCAATGGAGTTAAAAAAAAAAAAAAAAAGAACTAACAGGAAAAGCAGCAAAGTTAAATCAAGATCATAGACTTTCACCTAGAACTGAACTCACAGTCTTGGACAATTTAGTAAGTTGTCTGTAAAATTTCCATTTTACTAGTAGACAAAAAACAGAAGCTGGAGATAACTACATTCTACAGGGTTGTAAAGCAGCAGCTGCAAAAACTTGGCTAATAGTTTAGCCATAGCACGCTGACAGATGGATATGAAACTATTAATAATGAAGGAATGCAAGCATGTTATGAACTGTACCAGTTATTTTATGGATTGTTATACATTTCATTCTGAATTTTAGCATAGGAAGAAATACTGTGGTTTGAAAATCTACTATTCAGCATAGTTTCTGACCTCAGCTATAACTCATTATGCATGGATATATTACAACTGCAGATACAGCATATTATGATGCATTTTAAAACCAGAACATGCAGACTAAACTCAGGACACTGGCCTAATGATGTACAAAAGCCCTAAGCAATGTAAGGACAGGCTGTATGCAGCCAGGCATTTGCTCACCTTTAGTCAAAGTACAAAGCATCGTAATAACGCCATGTAACAGAATTGTCCTAGAGGTGTTAAAAGTTTAAAGGATGTGCTCTTTCTTTGCTTGTTCTGAGTAATAACCTTGCTAATGTTTTTACTTATATTTACTCTTTTTACTGAAGATGCAGTTTTACTTTCAAAATCTATGCTGCTGCCAGAAACCACACATTCCTGTCCCTCCTCTCTGCCTACATTAGTGCCTGATCAGCTGCACAATTGCCGACTACATTTTTTTTTTCCTGGGTTGCTTTTCAGCTGGTTTACATCCTTGTTCAGCCTCATCAGCAAGTATGAACCAGTTGCACACACTGTACTGAAACGAATTACATGGCAGGTAGGAAGGAAAAACACATTTATTGTCCTCTTGGTGCTGTTTAATCTCTGACATTGGTTGACTGCCTCTTGATTTTGGACTACTCAAACTTCCTGTAATGCAGGTTCAACTAACCTGCTACACACACGTCACTTGTGATTTACACAGATAATTTATTCTGCTTGCAGCTTGTATCTGGTGGCCTTCTCTCCTAGGGACAACTTAAGAACGAGCTGCCATCAGTGGATTTCCAAGCAGCAGCTTTACCACTTTGCTAGTTCCTCTCTTCTGTGGCTCCCTTAAACCAAGTGAAAAATGAAGCACAGCAGTAAGCATTGCTGCCAAGCCCAGTATCTCTAGCCCATATCAATCTCCCTCACTACTGCCAGTCTGCTCCTTGAAAATATGACAAGCAGAAGCAGGCTTCACAAATTGTTTCAGCAGCCTCTGTTTGCTTCTAGTAGCTCCATTTAAGGGGCATCACAAAAGCAGAGCAGAGCACATCGCCAACTGTATCCTAGGATGAGGAGTGTGGCCAGCAGGTCAAGAGAGGCGATTCTCCCCCTTTACTCTGCTCTTGTGAGACCCCACCTCGAACAGTGTCCAGTTCTGGTGTCCCACCATAAGCGGCTCATAGATTTGTTGGAACAAGTCCAGAGGAGAGCCACAAAGATGATCCAGGGGCTGGAGCACCTCTGCTATGAAGACAGGCTGAGGGAGATGGGATTGTTCAGCCTGGAGAGGAGGAGACTCTGGGGGTCCCTTATAACTGCCTTCCAATACCTGAAGGGAACCTACAGGATGGCTGAAGAGGGACTCTTCACAACAGTGCCCAGCAATAGGATGCAGGGAAATGTTTTTAAACTGAGGGAAAATAGGTTTAGATTGGACCTTAGAAAAAGTTCTTCAGTATGAGGGTGGTGAAACTCTGGAATAGATTGTCCAGAGGGGTTGTGGATATCCCCTCCCTGGAGGTGTTCACAGCCAGATTGGATGAGGCCTTGAGCAACCCAGTCTAGTTGAGAGGCGTCCCTGCCCACAGAAGGGAGGTTGGATTAGATGATCTCTGAGGTCCCTTCCAGCCTAAGCCATTCTATGATATCTGTTCTAACACACAGAATCCTAGTTCTGTGCATATGCTCTGTACTCAGGCCTCCTCAGAAACTTTATAGTCACTGCCCAAGTATGACTGTTTCTTCAGTGACAGGAAGGGTCGTGACATGGAGCTCTTCAATTCAACCACAGAAATTTATACAAGCCCAACATGTGCCAGCCTTAGGCGGCTGGTATTATATACCCCCCAGGAAATCCTATGACAGTTCATATTCAGAAGATCTTTCAGGTTAAGAATCTTCCCCACAAACAATTTTTGACACAGGCAAACTTTGTATGTTCTATCAGACAATTTCTCTTCCAAACAAGCTGTTCACTATCTAGCTAGAAAATGACATGGAAAAAGACATACCACTAAAAACAAATGAGCAGCAGGCTCCTGTCCTGGAGAATTGAGAGAATTTGCTAACGACATAAGGGAGCAGTTCTCAGATGTCATTCCAAATCTCTCTGGCCAGATCTGAGGTTTGTTACAATAAGACATTGTTTAAGGAAAATCACAGAAGATAACAGAAGGCAATGGTCTTAATTAAAAAAAAAAAAAAAAAGGTCATTTTTGTAGTTCATACCTAGCTTATCTTTCCCTGCATCTTCTCTCATGACTACTGGATAAAAAAAAAAAAAAACAACTTCATATGGCGATGCACAAATTTAAGACTGATAGAGAATCAGACACACAGCCCTACATCAAACCCAGTTATCCAGTTGTAGCTTGCTGGTATTGTTCATAGGCTTTACAGACAAAAAACTTCAGTTCGGTATTTCAAAGACTGCCAACATCTGAAACTGTTTTGTCAAAACTAATGTTCTTGAGAAGTAATGTACCTGGAGCACCAGTACATGCCTGCAGCCTTAAGCAAGCCCCCCTTTTCCCTGCGGGTGACCTTTATGAAGTTACAAAAAGCAACATGCACTTTTAAAGAGGTTTTCCTCTACAAGAGCTATGGGGTTCAGCTGCATGAAAAAGTAGTGTTCAGTTCACGTATTAGAGGCGATTTTGCTAACCAGCACATCATGAAAAATATAGTACCACAGTCTGCCAACAATCCAGCCAAGACTTCAGATACACTTGAAGAACAAAGCACCCTCTGCCCCAGGTCAAAAGCATGAGATATGGTAAGTACAAAAGTAAAGCATGGAAATACTGGAATCTACAGACAAAGAAAGAGATGTGTATTCTGGGCTGGGCAATGCAGCTCCTCCAAATCCAAGTATCACAAGTGTTAACAGGAGGGGGGGGGAAGGAAGAAATGATACAGTTTCACCAACAAAAACAGTATCTCATTCATTCCTGGATAATTAAACTTCCGCAGGTGACTGCTCAGTCTTATTTAATAAAAAACTAAATCTAATTTTGTTTACCTAAAATATTACAACAGAAGTACTATATTCTCAAATGAAGATATAGCTATGCATTTAATGAGAGGCAACAACAGTTTTGATGAGGTTACTGAAATCACCTAGATTCTCATTGGAATCCTTATTTGGAATAAGCGTTCCTTGGTTTGATTATACTGAACTTCTGCCAAATAGATTAAAATGCTTGCTGCTAAAATGATGGGTTTCCTTCTTTAAATAGAAAATTGAAGTGAATAAATCAGCACAGATAGCTGCAACTTCAATGAACAATGACACAAAACATACACGTGCTCAGTAAAGAAGACAGAGTCCTCTTGTAGAAAAATGAGAATGAAGTCGCTCAGGAGACCCTACATTATAGCTCACACATGTCAATTCCAAGCAAAACAGAGGAGAGAAAACAAAGTAAAACCCACAACCCTTCTAATGTATAAGAGCCTCAACAGGAGAAGAAAAAAAAAGCCAACTGAAAAGCCTATCCCGTAAACCCAGATACAACTATTTTCAAGGCAGTACAGGATCATCAACCATCTAGCTGCAGTAGTTTGGTCTAGTCATCTGTTATTACTATCCAGCCATGTGCAGAAGAAGAGGAAATTCTGCAGGCTGAAAAAGGCACATTCTCTGGTTAACAGCAGCAAGCAAACTGCAGCATGAAGCTTCCAGATCATACTTCATGGAAAAGCCACCCCAGAAGGGCACCTGGTTCCACACAAATGCAATATTCTCTCAAAGCAGTCCTGTAGACACAAAGAGGGAAGCAATACAATCATCTTTACTACTAAGATTTTCCCTTTTGATCCCTGAGCACAGTTGCACTGTGACGGACATCTGCATTGCCCAATCATAATCTCCTCTTAGCCCCATCCTTCTCTGCCTCAGGGGGATGGTACAATATTATTTAGGAACAATAACTTCAGAGCAGGTCCTCTTTATTTTCAGACGCCCTGGGGCTTAGTAACCATAAAGCAATCAAACTCTAGACGATCTGGAAATCAAACCACTAATTAGTCTGTACTGAGCTCACACAGGTAAGATTCTTCCAACAACTTGTAATTTGGTCCACTATTCTTTGTATTGCTATTCTGTCTAGAGACTAAATTGCTTTGTTATACATTATGCAAATGCAGATATATTCCTAGAGAACCTACAGTTTAAATAAAATTAAAGGACAACGAGACAATAAAACATGCAAAAATAATGGAATACTCAAAACATAATTACTTCTCTCCAGAGTCACAAATAGATTATTGGCCTAAAGGTTCAGGCAATTTTTCACACAGTGAGAAGAGCACATCATGCCAAACCCTCAACTCTCAATAAAAACATTAAAAGCCCTTCAGTACAATTACTGTTGTTTTCTACAGCACATACAGAGAACAACAGAAAACAAAAAAAATGAATACTGTATTTTTTTTTTAATCAGTAGAAGACCTTATATGTTACTTAAACTTGAGAAATATAACATAGATGAATATATTACAGGGTAGATGCAAAGTTTTCTGGAAAATGACACATAGCAGTTACTAGTGTTAAAAGGTCTCTTACTGAACTTCAAGCAGACTATACCAATGTATAGTCTGCTTGAAGTTTGGTTCTATCCAATAACTACACAAAATCTCTAATAGAAAGAATGATCCTTTTCCTTGTAAAAACAGGAAAGCGGGAAAGAGACTGCAAGTACACCATAAGATTAGAACTGAAAACCATCTCGGCAAATAAGGAAAAATACAACACTGCAAGGAGGAGCAACTAGCTAAGTAACAAAGTCAGCAGATGCAGGTCCAAGGTTTTGATGAATGGTAACTGAACGACATGAGGCTATTGCAAAGAAAGCAAACAGTGTACTATGATGCATAAACGAGAGGATGTCCTGCAACGCATGAGAAGAAATACTTCTCCATACCTAAACGCACTGGTAGAGATTCATCTGGAATACCGTCTCACTTCTGGGCACCTCACTTTCAAAATAATGTAAATCGACTGAAGGGAACCCAGAGAAGTGCAACAAGAAAGAGGGTTAGACGATGCAAGAAACCACTAATTTATTTTGGATAAAGTCTTCCAGAAAGTCAAGTCAAGGCAGATATCAGGGAAAGCATCTGCCCTCCTTCATAGCAAGCATTGTCCATGATCATATAGCAGATCAAAACCAAATCTGGTTATAAAATCTCATTCCTCTCAACTCCCTCTCCTATATGTTAAGTACTGGTGCCTTCCTCCTACGTAATTTCATCTGCACAATTGTGCAGAATGATAGCTTTTGACAGAGTCACTTACACTGTAAAATGGAAAAAGCAATGGAGGGAATACATAAAAGAAAAAGAAAACTGAATTCCAGTATCATATAACTTTAAACTACCTCCTTTTCTATACTTCACCACCACATGAAAACAGGAAACGTTGCTCTACCATTTCTCATTCCTTTTCCTCAGCAGTATTAAACATTTTATGAGCATAGACAGTCCAAAAGGAACACTGTGTTGGGCCATAAACTGCAGAAACATATATTCTCCAGACATATAAAAAAGTACACAGATGGCAGCAGTACTGAAGATAGTTATAATTACATTTTAACCAGTCATTTTAAACTAAAACAAAGTTGTGCCTTCCAAGAATAATTTTTAACAGCCACACGAGGAGACAAAACCATCTTACTCTGCCACTGTAACAACACTTAGCAGTTGAATTAACTCCCTTTTATCAAAACTATTTTTTTCTCAGTACTGTGGAGTGGAGGGATAATTGAAACACAATCTGCCAACAAAAACTGGGTTTATAAAGTTTCAGTGAAGGCAAAGAAAGAAGTCTGGTCTGTAAGTTCCCTTTAACCATTTTGTTTTCCTAATTAAACAGTAACACAAAATTCGTTCCAAACCACATTTTACCAACAGTAGTGTTCACAGAGATGTGAAATCCTGGAACTTGTCTTTTAAGCAAAATTTTGTAAGAATACAAAGAATAACACCAGAATATTTAATTAAAAAAACCTGAAGCTACAGACTCAAGTTCTAGGATGAAAATACTTAAATCTTAACATAAAGTATTTTGGTTGTTTCACAAAACAAAAGGTTAGGTATTCCTGTTTTCACCAGTAGAGAATATGTTTGAAACCAAAAGTTTTTTTTAAATGCTGCTCACCATTTAATAAGGACATGAACACCACCTTGAATTTTGGTGCAAGGGGAAATGAAACATCTTGAAGAGAATGAGAATTGATGTTTACTAGAATAAAGTTATTTTTGGAAGACATTTTCCTGCTCTAGGAAACAAATTAACTACTCTTTTCCATGGCTCAAAACTAAGTAGACTAATTCAATGTTTCTTTAATTCATACAGAATAATAAAAGTCAGCAAATTACTGCAGTATCTACATTATTCTAAATATTTATGTTTCTGTGGATAATGCTCACAAATATGATTAGCAAACGACTCTAGTATCTTTTCATTCTATTGAGTTCATGGGACAACTCAAGAACTTGGTGGATTCACTTAATACAATTCTGCAGGTTCAGAAGCACTATTCTGTGTCTTCTAAGGAAACAGCCAGAAATTGTTTTAACTTTCATGCTGCTCCGTAGAGAAACATATAGACTACATGAAAAAAAACCCCACCAAAGCTACTCATACGGGGGGGGGAGCAGGGGAGAGAAGGGAGAGAGACAAAACCAGTAGCAGTTCCAGACTGACAGGAAAATTACACTACCAGGCAAACCTCAACCTTTTGCAGCAAGCAGATGTCCAGGAATTCAGCAGGATTGTGTAGAAACACAAAGGTCTTTCTCTTAGCAGTTGGGAAGAGTGTTCAAGTTCACTTACATACATGAACACAAAATATGCTTGAAACTGCAGCAACAAGACACTTTACATAAAAGTCAGCATCTCAACAGAAAATGATCCATACTTTCCACTGAATTCTCACCACTGGAACCTGTTTGAAGCACATCTGGCCTAAACATGGCTAGTAAAATTCTGGTAACTCAGTTCCAGAATGTGTTCTTCTCATAAGGTTAGCGCCTCATTAAAGAGACACATGTTTTGATGTGGTATAACATACGAGATAGTTCTCTTTTTTAGAAAGCTTCAAAATGGAAGCAGTTTTCTAAGTTTTAGAAGTAGAGAAAATTTTTTCTTATTCTAGGTTTAAAAAAAACTTGCAAAGAAAATTCAATTACTGTTTCTGTAACACTGGTATTAAAATACTTTTTAATAGCAAATTATTATTAAAAAAAGTTTGCATTTCAGCAGCTTACAGTCCAGATACAGACAAATTCACCTGGAAGCCTAATGTTTATCCATAGTGCTGTTACACACAGTAACAACAAATCAACTACCCATTTTTTCCAAACTTTCTACATCTTTATTACCAATTCAAAGGGAACTGGCATTCTAGCATCTTTTCTTCAGCAATTTTTCATTTTGGAATTTGTTTAGCTCTCCATGAACTAGTATTTTTCAAATATCTGAACAGCAATAGCAAAGGTGCAGAGGAGCTGATAAGTAACCACGTATGTGGAAACAGAATAAAACTGAAGCAAGGATGAGGCGAAATGGAAATAGTTGCTTATAAAGAAAGAGAAAACTAAGTTTGAGTATTCTCTCTGCCAACAGAAGCACTTCAATCTTGAGACGCTTTACTGCAGGAATCCGAGACGATACAATTAAAGACACAACCAAAGATGGTAGAAAAGGCACTGCAAATGTCAAGTAATTTGTACATATAAATTGATTTTGAGAAGAAAAACTTTACACAACCCAAAACCAAGTATGTATTTAGCTAAACATTTGGCTTTCCAAAGCAAATTAAAATCTTGTGCATGAAGTTTACAGAGCAAAATGTGTGAGTATGAAGCACTGAAACAAAAAATGTGAGAACTGAGCGTTAAAAAAAAAATTGACTATGACAGCTTTAATTACTCTCATAATATCTATACTGATAAAGTATTTTTTAAAATGGAGCATGCCACATCTAAAGGGGAAAAATTATTACCTGTGAAAGTTATGCACTTCTTGACTACTGTTAACTTATTTAGTATAGCAAATAAAAGCACTATACAATAGGTTTATCTTTCATTTGCACTGTAAGTCACAAGTGAGAGATTAAAGTCACTTCTAGTTCATATTCTCAGAAAGAACAATTAAAAAAAAAGAAATAATGATACTATTATTCATTTGCTGGTAGTAATAATAGCCAACATGCTTAACATAAATAGCAAAGGTTCACTTCACACATCTAAGAACAAGCCAGACAGAAAAATAAAGGACAGTCAATGCTTAAATTTTATTAGCTTTAGGGACTTAGAAAGCAAGTTTCATCTTCAGTCTCAGTTTGACATTTAAAAGAATGCTTAAAGCAGTTTGGTTTTGCAACTGCCACTTTTATAGGGGTTTTCCACAGAGGTGTCTAATCGACTTCACAGATTTTCTCAAGTACTAACAACTAGAAGACCAGGTTCTACAAATAACAATTTTTATAAGCTCAACAGTTTAATCTCAAGAACAATTCTAGTCATACCGGGGTTTAGTTTTAGCTCGTCACTGAAATGGAGACATTTCTCTTAACTAGCATGAACACTAATCTACTTCTACTGAGTAACATCAATAATAAATAGTTCCCTATGAATAAAGAAGAAGAAAGAAAATTCAAAGTGTATTTTATTTTCCATTCTTTTTAAGAAGGCTAAGGAAGTAAGGACACTAGACAAGAAACACAGAGGACTGATTACTGCTGCTTAAATATGTAATATGGTAGATGGCATCAACGCCCATTGTAACAGAAAACATTCAGATCCAAGTGCTCTCAAGTACAACGTGCTCTAAACCGGCAAAATGTAATGTAAACTTTTCACCTAACTTTACATATTCACTGGATTTCAAAAATAAAGGGCTTTCTATTTGATTTATAGTCAAACCGTCATCCTCAGTTTCCAACAATCACATTTGATCTGACTGGTTAGTTTCAACCAAACCTGGCAGGGAAAAAAAAAAAGGGTTTGGTCACAGCTGTGTGAAGGGAGGGAGGTAAAAAGGACACTACTACATAGTGCCCCATGGAGGAAAAAGCTTCAGTGACTGCTCAGTCAGCAGTATGGCTGCCAGGCAGCCTGTCAATAAACCAGAAGCCATCCAAACCTCGTGCTGCCTCTTGTCCTGGCACCATTTGAAGAGCCTAAGATGGAATCAGGCTTTCTGCTAAGTCAGGTGGAAAATGGGATCAAAAAAGAAAACAGGGCATCATATTTCACTTAGAAAAACAATTTATGTTTTACTAACATCTGTACATAAGAGAAAAACATTTTGCGCTTCTTTGTATTTCACAAACAAACAAAAAATCAAAAACCATTAAGTCAAGCAAATATTTACAATTACACAACACTTTCACTTATTTCACTCAGTGGCTGAGATAGTACCATTCAATGAGTATGTTTTGTATTTTTTAATCCATCTTTTGAGACAAGAAAAGTTTCATTTGCTACCTATGATTTAAATTTTACACTGAGGATGGCAAGTGTTAATCTCCAATGAGCATCTACTCATGGCTCACAGACACAGTACAAGTGCTTTCTCAACAGTAACAACCATACCTTTTCAGCATCCTCACAACTAACAGCTCTGTTATTCTCGTTTCACAAACTGCAAACAGAGGTGCAGAGAAGTTACTGAACAACGACCATCAGTTTTGAGGCAGCGAGGGTCATACCGCATCAGGCTACTTGGGTTTGACACAGCTCCTCTGAATGCTAGTCGATTCTGCACATCAAACTCGATACCCTGACACCATCAACACACGATTATAAACAGCTAGAGAGTTTACAATGCCAACAGAAATACCTGTTAGTCATTTGAACTCCAGCCTAACATGGTAAATCTGGGTTTCCCCAGATTTAATCCTATTTGAATCCATTTCCTTTCTTGAAAATGGAAGGGAAAAAGCCCATTTAAAAATACTCAATGACAAGAAGCTATTTGTGTTTAGTAATGCATTCCAATGACTAACTGTAAGAACACACCCCTTCTTTGAAGTCTGAACTTGCTTAATTCAGCTTCCAACACAGAACTGTGGTATACCTTTGTCAGCTGAAGAGAAAGTTGCTTTTATCAATTACCTCTTCCTCAAGTAGGCACATATTGACTAATGAAGAAACCCTTAATATTTCCTTAGCTAAGCTAAACAAAGTAAGCACCTTACATCTTAATTACTAAGACTGCTCTCCCCTTCTCCCAGTCATATTCAAGGTTATTCTCTGGAAGCACATTTTTCGCCACCCTCCCTGGACTTTTGACACCAGATGTACTGGTACAGCACAGTCATAGCTAAACAGGTAATGTATTAATTACCTCCTTATTTCTGATTCTGTTGTTCAACTATTCAAAGTTTTTCACCAGACCTTTTAGCTACAGTCAAAAGGATTGATTTTAAGTTCAACTCCTACCAGTCATCAACTCCAAATCTTTATCAGTCTCACTGAGTCCCCCCACTTGTTGCCCAACTCAGTATTTAGATGCCCTGATGAAGTGTTGCATATTGCTTCATGTGTGCAATTTATCAGTGATCTAAATCACTTTGTAACCTTCCTAATGTTCTTTTAGTCCCAAATGTATATTTATTATTTTTTAGGTAATTAAAAACATCTGAAATAATTCCAACAGTTATTTACAATGAGAACCTTGGATACTGTGTAACCTCAAGTAGCAGAGGCTAATGCAATGCATGCAACAGCAAACATACTACTAGTAGGCACCAACACTTGCAGATGTGTAACACTCTCTGATGTTGGATTTTGTGTGTTACTCACATGCAGCCTTGCCTAGAGACACAGCTCTGTAAGAACCCAAATCTCTAACCAAGACCCTCCTAGAATTCTTAACTAATAGGAGTTACTACAGTTCATTCTGTAACGTAAAATTCAGTAAATCTTTAAAATATCCTAGGATCAATCCACAAGCACTGTGTGTTAAAGAGGACTATAAATGAAAATACAGTTGGATTTCCATTGAAAAAAAATGGTAAGTCTAATCAATAGGTACTTTAAAAGCTTTCAATCTGTATATTTACATGTCACTATACAGATCTTCAAAGATTTATTTTTTTTCCTATTTAAAATGTAATATATCTTATGGATAAATTCAAAAAGACAGAGCTGTGACCAGAGCACAAGTTCCGGCCCAAAATTCCAGAACTCCTCACCAAAGTGTTCACAGTGAGAAACAAGGACAGACCAGCACACAAGGGATCTACTGCAAATGCCTTAAAGCAAACACATTAGCTTTAACATAATGGAAACCTTGAAGCATCCGAGCTTTACTTTCTTCTTACATGGAATGAATTAGGGTCACAATCTTAGGCTACTTCATATTGTCCAACTCTAACACTTTTGAACAGAAAAAAATGGTATCTTCCCATAAAAGTTCTCCCCTTTTTCAAAGGACCGCATAATATTTTTCCAAAATACGACAGCGTACACACAATTCTTGCCAGGTTTTTTAAAGCACTGTAAACATTACTGGGTGCACTAACTAGGATGCTAGTACTTTTGTACCTGAACTTTAAAGGCACTTAGGTGGGGTTTAATCTTCTCCATCAAAAGTCTTTAGAAATCACACAGCAGAAGGAAATCCATTCCTCTTAAGTCAGCCAGTTCCACACCGCTGACATGTATATCTCTGATACAATAGTTGCTGTGACCTCAGGAGCATCAGAGGGAAAAGGCCTCACCCATTTTACTCGTTTCTTCCTTACACTGGAGTGACAAGTAGGTTACCTATACTAGGAAATGCTTCAGAGAGCTGAGTCTCAATGACATCTTTGAGTTGCTGTGATCCTTCGTGGATCACATAATGAAGGAACACGCACATTTATTCAGCTTAAATATTCTAATGCACTTTTTGAACAGTTCCACTTTGTCCCTGCACTGAGTGCCCATCTCTTCCTTTGTATTTTATGGGCAAGTCCACGGACAAGGATTTGCTGAGCTCTTCTCTTCCTTTCTGCATTAATTAGCATACATTATCAGTTGCAAAAGGAATTTATGCTGCTCCAGACCACGACACCTTTTGAGATTCTATAAGCTTAAGTAGAAGGGACCAAGGCAGAAAAAGATGTTCACCTAGTCAGAGTACACACCAGTTAGAGTAAGCATTGGGTTAGAATCATCAGGGTAAGCAGTATTTAATGACAGTAAAATAAAATTTAACAAAACCAGTAGAAGCACAGCCGAAGAGCCTTGTAAACACTTAGTTGAAGTTCCTAAATAAATAAATAAACCCAAAACAACACTAAGCAGAACAATTACTGTTCCTCCATTTCCCAACTATTTCTCAACTGGTATCTCCTCAAAGATTTCCCGCTAGAGACTTTTTCTGGTTTTCATCTTCCTGTCGTTTTCGTTCTTCTTGGATTTTATTACTTCATACTGTAAGGCAAAAACTTCAGAAAGGAGGAAGAACTTACCGGTATTGAGAACTCCTCTGCCAAATACTTCAACACTGACGCTCCTCTAGCCAAAAAGTTACTTCTCTCTGCCAGGTTGCCTTGGAGTTTTGTGTCAAACTCCTTTCTGACAACTGAAGCAATAGAGTCAATTATTATGAGTTTAACTTTCTTTGAAATAATTTCTTCTTCCAAAGACATAATCCTTAAAAAAAAAAAAAATTAAAAAAAATCATTGATTATATACACAACCATTTTATAACCCTGAAACTGTTCAAATAAAAGGTTTACTTTAAGCTGAAAGTCAGCCACACTTTCCCCCAGCCTCACACATCACCTCCACTAACACCTGCATGTAGTTAAGAGATTTGAAAAGGAATCTGAGGCTCCAGTAGGCCATATCACCCAAGGCATGACCTGTCCAAAAGAGGTCTGGAAGAACTTCTAGTTAGCAACACTACACTGTACAAACCCTCAGTGGCATACAGCAAGTTAAGTGGACACTGAAACTCACTGCTCACAGTAGCAGCATCCCGTTGCCAACACCAGAATCCCTGGTGTCTGCAGATGGTCAAATATATACATGCAGAAGGTCAAAACTGTTTCTGTATACTTCCAAAGACAGTATGCCAACCTAAGCCATTTATAATACAGTATTAGTTGTTCTCTGATAAAGCTGCACTGGAGGAAACTATTCTCAGGAAAATATTCCCACTAACATAAAATACACAAGATGATGCTAAAATATAACTTAATTCATTTCCATTGCACAATGTGTTCACATATAAATTTACATAAGGAAACAACACAACAATATTAACAGTGACAACACCAGCATTCAGGCTGATGACTGTTAAATGATTCCTCTCTCCCACTGCTGGAAGGGCCCTGGTCTTCCTGAAAGCAAACTGTGTTTTGGAGGAGCCAACTCCTGTTTCATGGAAAACGTAACTCTTATACTATGGTCTCTCCACAGTCCAAGACAAGACCTGTCACATGAAATGCCTTTAAAGACTGGCAGGCATCAGATCGTACAAAAATTTTTGATCATAAACTAGAAAACATCAACTGGATTAGTCATGCGCTATGAAATGAGAAGAGCAACATCAGTCTTCCTGTAGAATTTTACTTAGTTGGAGACTATGCTGTTATCAACACAAAAAGGTCTCAAATAAATTAATTGCTCATCATAAAACTCTGATATAAAGCAAGTATTGTTACAGACAATCCAGCAAAAATGGCCTTTAAAAAAACCAACCAACCAACCCAACCAACCAAAAAAAAAAACCCAACCCACTCACAAAACAAAAAAACATGAAACCCATAAAATACTCTGGAAAAGAATACCTCTTCAGTACACTGCCACAGGTCAGCTCTCGATACAGGTGGATGTTACGGGTCATGCAGAACAGCTTTTCATCTGAGTCAAAATAAGTAGGGAATCTGTGTCCTGCAATCTCAACCAACCTATCAACGAAACAGAAGGCAAAACATTGCAAAAGGAATAACGTTGGATAATAAGGCATCAAGTATTCCCAAAGCAAACCCACAAATGATAGGCAGATACTAAGTAATAACTGGAAACAGTTAGGTTCTCATCCCAGCGATGCTAGAGTCAGTGGTACACTAGAGAAAGGCATAATGTGTCTGGACACAAAGAAACCACCTATCTCCTGTAGAAGGAAACTGAAAATTTATAGTTAATCAATGCAGTGTCCTTTGAGCTTTGTACAAGAGGTTCCACTCAATGGTCAAGCATTCTCCTATTTTAATTATTATATCTAAATATTATTTTCATTTCAACAAATGTGCTTTCCAACTCAAACCATCTTCCCCTTCCACCTTTATCTTGCAGTGAAATAATAAAGCGGACCGTGTGTCACCACAGAAATTTTACAAGCTGTTAATAGGCAGATGATCCATTACAAGATCCAGTTAACATGGAAGCAGGACTGTAAAGAACAGGGCCCAGTTTGACCACAAGTGCATATACAAGCAGTACACGTATGGAAAGTATGCCTACAAAAGTGAGTATCTTTTCACAGATAATCTCTCTTTAAAAACAAGGACAAGGTTATTTGGATGGAAGACTTTGTCACTGAAACCATTTCCATTGTGACAGTTACCTCTTTGTAAAAAGGGCTTATAAAATCTGAAGAAAATATGTGGGAGGTGACTGAGGCTCCAGCTACCATGCAGTTAGAACTGCCCATCCATCCATCCAGAAAGCACAGGTACAATGGGCATGACTAGAGATAATGAAATGACTCGACAGTTGAAGTCACTGCTTCACTGATAGATCTGAACGTCAGATTCCATGATTAAATGTTCTCCATTACCTTATTAGCAAATTCATGATCCTTCAAAACCTTGAATTACAATTGTTAAGCATAGCACTGTTTATTATCAGAGTAGACTAAGGAAGTGTATCAGATAACTGGTGATAACACCAAAAGAACTCAGAGGAAGTTGAACATTTCTTATTTGTTGTCAAAATACTTTCATATTCAGAAACTATGTTTTCAAAAAACCTCTTGCACAGATGTAAAACTAAATAATTCACTGATGACAGGCCAATATTTTCAGTTAAATGAGATTTTATACATAAAATCATTGAGGACACTAAATGGCACACATTTTAGAAATGCCAACTGCTTCAGAAGTCAGAGGAAAGAAGTTACAACCCTTCAAACACAAGTCAATTTTATCTAGAGCCTTAAAGAGAGGATCCAAAAATTTAACTTAGAAACACAGTTAAAATCTGAGCACTGTATTTTTTTTCCCACAATTAAGATTTTGGTTTTTTAATAACAGAAAAAACTTAATTATATTTTAAGCAGACGTATCCCACTACCTATCGCTTGAGAAGAGTGGCATCTAGTGGATGATACCTGGGGGCACAACTTACTGGTTATTTTGATGCTTTTTTCTTTACCTACCTTTCATTAAAACGTAAAGTGTTAAAGCTATTTCAGAAAAATTCTTTTAAATCAGTTTTATTTGGTTTAAAAATAGAAACCCTAAGCTTGAATATTAATATACCCATTCTGAGCAAGCAATCTCATTACAACACCCTGGATCTCATTCATTACATACCTTACTTACTACATCCTACAGAACTTCCAGGAACAGAATCTTGCCTTTCCATTTGCACAATTAACTCATGCAGACCATGCCATTCAACAGTCTGCATGAAATGAGATTTCAGTATGCTTCCCAATGGACATGCATATCACAAAGAACATCATTACACAGACTGACTTAAAATGACACACCAAAATCTTGCTGAGATCGCAGTGCTATTCACAGAGCTCCCTAAATCCTGTTTGTCATAAGACCAAAAACTACATAGAACATGTTCTCTGCCATGAGCGCAGAGGCCCAGGGGGTGGAAAATCTATTTGTTCTCAGCTTTGGTTCACAAACATTTATATCTACTGTTTTTCACAAGCAATAAGCATGGCTAGAGAGAAAAGCACACCAAACAAATTATTTTCAGACTTTCTAAATAAGTCTGACGTTTTCAATTAATAGTTGGCTAGAGTTGAATTGCTACAAAACTGATTACAATAATTTTGATTTCCAGACTTACTACAGACATTGCATCTACCTGTTCCACTGTCCATGTTCTGAATGACAGATGCTATCTGCACTGTTACGGCTTTCTCTTATATGAGAGAAAAACATAGAAATTACAGAAACCAGTGACATGGCTTAGAAAACAAGCATGGGCAAAGCAGGAAATATTAGAAGAATCAGAGGTATTATAAAAATAAGGGAATACAGTACTGCATAGCCACTAAGGATATAGGAGAGATGTGAGGTTACTGCAGAAGGAAATACGGAAGTGAAGAAGGACAGGGGGCCTCACTCAGAAGAAAAAGGACAGAAATCTCAAGGAAAGCTGTCTATGTCAGTCCTTCTGTTCAGAGAAAAGCCTCCATTTTCTTTGTACTCAACATGCTGGACCTTTACATCCTCAAAACCGTCCTGCTGACTCCACAAACTACACTCCAAAGAAAGATTTCAGGTACAGAACTGTAAAGGCCATTTATAAATTAGAAAGTGCGCCATCCCCCTCTTTATACCACCGTTGGAATCTGCAACACCACACAAATTAAGAAGGTGAACAAATCACTCTATTAAATTAATTTAGTCATCTTTCAGATAACTGTATATATAGATGAATGTTTAATAACTAACATACGTATTCACTTTACAAATGCTTATTTATCACTGAGAAAAATAATTGAAGGCTCCAAGATAAAAGGTACTAAAGAAGTTGCAAGTGTGTATTTTAGAAATTTGCATCTTACCTTTCAGCACTGAATGCAGACTCTGTGTCAATGTATATTACAGCCCCATCCAGTCCTCCCATGCTCACAGGCAGTGTGGCCAGAACACTCACCATAATACAAAATTGAGTTTTGCCACAACCTGGTGGGCTAGTTATCTGTAAGAAAAAAAGGATTAGCAACATAAAGAAGAGATGTCATATTCATGTCACCCTAATTCTACTTTTAACTAAGACACATCAGCCAGAACTCCTCAAATTCTGCTCTTCCAGTTACCAAAGGAGACAGACACAAAAAGTTAGAACGCAGCCCACAAAGAGCAACCTGCAGTTACTCTTGGATTTCTACCTTGCAGCCAAATTCATACACCGATGAATAAACAGTTCTTCAGACACAGCATTATGCTTGTACTTTATTTCTTTGACATCCTTCACTACCTCTCATATTTGAGGTCCACTACTCCCCCTCCTCTTCTTAGAGGACTTTCCCTAGAGCCACACTTAGCTCTCTTCCATCTCCTTCTCTGTGCTACCTTCTAAAATAGAGCAGAATTAGAAGATTCACAGTTGAGATTGGCATGATATCAATGGACTTTAGCTGAAAACATCATCCAGAGCCAATGAGTTCACAGGTGTAAATGACTGCTTAGGAATCATCATTACCTTGGTTACAACCAGGTCTTGGAAATCACAAGGGTAATCACTTTCTGTGAGGACTGAATGTTCAATATGAAACACATATATACAAAAGACAGATTTTATCTGTCCCAGAGACTACACTCTGCTATTCAGCATGTGTTTTGTCATTAGTGTTAACTCCCTATTGCCGTATTTCAACACGAACACCATTTAATGGTCAAAACCAGCTTGTCAATTTTAAGCTTTCACCTGTGCTTACTGAAAACCCACTGCAGTTAAGCAGTAGTCAAAAAGAGCATACTCAACCTGTGTGAAATACTTCCAGTATTACTTTGATTCAAGAGGGAAAAAAGACCTCACAAAAAACAACACAAGGATCAAAAGAATACATTGTTTGATGAGATCCCCAGTTTGAGAGCAAGATTTTTCTACTAGAGATGGCAGTCTGTTGTTCTTTATCCACTGCAGATCTTGCAGAGATGGTAAATGAATGCTAGACTCTGTGTTCAGAAAATCAGGTCTGCATTACTACTACGGTAGGTCTTTAAATATAGTATGACATTGTCACCGCATCTTGGATGGCAGACGATGACATCTTAAATACTAAGAGGGATGAAAAACAGGAAGTACAAAATGGAAGTGACTTCAAGCACTAAAACCAGAGACAGTGATGGGCTCGTTCCAGTGCTAGTAGGGACAAAAAAAGCAAGCCTCTCCAGGGAAGTTAAACTGCAAAGTGATGCATACCTCCTCAAAACACCAAGTACTGCCAAAACAAAAGCTTAAATACAGAGCTTCTGTTTTCAATTTAAAAAGAAACCTTACAACAGACAGATGCTCAAAACCAAACCGATCTTTAGACCTGAACACAGACTAGTTTAAGTACAAACACCCTTTCACCACAAGATTCCACAGTATTGCTATGGTTTCGTTTGAAGCAGCAGCGTGATATGAAGTTTTTACATGGAAACGCTGAGGGACTGCATTAGCTACAGTTACACATTAGCTACTGTTAACAGCTGGTTAAAATCCCTTTAAGGACTTCTGTCTTTAAACAAGGTCTGAAAAACAAGCCCTATCAGTCAATCTAACCGAACACATAAGAAGCATTAGATGATTTTTGTTTAGAAGCACACATTGCATTTAGTGAATTACAACTCAGGAATCAGTTATACTTGGGCAATTATCTGTCTTCCATCCAGTGTACTTAAATTACAAAATATGGTATCACCAATAGCTGCCACATTTTAATATGTACCCAGTGAATATATAGAAATTGCAGAGGCAATACACATTCCTTAGACTGTGATAGCCAAGGAATGTCATCAGCTGTTTCTAGTTAAAAAGACGACTTGAAATGAATGAGGGGAGGATATCAATCCAGTTGCGAAATTAAACCGCTTGGACAACTGTGAAGAGATCTCAAAAACGTTTGTAGTTTCAGCCTTGCCTGGGAGGTGCTTTGGAAGCAATATTTATTTCAGTGGCTGATGCAGGAGCTAATTCAGCAGAGATATGGTAAAAACATCTGAGGATATAAGCATCATATCAGAGAAAGAAAAGGGATCCTGCAGTACAAGCTAGTACAAAGAAGCAAGCCAACAAAGCAAGAGAGAATTCCTATTCCCAAAGACAGTACTTCATCTTTTATCAGCATTCTTTTAAAGGGCATTAAAATGGCATTTAAATAATCCACAGTGAACAACTTTAAAGAACTATCACATTTTATTGTAGTTACCACTGGTTCAGCAAATGTTTTTAATTATACAAACTTAGTTTATTAAAAAAAACTAAAATTCCTCTATTACAATTTAAATGTCTGCAGAAAGTTTGCTTAGTTTGTTTTTCTTTAAATTTGCTCAGAAAAATACACAAAGTCCACCCAGATAGAAATGTGAAGACTAGAACAGATTTTAATTTTTCTCTGCCTGATAAAATATACTTTTATTTTCCAATAAGCTATATATTATTTTCCCTGGCACATCTGTAGGGTTTGGATGAAGTCACAAGGAGATAATTCTTCCCCAGCTACCAGGGGATTAAACTCTTCAATATTCATTAAGTCATTACTTTAATTTTTTCCTCCGAGTAGTTGGCCAAAAAGCTCTGATATCTGACCACAAAATTTAAGCTATGATTTAATTTCCAACTTAAAACCTAAGAGTGGTTTCAGAAAAAATGGTCCAAGACAGGGTAATGCAAATGAAATCCCCCTGGCACTCAAGAAGCAAGCGGCTTTGGCTGTAGAAGATACCACCACGAGTCTTTACCCTGTGGCTGGTGTACTCAAATTCCAAGTTTCCAACCACCCTCACTGCTGGGTAAAGTAACAGGAAGACAACCAACCACACCAGCCAGGAAGTAACTGCTGCACATAACATACTTTTGAAGATAACTTCTCTCAGACTCCGAATACCCACCTAATAAAAATCCTGAAGGGCAATCTGCTGGTCAGCTATGCTCCAGTAAATTGCAGAAGAGCAGATTAAAATCAAGTTCCCAAATCACTCAAATGCAAAAAGAAAATGACCTGAAGGTGTTTGCCAGCTGCAGTACGGAATCAAAGCAGAAGCAGCAGCAGACACTTGATAGCTTTCTACTAAAATTTCATCTATTAATCGTGCTGAAGAACACTTGCAGTGTGGCCAACCTCTGAAATTACTTCAGATCTCATTGACTCTTGCAAAAACACTTTAAAAACCTCTAGAACCAGGCTTTAAATGAGAAGCTCAGTTTCTGTAAACTGTTCTCTGCCTTTTGATTTGATGAGAAGCCCCAAATATTTATCCTAAGTGCTTTCCACTTTCAGTACCTAAAAGGCAAATAAAAAGCAATACACTTTTTTTTTTTTAGACACCTCTAATCTCTTAATTAGTCACCTAATTTCTAGAGTCTACCTAGTTCTCCCTATAATATTTCTGATTAAATAGTCATTATGCATCAGTATTGTCAATCTGGCACGAGGGTGCAACCAAGACCAAACTACTGGTGGAAGGACATAGTGCTTGTAGTTCTGGTTTCACCCACTAGATGTCTTGTACAAACTTCAACATCTCAGCCACTTGGAGAGATGAGCATTGAATGAAGGTAACTGCTTTAAGCAGTCGCTATTTTTAACCAAAATCTGTTAGACTACAAAAAACCAGAAAATTCATACTTTTTTTTTCAGAAGAAAACAATGTGCAACACCTTTTCTGGCACAGTGCTTTTCATTTACAATCAGATAAAAATTCAGCCTATCTTTGTATATATTAATTTTCCCCAACTACTTTCAAATACACTGATACATATGGAATATGACCATTCTTGGAATAGATTTTAGCAATGGTTTCACAGATTTTCTCATATCTAAAGAGAGAAACATTTTTAGGTAACACTGAAAAAATATTCTGAAAATTGGGTATTATGATAATCAACTAAGCTTAGAAGTATTACAAAATACATAGCTCTGGAAAATGAAGCATTTGCATCTACTTTCTGAAGAGCTTTATTTTATACCATCTCAAGAAAATGGTATTTCACATCCTTGGTTTGAGATCAACTGTTCGCAGAACTTATTTCAAATAATATATGGAAAAAAAAGATAAATAAAACAACCCAAAACTTAGAAATCAAAGGTTAGCTAAACTCCAGTAAAACTCCCAACATGTTAACCACTGCTTTTCTCAGATCTCCCTCCAGAACAATGCCAAGAACATGGCAATCAGCAAGCTTAACTTCTATCAGTGCTCCAAAGCCATCCAACCTGTCTTCAGGCAAGGCTGCACTAAGAGCTGAATGGTAGCTCTGCTTAGGATTAAGAAAAAAAGACAAAGATTCACAACGTTGTTATCAGCAGCCTTGTAAATTAATTGTGTGGCTCTTCTGACCCAAAAGGATCACATCTACTTATTTTTTTTTAATTAGGAAAAGAAATTATTCCAGGACCCTTTAACGCAAGCTTTCCCACTCTGACCAGCTTTTACTAAAAATTGCCAAGCCACAGGGAAGAGGGAAAATTAGACTGGGTTATCTGGGTTGATATCTAGAAGGAAGACACCCTTGTTTTGGGCCCTCCTCAAGAGCCAGTCACAGGTTCAAGGACAAGTCAGCATATCACAGATAAGACACATGTCTATTTTACTTCTTTCTCCTGCCAGTGCAGCAGTGGCTCTACATTTCAGCTAACGCAGCACAACTCAGAACTTTAAGCAGCACAAACATGTGAACAGCCATTCTCTGGCTCACCAAGGAAAAGTCAGGGGACCAGACAGAAATCCCAGAAAGCCAGATCCTAGCCACAAGTGAGCATCATTGCTTTTCAAACACAGGCTGTGCTATTTTGTCAGTTGGCTGCATGAACAATAGCCCAAAAGAAAAGGAGTCCAAATACACCTAGTGCAGCCACAGCTTTTCTGATAAAAATACTTTTGGGAACCAAAAACTCATCTCCTGCTGAAGGCACTACCCTCAACAGCAGCACAGTTACAATCTCAGCACCCTGCATAACCACCTGCTACTTAAAAAACCAGCTCTTTCTTCTTCAGTAAAACAGAATTTAGCAAGTCTTTTCTTCCAGAATTTAAACACTTGCAGTATTCAAGATGTATATTCTTCCAACTGGATTTTCTTATAGCAAAGCAAGCTAGGCCTAAGTATGAAGAAAATACTAATTCTGACACATCAATGTAAGTTCATGGATGTGTTCTTCAACATTTTCACAAGGACCTGAATGATGTATATTCTATATAAAAAGAAATACTCAGAATCTTTAAAAAGTAATATCCCCTCAATACACAAGAGTTTACCAGAGCAGAAACAGTTATAGACTAAACTCAACAATGCTTAAACACTAATATGTTTTAAGTCGCTATCAGATTTTGTAAGTGATTTCTGGCTGAGATAAAAACCAATAAAGTTTGACTACAGGGTGTGGGGAAAAAAAATATTTTCCTCAAAATAAAACTTTCATAACTTCTCACTTTTGCTCCTCTGCTGCGGCAATTTGCCGAAGCAGACAAAGAAAAGCACTTGATAAGGAATGTTAAAGCATTCAAGGAAAAAAATGGTCTCAACCTAAATTCAGAGCGTGAGGCACACAATATATGTTTTTCCACTGATTTCAAGTGCAAACAAGTGAGTTCAGAGCTTTTGTCTACATTTAGCCTGTGTCGAGGGCTATAGCAGCTGCTCTACTACTCAGGGACCCCTCCTCAGATAAGAAGGATAATTGGTGAAAAGAAGAAGAGACCCATAGGTTGAAATGAGAACAGACTTAATGAAACAGCAAAACTAGTATTAATACCAACACAAAGTATACAAAGTTACACTCAGCCCAGTGAATGTACAGCACTCACAATAAGTGGAAAAGCAGTCCAGAGGAGCAGAATGATGAGCAAGCCCTCCCAGGGATAGCAACCCTTGAAAGGAAAAGAAGCAGCAGGAAAACAAGGAACCTCTATCTCCCTCAAACTTCCCCTTTTATCCTGAGTGTGTATGGTACAGGATAAACCTGTAGCCAACTTGGGTCAGGTGTCCTGAGTTGGCTGACAGGTTAAACCTGTAGCCAACTTGGGTCAGGTGTCCTGAGTTGGCTGACTCCAAACTGCTAATGGTCTGCAGCCACAATCACAGCTGGCCTGTGATTCTGTCCCAGAGAAACCACAGCAGCTTTACTTTAAGACGACAAGTATGGCTACATTGCATAAAACCAATTGTCCATCTAGCTCTGGATTCTGTCTCTACTGAAGGTGTACAACAGATGGCATGGGGAATAACACTAGAACAGGGCAGACATATATGGATACTCCCTCCAATATATACATTTCTCCATCTCCATTTGTAGCTCAGCAAACTCCTAAGACAGATATTGAATCTTTGTATTTTTATCATACTCAGTAACTCCTACGAGCATCTATACAAACCCCAGATTATGGAAAACTATGCAAGCTATTATTGCTTTCTGTGAGGCCATCAAGAATTCCAGGTACTAGAAAATAAAGTGCTCCTTTGTTCCTAAAAGAAAATTCTAAGAAAAAAAAAAAAGTAGTATTGCATCCCAAGTCAAGAGAGTGACATGGCTATAGACAGATAAGCACTTGTAGTGTTGCAATGTATGCGCATACAACACAGGACTTTAAGCTACAGTCTTTTAAAAAAATAATGCACTACATATTTACTGCATACATTAGTTACATTTATATATAAAAGCTCTGCAAACTCATTCTCATGACTATATGCTTCTCACTTTTGTCCTAATTGCTTATTGTACTCATAAAAACTAATGACTTGGTCACGTCAGAGTGAGTCAGTACCAAAAGGACACAGTCCTGATTCAACACCTTGTGCTCTGACTATGAAACCACACTGCACATTTCCCAATGTAAGATCCAGACAACAATTCTCCCAAATTTCCTGTGAAAAATTTCACTTTTTACAGGGAAAATACGGTCACCAAGTTTTTCTATGCCTTCATTTTCTTACTTATCTGACACGCTAGAAAAGACAAAAAAAAACCCAAAAAAATTGCAGCCTCTACCAATTAAACCCAAGCACTTATCCTGCACAATTTTTGTGTATTTTGTGTTTAAAGCACCTGACACAGGGCAGTCCAAACTATCTGTGGTTTCTGACTTCCAGGTGTGATGTGCAACTGCATTAAAATACATTAAACAAGTTACCTCTGTGAGGGATCCACAGGGCACTCCACCATGCAAGACTTTATCCAAACTATGCAGTGTAGTGGATAAAAAGGCTGAAGAAGGATTGACAGACTTCCTCAGTTTCAGTTCATAAGCCTACAAAAGGAGAGAAAAAAAGTAAAAGCAAAAAAAAATCCACAAATCAAAAAATGCCTTTTTTTTCTTAACAGAAATAGCAAACCTCATATTTGCTTTAATCAACCTGGAATGATTTAACACTTGCCAATGATCAAACTATTTCTACCTGCAGCTACAGTCCTCTCTCATCTCAGCCCCCTTCCTCACATTTATATCCCATTTGTAGCTCAGAGTAAATTTAAGTTTGCTGTATCTCCTTCACCACAACATTAAATAATAAGCCTTTAATAATGATGTGTCAAGGGTTTTCTCTGCTCCTGTTCAAGAAGGCTGATTTTCAATCAATAAAACTCCAATTTTCCATAAGTAAACACTCTATGTGGTGTTAGTGACCAACTCAGAACACTAACATGAAACCTAAAACCAAGAACTCCCTGGCCATCATTCGTTACCAATTTGAATCCACCTGGATTGAAGAAAAAGTCTTTGAACAAGCCTGACTGATCCTGCAGTCACTCATTTTCCACTCTTGTGAGGAAGACTAGTCAAGACGACAGGACAGGTACAGATTTGAACAGCCAGCAGTTCCTCTGCTGACTAGAGGAACTGGCCCAACGTCAGAATTCTAGTTCATAAGAGTTATTTTCATTTGGGGAATCAATTTAAACCAGACAAAGAAGAAGTAACTCAAATGAGATCAGAGCTTATGCTTGAATGCATGTACCGATGAAGAATGATTTGCAACATATAATTTTTCGTTTAACCTGTGACAGGACTTAAACCCTGTAGACTGGAAACTAATCTGATAGATGATGGAAACAATCTTCTAGTCTAGCTTTCCTGCCTAACATGGACTCTAAAATTTAACCCTGTGATTTCTGTATTTAACCCACAAAATTAGGGTTAAAACAGACTGTCTTTAAGTAGAGAAAAAAATAAAAAATTCAATTGCTAAATCAAGTGTCCGAGTGAGTGAAAAATTATCACATCCTTAGGCAAACTTTTTCAATGGTAACTTTTGCTAGTTTCTGAAGATTTTCTCATTACTTCCCACTTCAGGGATTTATTTTTTAATTTATCTTCCAGCCACTGGATCTCGTTCAGCTAGACCCTAGAGACCTGTATTATAACTATCTTCTTCTACTCATCATATAATAGGACCAAGTCACCCCTCAACTAACTTCCTCTCTGATGAGCTCAGTAGGCTTCACTCCATACTTCATACAGCAAGGCAAGCTTTCCAGAAATTAGAATTTTGCTGTATATCTTGGCATACTCTCAAGTTTTGCTGCCAGTGCTTCCAATGTTATATCTAGACAGTCTTTACCCCTTATTTCTAACTCCTGTTATCTAATATATTTATTTTTTTACTCAAAGATATTGTCAAACCTTCTTGCTACATCAGTCATGATGTTACATCAGTCACCGACCTAAAGTCCATTTAAATTCTGTGTTTGCAAAGATTCAGCCCACATTCCCTTACACACAGCTAGCATCCTCTGTTTCTGGAAGTACAGCTCTGTGTTGTAAGCACTTAGCCAGTCATCTATGAGATGGCTCTGTATTAACAGTCCTTGACAACTGCTCTCTGACAAACTTCAGTATCTGCCAAGCTTCTCAACAAAGAAATTTGCTTGAATAGTGATGTGTGGATGACAAGCAAAAGCAAATGCTAGAACTCTACTTGACACTTCCATCTGTCTTCAACGTATCGATTCTTAGCAGTTATTGATGGAAAACCAGTCATTAGCTAGCTTTTAATCCATTTGGTATAAGTCATATTAGTTCTGCATATCACTAACTTTAATGCAGTACATCTGTGAATTTGAAGTTTCACAGAGTTACTGCTACAATTACTATGCTAATTATACATAATGAACTTTGTTTGACATGGCTTTTTTTTTTTAGGAAATAAATCAGGCTGCATTGAGAGAGGTCAGAACTGTCCATGCCCTTTCTGTTCTAAACAGACACCATTTTTGACATCTTTACACCTGAATTCAAAAAGAAAACAAATTCCAGCCACTGCATTGCAGCTAATGTGTTCCCTTTTTGCACCCTTCCCAGTTAGGCTCCCTGCAGCCTAAACCACACACTTCAGCTCATTTACATGGATGGAAAAAGTCCTCAAGATGTTATTTTCAGGATCACTTCTCAGCACAAATGTTATGTCTAAAAGCAATTAATACTGGAACTGCTATATTTTTTCTTGTATTAAACAATGTTGGTTTGGGTTTTTTTGGTCTAAACTAGAAGCAATTTTTCTATGCTGGACTGCAGGAGAGAATGCCACATTTCCCTGTTGCACTCAGGACTGATTCTTCAAGCCTGACCAATTCCTAGAGGTTACAATGCCTAATAAAAGTCACTGCTTCAAACTACACTGCCTCAGAGCTCTAAATTTAAAACCAAAAGTATTATTTCATTGTTCAATCAAGCTGAGATATTGCAAACCTCCCAGGTAAAAAGATGAGTGACATCATTTAGCTTTTTCCCAGATACTGTATCAAAACCAAAGCTGACACAAGCATACTTACTGTCTGCATTTGGGGAGCACAAGCTCGGCTGACTTTACAAAGAAGCTTCTGCACATTATAGTAGCTCTGTCCAGTCACTTTCATTAGCTCCAAGAAGGAAAGACATAAAAAGTCCTGAAAGATGATAGAACAGTTCAGAGAGCTCAACCTCAAAACCATGTCTGGGGACTAAACTGACACAATTTGTACACAACTAGCACACATTCCACGTGTTTATCAGCTGTGCTATGTTATACACTATTATGCTACATATGCTACACCTCTCCTACCTTTCTCTGACACCAGTGTTTTAAAAGAAATTGTATTCATATTTCAAAGGATGTGGAGTCAAAGGATGAAACACTCAAGAACGGTGTGATGGAACTGCAACAAGATAACATCTTTTTGCCCACGGAAGCCTCTATCTACCTGAAAAAAATTCAAAATACCTCACATCTTCTAGATGACAGTCTTCTAGGGTGAGATCCTGTATTTATGATGCATGCTACTGAAATATATAGGGCCTCTTGCCTCTCTTTAGGCAAACCTTTCATAGGAACAACTTCAAAATATACTGCTGAATCAACCCATAACTGATAGTGATAACATCGCAGCACATTCACACACTAGACTAGGTGGTTTTGTGAAGTGTTCACAAACAGATGTCCAGCTCTGTACAAGCAGTATTTCCACACCTCTGCTAAAATAAAGCATCTTCAGGTTCTTTAGAAGCAAAGGTAGTAAGCACACACAAGTTTCAACGTTTTAGTTAGGCATCTATCATTCTAAAGCTGTATTTTTACAAGGCAGCAGAACAGATGGAGCCTGAAACCCCCCCTACTTTATAGAAAGTAAAGCTCCCTGTAAATTAAACTGAAAAAAAAAAAAAAAGTGAATGGTGCATGCATTAAAACACTCTGCCCCCATCTCTCCTACCCCACAAAAAACACCACCAAAAAAAAGCCCACTCCCAAAAATCACTTCTTTACAAGCATAAAATAAGCATTTCACCTGACAGGTAATGATCTGATGGCGACTCAGCCTTTCACACAGCTCCTGAGACAACCTCGCTCTTCGTAGTTTCTTAGCAGCCATGCTCCCCAATCTACAGGGCAAATAACAAAAAATAATTTGAAAGATGCTTGGAATATGACTATGCAGACAATTACACCCACTCCTTGCTAAAAAATAGGAAAGTGTGCACATGTACGTACATACATATGTAAAATTTAATGTGATACAGACTTCCCATATAAATAGTCTATGTCACATTAAATTATATTGCCACTCTGAAAGCAGTTATGTTAAATTATACCTCCTCAAAAATTGTATGTCCTCTTATTTGGCTGCGTGTGAGATCATGCCAATATGAACGCAAGACACGGCAGTGTTTATAGGACATATGCTTCTGGGACACAACAAAGCTGGAAATGACTCAGTGGTGAACTGAACAAGAACTCATGCTATGCTGTACAGGAGAGAAATAAAGTTATCTTTGGATGCCAAAACACAACTAGTATTGTGATCACAGGAAGTTTTTAGCCCTACAACGCATACTGCTAGAACATAACACTTGGTTCTGGTGACTTGGGATTCTTGACAGATGTTGAAAGACCAGGAGACACCAGAAAGACTGAAGGGCTGGAAACACTTTAGCATGCAAGACTCAAGATGGTCAAAGAAGTCAAACCCATCTTGTAATGTTCTGTGTAAAAATTTATGAAATAAATGCAGTTAATAAGAGTTCTTTAATTTAGCCAACACTCTAAAAGAAACCAGAGGCAAAAGCTAAGCATATGAAGACAAGAACTCCAATGCAAGTATTATTTTATTACAGAAATGAACAAGAATGTCACTGGACCAAGGCAGCAACAATTGTGGCATATTGTCATTTAAGCAAACTGTATTTATTGAGGTTCCTCCTTAAAGAGCATCTGATTATTTCAGATAGGCCTTAAGACTATTTTACACAGCAGGTAAGATTGCACTGTCACTACAAATAGCCCTCAACTATTTGCATTTGTGGCTGGTTTTTTGTTTTCTTCTTTTCTATTCAGCTCAGTACAACCAGAAGCACACAGGTTTTCCTAACCTATGTGTATGTTCGAGCACATAGCCATCTCACACATACTATCCAGGCAGTATTCCAAGTATTTATTTAGCCAGAAGTTTACGCAAAGTAAAAAGGCTTTTAAATAATGTGAAGTTGCTAGCTTTGCAGATGCACAGGCCTCCACATCTTCAGAAGATGGAAACTTTATTGCCCCTGCTCCAAACCCCTCTTTAGACAGGAAGAAAAAGCTGCAGGGTCAAGAGTTCAGTGTCCTTCAAATGACCAGCTGTATCGATAACCACTACCACGCAATAACTGCACGCTCTTCCCCGAGCCTTTTGGTGGTTTCTGGCCCTGTACATACAGCACACCCCATTGCAGCCCTAGAACACAGGCCCAGGTGCAATCTCCAGCAACTGCTGCCGTGACCGGGGCGGCCCCAGCGGGGCCTGGGTCGGGCAGGCGGGGGAGAACGCCCTGAGCATGAAAACTACATCCGTGTATCTGCT
>WUAM01000179.1:4019272-4071448 GCA_024336885.1 Actenoides hombroni | reverse complement strand
ATTACCTCTTCATCTGGAATGAGAACATGAACGAACCCAACATCTGCAGACGGGCGGTGGAGCGCAGGGACCCCCTCGCGCCCCCCAGCCCAGCTGACACTGGCGCCCGCCCGCCCCTCGGCCCAGGACAGGGGGTACTCCCGCAGCCGGAGCCCCGGTCCGGCCCCCCGCCGGCAGCTCCGCGGGCACACGGAACCTCGCTCCCACCACAACCCAGCCTCGTTCCCGCGGCTCCGGGGCCTGGAGCCGAGCCGAGCCGAGCCGAGCCGAGCCGGGCCTGGCTGGGCCTGGCTCCGGGCCGAGACCCGCGCGGACCGGAGGCGCTTCACGCACCTCGCAACTTTTTTCAAAGGCTCCCCGCGGCCGGCCTGCCCGGGTGCGCGTGCGCGCGCGAGGAGGCGGGGCCGCCGAGCAAGGCGCGCACTCGCGATTGGCTCCGCTCCCATCAATAACCCTCCCACCGAACTCGTCACACCCGGTGGCGCGCAGGGCACGCCGGGAGTGGTGGTTTCGCACAGCCCTGCGGCGGGGGGTTATGGTGGCGGGGGAGTGGGCTGCCGGCTAGAGGGCCCTGCGGCCGCCACCGCCCCTCCTGCAGCTTTCCTCCGTCCGTCCTGCACCCATGCTTACGGGAGGTGGAGGGGCCGAGGGTGTGTGCGGTGTTTGTCCCTGCTCGTGAACGTGAGCGTCTCCCTGGGAGCCGCCGGGCCAGGCCGTTGAGGTGGAGTGGAGTGTGCTCCGGGCAGGGGCACCTCGGCGCGGGCATCCTCCGGGGCTGCCTCTCGCAGTGCTTCCGTGCCTCACCCAAGAAACTCCTCCCGTCCTCTGCGCATAAAGCATCTCCCACACTCGAAAGTCTTCAGGATGAAGAGAGCCGTGTATGCGTTCCTTTGTTAGTAAAGAACATGGGAGTGCTGATTCCCAACTTCAAATTGTGGGCTTACAAACATCTGGTCAGCTGACGGCTCTGGAGAAATGTCTGCTGAATGCAAAAGCTATTACCCTGTAATGTGAATGTAACAGGGAGAATCAGTTGTCAGACATGACTGACATGACTTTGCTAATGTCTGTAGGGTGAGTTCTCCAACTCACTGTAGCTTGTATAGGAAAGCATTGAAGTTAGTGTTGTATAACATGTTTTCTGCATAATCTTTATAACTCTAGAAATTAAACTACCTGAAGAATAAAAAATATTACCTGGGACGTTTACTGAAGGCTTGTGCACTGGGAACTGCATGGTTGGGGTTTTGTCGCTACTGGAAAAAATGCTATAGTGAAACTGCAGAACATAGAACACTGCAGCCACTTTCCCAAACTTACTAAACAGTAGATACTAGCAAAAAGCTGACTATCACAAAATGGCCAACAACTGTAGTATCAAAAAGGGTCAGTGGAATTTGTGTTTCATTCATACCCTGAAGGGACTTTATGTGCCCAAAGAAGTCCAGAGGATTTAAGAAGCTGGACAGGGAGTAAGCAGCCCATACAAAAGCCACTCAGAGCTTTAGTGAACAGCCAGCTGAAGAGGGAGAGAAGAGATGAAATGGAGGAAGAGCTCCTCCTTGTGTAGCTGGCCTTTAAAACTTGACTTGAAAATGTAAGTCACAATTTGTAAAGTTGTCTAAGGGAAGAGAAAGGATGTCGCTGCAGTTTCATTTCAGTGGAAACAGAAGTGCATGACCATTGTATAAATCTGTTATGAACTTCTATTTCCTGCTTGGTACAGAGGTAGCCAGAGCCCCACCTTCCCACCAGAGGTGCAGGAAAAAGGAACATTGCCTTGATGACTTTTTTTTCCTCACACAAATTCAGCAGGGCTTCCCCTTCACCTCCAGACCAATGTTCTTCCTTCCCATCCTCTACAAAAACAGAATACGGGTATTAAACCAGAAAATTGTGTTGGGAAGTTGGGAGAGGCAAACAAATTTTACCAGTTAAGAAGACTTGTGAGCAAAACCAGTATCCCCTGCTGCCTTTCCTGCAAGTTCTCTGAATCTCATTTCCCAGTGGAGTCATGACTGTTCCACTCTCTACTCCTCAGATATCCACATACACCTGTAAACGTACTGGCAAATAATTGTACAACATATTCTGTGTGTAACTTGAGAAAATGAATATCATATATGCAGGGGATAATCAGAGAAGTGTTCACATACCCGTAGTCACCATCAACTTTCTGAAGCAGCAGCACAGCAGGGAGCTCTACAGCTTCCATATGTTTGACTAGGACAGTAGTCACCGGGGAGTCAGGGCACTCTGCAAACTGCTCTGCTCTGTGACCTCAGTCGAGACCCTTAATCACAGGGTATCTGGTTTTCTTCTCAGTTTTGATTTTATGTATTTAGAATGTAAACAAAGTAGTGCTGGTCCAATAGACTTAGGTGTCGGGGATGATACAGCAGAGAGCTTCTCTAGCCTAAGCCTTTAGCTGTCCCTGGAACTCATAATAAGAAGGGATTAATGAAGCTAAGAGATGATTACTTTATAAGAACTGAGCTTCACCCCATTAATTTAAGAAGGTCCTTTAAACTGGAAACACTGGAGCAAGACTTACAGAAAGGTGAAGAGTAACAGCAACAACAAAGAAGTCTCATAGAGACTCACAGAGAGAGCTCTAACATCAAACACACCAATTACAATAAAAAGAGAATAGTGATTTGCTTGTTAGGGACAAGCCAAAAGGGACAGTCTGATTTGAAGGGCACAGGATGAAAAACTTATCCATTCTTATCCAAATAAACACTCGGCAGTTAAGTAATTCTACAAACCTCCAGAACTGAAAAGATAATGTCAAATTTTTTTTCCTTTCTGGAATAGAACCCACAGAAAAACTTCCTCAAGCCCAAGACAGCCTTCTGTGGGCCTCTTTAGATACTAGTTTCACAGTCTAGAACATTTCAGGTCATTCACTTAATTACTAACATGGCATTGTCTCACTGACACCGACTACAGTCCTCAGGTTTATTACTATTTTTCAACTATCAGTTCTTGCCTTAAAATTACCAGTGTTCCCCTACTCCTGTGACAGGAAAGTGGCTCTCCAAAAGAGTTCACTCTATGAGAGCACGGCAACAACGCTGACTCACGAGGGTAATCCAGATATTCAGGTCAATTCCCCACCTTATGCCTGCTGACTAGTGTCTAATTAGTCTAATATATTCTTTTCCTTGGGGTTATCCACTTGATGCTTACCACATTCTTTGAAAAAAAATAAAAATCCATGTGCTCCTGCAACTGGAAAGCAATTATACAGCCTGTGCTTTCCTGGGATTAAGGTCCCATAAGTTTGCTCAATAACAGTACACAGAGGAACCTCCAACAAAGTATTCTCTCAGTAGCTGTGTCCCTAAAGGAGATGGAGATTTACGTCCAACCCTTTGAGGTTCATCCATCTCAAAAAAAAAGATAATTTAAAGGATCACACAAGGAGGCCAGCACCCTGGTTGAAAATGCTTTATTTCCCATGCTGCACATTTTTTAGCAAAGCTATTTGAGACTTTCCCATCTGCTCCAGGGATGGGGTAGAGTGAAAGGAAACCATCTTTCTGATGTCTCCACAACCTCCTCAGCACAATGTCACTGTTACCATTGGCTATAATAAACAGATCAAGAACAACAGACCTGTAAAAAATCAGACTGATTCTCCCCCTCCCCCAGTCTTCTGAACAGTCTGTGGACAAGACAAATGCTTCTCCTCAGGCAATTAACCTTCTTCCTCCTGCTCAGGAAGGATTAAACCCAATTATAATGCATCCTCCTGAGGTATTAGTGAGGACTTGTCTGACCATACACATTTTTCTCAGTACAGGCAGAAGGCATTTCTCTGTTTTCTACCTCTTCACACATGCCACTGTGGATTCAGAATTATCCATCACCTCCAAAACCATTTCAGAAATACTCAGCAGCAATGTAGAGATTTTGAAAGAGAGCATCTGTACCTCCTACCCTTTTTACAAGAAAACAGACTTGCCACCTTCGCTGCTATTGCAGGCAGAAGGACAGACCCACCTGCACGTTACAGCTTTCGAAAATTCAGCTGCGTTTGCTTTCTGCCCAAACTACAGCAAACAAAATGAAAGACCTCAGGGATTATTCCCCTTTTAGCCTGTACTCATCTAAGCAGATTGCCCTCCAAGATCAGCTTCCTACTTCATTTAGCTTTTTCTGGTTAAAGGGACAGCAGGAGTCATTTGAGTCTTTGAGCTTTCTGTATTTTCCTGTTAAGTTTCTGTTAGGTGAGAAGGCCATGAACCGATGGATCGGCAGCATAATAATAAATGTGGAGTTGTTGTTACCAGAATAGATCTTTACCTGTACATGCTAATCCAAATTTACCCTACACAAAACAAACCTGACCTCTTCTTGCATCTCACCTGTGCCCTACCAGCACCCCTTTTTTACTGCCCTGTCTTCAGTTTCTGTTTACTGAGGTGCTGGGTTGTCCCAGTAGTGATGTCTGCAATCACCAGGCCTTGCCGCTCTCACCATACAATTTCCTGCAGCTTTCCCTGGGATGCTGAGGTAGACCAAGAAATGAGAAATATCACAGCAGTAGGCCTTTAGGAGCATTGCACAAAGCAGATAATATCTGACTGAGGTAATCCTTAGGTCCCCACCGCAGCTTTCTGTTGCTAAATCAGGAAAAACTGCGACATACCTTGTTACTCAGAAACTTGAGCTGTATTTAGGCTTTTATCCTATGAAGCAGATCTGTTTCACTGTGACCAGCTATGGAAGCAAACTCAGTAGTTCAGTGGTTCCCCTTTGATCAGCCCAGTTCTCTGGGGATGTTCACATCCAGCATGTCACCCTGTGATCCTTCACAGCAGCCAGCCTCTACTGAGAAGCTGTGATTAGACTAGAAAATACAAGCACCTCACAGGGACCAGCAGAGAAAGTGCACCGTGTACCCCTTGTCATCTCACACAGAGCCAGACACAGTGAAATGAGTACTGATGGTGCCTGGTTTTAGCTGTTACGGTTGGACATCTGCTGCTTGCAGGTACAGCCCTTGCTCCATCTGTAGAGTTCTTCAGTGCAGAAAAAGAGGCAGCGGAGCAGTGGACTTTACCGAGAGATGAACTTTATCGCTTGGACAACTCCAGCAGAGAATGGTAGATCCCAGACACTCATCTCTGTGCTGTTGCCAGAAATGGGGGTGCCCCTGAAAAAAAGACAGACTCATTCATGTACAGTGTCAAAAAATCCACCCTGATTTGACTCATTTTGTTTAGCTCACCACCTGAGGAACACATTCCAAATCAGTAACTGCAGTGAAAGCCCTTGGTTCTTGGAAAAGAAGCCTGCACTTTGTGATGTTACAGATTAATCTCTCTGATAGCCCAGCAGCTGAACTGAGCCCAATAGCTAGTATTTCAAACAACAAACACACAAACCATCAAGCAAACAAAGCCTGGAACATTTCATTCCATTAATTGTTTCAGTCTGGGGCCTTTGGCTCTTGCATGCTTTTCATTCTAGTGCTTTTTAGATCCCTGTGGCTGAGACTACAAAGGAAACTGCTCCAGATGTCCTCACCATCCTCCCCAGAAGATGTTGCTGAACTGTTTCCAAAGATGGCTGAGTAGCACAGAAGAGAGAAGAAACCACCAAACCTGGGCAGAGAAAGCAGAGGAAGATCTCCACTCCCACAGTGTTTATGCCTTATAGTTTTCTGCCTGGCCCTGAAAGAATGAGACATCTTCATGCCCTGCAATTCAATGTTACTCATTCTCACACACCACCTACAAGGAATTGTCAGTCTCAAACAAGATCAAAACAGAGTCCCAGTGTCCTGTGTCTTAGCAGTGTTGGCGAACAGATGCAAGAGATCTCTTAGTGGATCATTCTAGAATTTACCCACAGAGGAAAGAAGACATCTAATTAATTCTGCGGTGATTATTTCTTACCTTGATGCACGGTGCTTATTATCCATTTTACTGGGATGAGCACACACCAATAATATACTCAGATATCACCCCAGGACTCCACTACTGCAAACGCAATTACTATATAGAGTATCCAGGCAAGCATGTTTGCCAGTCACTGTTTGGGTATGATGCCATAGCTATGATCACATTATCCTCACCCTATGTTCACTACCCATGACAAATTGATTTTACAGAGTCATAGCTATTTTTTAAATCGCTACAGCAAATTATATTAAATGAATTGTGCAACAAATTAAGCCTATACTTAAATGAAGCAAAATAGGACACTTGTACAGCAAGAGGCTGAATGCATGATTAGTTGTTTTGCTGAACTGGGGTCCTATTAATTGTCCAACAACTGAACTTTTGTTTCAATGGTTTTTAGGATATAGGCTTATAAATCTGCAGGAAGCATCACAGTCCAATCCAATCCAGTGCTTGAAGGCATATTTTCTCAAACTTCAGGAGTTTTCACACCCAACAGGGAAAGGGCATGAAATGAGAACACTCCCAGCCTTGCAAAATAAAGTGCACCATAAGGAAAGGTGCTTTGGAGTTGACAGGAGATGGAGCAATCCTGCATTTGTCACTGGCTTTCATCATAGCTGTGCTGTCATGGTATCAGTGGGGACAGGTGTGTCCTGGGCTGTGTGACCTAACAGCCTTATGGTACCAAAGGTTTAATTCAAGTGGCTTTCATTCAGCTTCCACTGGGAGCTGCGTGTTTCTGTCACCTGTCAGCGGGGACTCACCAACTCACATACGAAGACCAAATGATTTTTAAAAACCTCTGATTTGAGCTGGCTTGATTTTAGGGCTTCCAACTTGAAATATTTTCAGCACCAGGGGTGCACAGCTCCCATACTTTTAACTGGAGCCATTTGAAGAAAATCAGGATAGAGATGTCCCAGATCAGTGAAACTTGAGTGACTTTAATCTGTAATCACTTTTCAAATATCAGGGCTGAAATGATAAGATCAGGAATGTAGACAAGTCATCAGGGCTGGGGAATGGGCAGATGAGCATGAGACTTGTTTGTCTTTAACTCTCAATGTTATGTTTAAAATTAATACTCTTTAAATATATCACCCAACTTACTTCTTACATTGGTAAGGATCCAGGATAAGGTCAGTAAAATGAATAAAGTTGCACAAAGCAAGACTAGGAGCAGAACCAGGTTTTTGGCTATTAAAAATATGGACCATAAACACACAGTTTTGGCTGTTTCTTTCTCTCTCCCTTTTAATATGATGGGGAAAAAAAGAAGCTGGGAGAATGAATGAATGTCAGATGTGAAGAAAATCTTTGGGCTTTCAATTTCCTATTATAAACCAGGACTAGAATACTAAAAAAGCGTCAGAGGTCAGGAATGAGATACAGTGAAAAAAAGCAGCATGCACAGTCTTATTCCAGGGATAATGGTCTCAATCTGTTGTGTATGAAAAGAGATGCTGGGAAAGAACGGCCAGAAATAGCAGAAGGTCTTACAGGGCAAGGGAGGGATACTGTTATTTGTACTAGTACTACGTATGGTTCAGTCTGAGGTTTTGTAGCTGCAATTTGGAGAGCCAGGCATCTGCCGCCCCACACCACAGTCTCTTACCTAAACCACAGAGCAAGTGCTATTGCCGTCTGGGAGGAGTGAGAAGATGAAGAACAATTCTGGAGCCACCCCAGAAAGCCAAGACCTCTGTCTCCATCCCAGAGGGCCTGAGAAGGGCAGATGTTTGGTTTCTGTTGGATTAAGCTTTTGGCTGGAGATTAAGCTTTGTTGTGGGTTAACTGCTGCTCTTAACTGCATAGCTTGCCTTCGTATCTGCCAAAAATGCCGACAGTAACACATTGGCTCTTTTCCTGCAGTCTGTCAACAACTGAAGTCAACACAGAACGTCAAAACTACGTATTTTAAAAGAAATGGAAAACAATAGGTTGGGATGGGCATGAATTCCCTCAGTCTCTCCTCCCCACTGCTAACTTTCTCTTTTTATCAGTGCCTCCATTCCTCATTCTGCCTGTTCAAAGCATGGAGAAAAAAGGCAATTGCTCCCAGTTCAGCCACAAAACAGTGGATATTGCAGGAATCCAAGAAGAGACAAACATTGTTCATATACACCAAGGCGTGAGGACTGATGACTTGGGTAAAATGAAATTTATTATCGCATTGCTTCTGAATAACTGTGCTTCTGGCACACCTCTCAGAAACTAACTTATTCCCAAGCCTGAAAAAGGCTAGATCTAGATCCAAACGTCATGGCCAAACGTGGCATTTCTATCCAGTTTGCTGTCTGGAGGAGCTCGCAGAATTACTGCAGCCCCCCTGTTCCTCTAGGAAATGTCACAGGGATGTCTTAAACCCCAGGTCCCCTAAGGTTGGCTACCGCAGTGCTACAGGTCCCTAGAAAAGGGGTGGTCTAGATGCCAGGAAAGTACATTCTGACAGGCATCCTGAACCATCCTTGTTCCACTGCTAAATTTACTTCCTTACAGCAAGAGTATAGGACATGGCAGCTGTGTGCAGGGTAAAGAGAGAATTCAGGGCTACTTAGCACATCTGTTTAAGGGCTCTTTAATATATACACAGCCTTTCTTGTGATCACTGCTTTATGTAACCATAGTTTCTATATTCCACTGCACAAACACTTCCTGACATTTACTCTTTCTGCCACCATTAAACTCTGTGCATGAGGGTGGGGGAACATGGTAGGGCAGTTCATGTTTGAAGGCCAGTGACCCTGCCAAGCCAAACGGATGCCCCATATGGCTTAACAGGCTTCAGAGGACACCTGCTAAAACCAGTTCCTTTCTCTTGTCCAGATTTCAGCCCTTAAGGTAAATCCTGGTTCCCATGATTCATGTTTGCTCCTTCCTTGGGAAAACATTCATGGAAATTTGAAGCATCTTTGAGGTAGGATTTAGTTGTAAGTGAGGTCCATGTTCCCCTTGGCTCTCATCCAGTGCTGTAATTTATTTCAGCATTCAGTGAGCATAAAACATTCCTTTTGTGATTTAGTCGCATTTTACACTGATCCTGTGAGCTGTGAGTGACTACATGAGACACAGAACAACAGAGAAATTAGTCTGGACCAGGGATGCTACCTTTTCCTTCAGGAACTGTCTGTTCTGGTGTATGTTTTTGCCTTGCAAGCAGCTGGGCTGCACAGGCACTCCTTGTTGAGATAGTCCACATTCACCCACTGACAGAGCCTGGGGGTGAACCACCTGCCTGCACTGGGCCAGACTGGTGCCAGAGGGGGCTCCAATGGCTCCTGAGCACCACGGCTATGAGCTGGCACACTGGAGTGCCTGCATCTGTGATTGAATTTTCCTGATAGTTGCTGGTATTCTCAGGACTGGATTTTAGAAGGGCTAATGTCAAGGTTTGGATTACTAAATCCTGTGGAATTGGAAACTCCTGTTCTAGCAGGGCTTGCTCAGTTTTAATCCTTCAGTATACAATGCAGATAAATTAACGGTTGTGCAGGATCGGGAGTGGGTGGAGGCAGCTTCTTTGTAAAACCTCATTTAAACTTTAGATCATCTCTGGCTCATCAGTGTGTACAGTGTTGCATCTTTGGACATGAATCCCTCTCTCTTCTGTGCTGGCCAGCTGATGATTGCCTTGGCCAAGATATCTGCATTTCAAAAACATCATCCTGTTACAAAGAGCCCATTTCTGCCTGCCTTTACAGAGGTAGGCAGTTTTCCCCCACACGAATAACCTTTTCACAGTCTAATTAGTAAGTGCTGCTCTTCTGCTCATGCTCAGCCCCGATACTCAGGTGTTGCAGCACTGAGGGCTATTTGATCAACTGCTATTATTATAATAAAAGCTATCCCTGGCAGAGCTGTAGGTAAAATCTCTCTTGGGAGCAGCATTTACTGCTGACTCCATATAGAAGGCTTGGCAGAACACCCCATGCTTTACAGATTATTTTATTTTTTTTCTGGAAACAAGAAAAATGTTGCCCCCATAGAGCCAGCCCCCTAAAGCCTTTGACCCTGAATGTGTAATCTCCCTGGAGACCCAGTGAACATGAAGAAATATCATCTTCTTGAAGCATCTGCTGTCTGCATTGTGTTAAAATACGACTGAGATGCAACTGTCAAATCTCCAGCTCACTCACTGCAGAGCCCTTTATAGGGCAATAAAAAATCCCAACGCAATCCGAACAGAGCTCTTGCACACAGAAAGATCTCTCTCTCTTGCTTTAAGGAGGATTATCTTACCACGGCTGCAGCCCAAGAGGTTTCTGTGGCATCCAACAGACATTTCACCTGCTTTTGTGTCCTGGGAAAGTAATAGCACACAACAGATGGAAAGCGGAGCCGAGTTTCGGGAAGTCGCTGTAATGGCATCACATGCAAATCCTTCACCCACTGGGACCCGTGCGGCATGTGAGCTGTACTGGGGAAGCTGGAAAGAGCTTCCTGCTCGCACAGGGACAGAGGCTCAGACTGAACATTCAGCGAGGCCTGGGAGGGCTGCCTTCACAGATGGACCAGTCTGATAGATCACATTTCCCACTGAGGTGAGAGGAATGGAGAGGTGTCTGGTATCACAGAACGCACAAAGAAGAGGGGTGGTTGCTGTTTCTTTAATTTCTCAATCCATTTTTCTGAGCCATTTGAAGGACTTGGTATCTGCTGTAAAGACACAGGTGCAGGGAGCAGAAAAACGTAAGAGCTTAAATGCAGAACTAGCAAGGAAAGAGCATAGCTGAGACTTGTCAGGGGTATTCTGATCCGCTGTTGTTTCAGTTTTCTGCATTTTTTTTTCAACACTGTAAACTTGTCTCCTTGACATCTGCCCTGACGTTGCTCTCAGTCTCCCCTTGCCCCATTTCTCCCTTTAATGCTGGTGACCTCATTTCCCCTTTTGTACATATGACCCTTTCACTATGCAGGGATTAGTATCTCAGTCATAAATATGTGAAATAGATACACAGATGATTTAATTTGCTGCATTTTGCAGGGCTGGCGAGACAGACTGGCATGGGGAGAAGGGTATGTTCTAGCAGGTCAGCTGAAGAAAACATCTTGTGTACGGGATGAGTAACAGGAAAGAGGAATACAGAACACCAGCACCAGCCCAGCAGGGAGACCTCAGGGGATGGGTATGAGGTGGTAAGACATAAAAGGTCAGGCAAATAAGGAAGATCAGAAGAGAAGGTCAAAGATGTCTCCACCTCCCCTATTTGTAAGGTGTCTGCCAGGGAGAAAGGATAAGAGCAGGGAAGCAAAAAGGGAGCAGAAGTCCACTCTGGCTATGGGTGGTTTGAGTAGCTGGTAACTTACTCGGGAAGCGGTGCCAGAGGAGGCAAGAAAAATGCAGGTGTGGAGCGATGGGGTCAAGGCCAGGAGGGAGGCAGAGGTTTGAGACATGAGGAGGACATTGTAGTAAAAGTTGTGTAACTGGATGGGGGCACCCAGACAGGACACCACTAAGCTGAGCAGGGATTTCCAAGGAGAAGGAGAGACAACAGAGAAGCCATGAGAAGGTGACAGTGAAGAGCTGGAGATGACAGTGCCATGGAGCCCTGGCCAAGGAAGAGTTAACAAGCAGCAAGAATTGAGTCACCAGTTCCAAACCAGGAAGTTGAGACAAACACCAAAGCCCTAACATACAGTAAGACCTTGCCAGGAGGCAGTTGGTCAGGAGGAGGGGAAGGACAGGACTGAGGTGGTGGAAGGTAAAGCAGAGAAATAGGGTTTAATGGACCATACATGGCAGCCACCAAGGCCAGGCTTCCAGCTGGCTTTGTGGGCAGCCATAAGGTTACAGGCAGCCCTGCTTGGACAGTGTAGTGGCAACACCACTTTTACCACCAGCATCGTGCTGGGTGCATGTCTGGCTGTTGCCCAGAGACCAGTGGCTGGGACAACCATAGCCCACGCTGGCATTTGGAGATGTTTGAGCTGTCACACAGCATAAAGCCCCACCATAAGCACACTGCCAGGGGGTCATGCTACCTTTACTGAAAGATCAAAGGGCATCTGCAGTTTGTCATCACATTTGCCAAACAAAATATAATTACCATGCTAACTCCAGTCAGCCTCTGCTGAAGGGTGAGATTACTGTCCAATAATGTTAAAAATCTGGTTTGCTAGAGCATGTCAGAATCTGGCTCATGTGAATACCTGTGTGCCCAATTTGGATGGAAAGGAACAACAAAGGTACCTCGTGGACATTTTGGCTAAGCTGTTTTATTAGTGGAACAGAGCTTGGATGTTTACTCTTAAAGACCTCAAGACTTTTTTTAATGCTTACTATGATATCATAGCACTTAGAGATCCTGTTGGGGACAGGCTCACATCGATGTTACAACAAAAAGGCAAGTCCTGGCCTCAAGGATTTGCAACGTGACTGAGACTAGAGACGGCAGATAGGCACCAGTGGCCCACAGATGGAGCAGCAGCAGAACAGAAGGAAACCTAGGATCAGCAAGGCAGCCTGGGTGGGAGGGAATACTTTTGGCCAAAGCCTCAGCTGAGGAAGAGGAGTGGATGGGTCTGACTCAGGCTGGCTACACACTACTCTCATTAGCAGTGAGAGTGCACACAGAGGGGAAAAGACATCAGAAGGTCCCCAGGGTGGTAACTCCCCTTTTTGTTAAAGATGGAGCAAGATAGTATGGCATGTTTGCCTTAGACATTAATCTGGTTTAAAAACCTTACGTAAAACCTGTTTGAAAAACACAGGCCTAACTCCCCTCTCTGACCCGAGTGCTCATCAATAAGAGACTTTAACTCCTTGTCAGATCAAAATGAGGCCTTCCCATCTACCGAAGCACACAGACACACAGCTTGCAAGGTCAAGGGCAGTTAACTCAGATCTTAACCTGCTTCATATATATATGGAGCTTCATTTTGGGTCTTTGACCCCAGACTGCTGTTGGCAGCTAAGCAAGAGATGGCTCTTCTTTGCCGGAAAGTACAGTGCAGTCAGTGGCACAGCGCAGAGGCCATCAGCTACGTTTATGCATTTATGTGAAGGATCAGTTTAAATTATGCATTATTCCACATGCATTGAAACTCAGAGACTGAAGAACCTTTTTTTTCCCTGAATTTAGCCCTGAAAGCCTATTATATACCATTGTGTGGATATTATAGCAAAGGCATTGAACAGTAATTGCAAATTTGCCGCTATTCTTGTGTGCCTGAAGGCAAGTGTGTAAAATGTTTTCTGCTATCCAAAGCACTAACAACTGCAGCTGTTGTGGGCTTTAATGGAAGCTACAACTCAGGAGCAATCAGCCCATTTGTGTTAAATTGCCAAAGGTTGGGCTCAGACAGGAGGCTTGGGGTACCTGTGACTGCAGCATGGACTTGCAGTGGGGGTAAGGGATGGAAAGGGAACAGGTTACCAAAGGAGATGATGGAGAAACAGCAGCAATAGGAAGAGCCGTAACATCAGTATCAGTGGTCTGATAACAGGAACAGCAACATAGATAAGCTGTGCAGTAACTGCAACGACATGAGCTGATAGAGCAGATGGTCACCTCAGTTTAGCCTCTAACATGGCTTGTTGCTCCTAGCAATATTTACCCAAAAGTACTCTATTGATGGAGATGGGATTATGTAGCAAAGATAGGGATATCGGTCCTATTTTGTACAAGCTAGAAGCGTGATGTCTACCAGCTCTGACAGTCCCTTCATCTGCCAGCTTTGACTTGGGCAGACGGAGCAATGTGATGATGCAGAAAACCATTTTTGAGACAGCCTCGGATGGAGGGGACTGTGTAGCAGTTTCCCTGTTGCCCAACTTTCTTGGAACTTTATTAACTCATTCCTCAAATCTGGAAACTTGGTGAACAGGTAAAATGTTAATTCCCTTTCCCAGGTTTGAAATGATCTGGGAGCTGTCAGGACATTTTCATCAGCTCCTGACAATTGTTGTTTGGGGTTAATCCTGACCTTCTTCAAGGCCTGAAGTGAGAATTATTTAACTAGTTTGTGAAAAGCATAAGATACTTCAGTGAAAACTGAAAAGGGCAAATATTCTCATCCCCAAAATACTAGGTAAAGAACCACACAGAACTAGCAATATACACTGCAAAGGGGACTGATCACAAAGGAGAGAGAAATTATGCATTGGAAAGAATGTCCCATATTTGAAAGGCCAGAGATCTACAAGCATTATCTCAGCTCACATATTTAATAAATATTGTCTCAACGACATGTGTTTACTTATTTTTATTGAAGAGCAAATTGCTTGTATTTCCTTCTCTTTCTTCTTCATTATAGCATCAAAGCAGGACAGCATGCCACGCGACAGGATAAATAAACAGCATCACCAGATACTTAACGGTCTTTAGCTCCTAAATTGACTAAAGTAAATACAAACTGACGTCAAGCATTTGGGATTACCATTTAAAAAAATCACTGTTTCCTGTGACACTAACCAAGGCCATTCACATCAGAAAATCCAGGGGTACAAAAGGAGTGAGCCACCCAGACTCCAGAATAAGAAGTCGAGGAAACGGTCTGCTTCTCTCAGAATGGAAAACCTGCTAGTTTGCTTTAGACCTGTGAGAAATCCCGAATACTGAGAAGAGCTGCTTCTAACCTGCCCAACTCTTGAAGACTTGGGAATGTAGATGTTAGCACATCTACAGCAGTGCTCGTATCACCTCCTCTACTCATCACAGTCCTTGTATGGTGGAAGCTCATGCTGGCTGCATGCTGGAGCTGCGCAGCACACCACAACGCAGTTTGCAAGTTGTGTGATGCTGGTGACCTGCTCCAAGGCTGTGACAGATCACCTTCCACATTCGGTCTCTAGGGTCTCAGTTAAGTAGCTGAAACTTAAAACAAGATGCTCTCAAGTAAGTTTCATAAATGGTGATGAAATCTTCTATAGGATCTGTCTGTCGTCTTCATAAGCCTGACAAACATTACCACTGGAACCCATGGAATTAAGAGTATATTTTAAAGGCAAAATGTATTCCTGAGTAGGTGTCTGTACTAATTCAGGTGCTGAAGTGGTACAGCCACATGGCAGTATGCTCTGGGGGCCAAGGTATTTCGCTTCTCAGCATGATTAACTTAGCAGGATGGAGCACAGCACTATATGGATTTTAGTACCTCTACTGGCTTAATGAGCACTAGCTTGCGTATCTCCAGGTGATGTATTTTTCCACCAAGATGTAAGTCAGGCATCTCCTACAGATCAAGAGGACTAGAGATTTTAAACATCCTTTCTACTTTAGAGTAAGTTCAGGCAACCATGTATCTCAGGGCAAGCAGACAACTTTTGCATTGCTGCAGGTAGTAAAGATCTCAGTGGGAACAGGCAGCTTTGTATTTGAAGGACACAAACTAAGCAATGTACACCCAGCCTCTCTCTAAGACATCTGTCCAGACAGTACTTTTTCCTTTGGCATTTGTGCTAGCTGCCCAGGGGCCAAAAGCAGAGCAGGTAGTGGGAGCACTACCTGCTTCTGTAGCTTCCCTCTTGGTCACAAAGCAAAGAACCAAGTGGCCAAACCCTCAGTGGAACAAACCCTTGCCATCCTAGAAGAAATCAGCCATTCCACATGGTATAAATTCGCTATCATGCCTGGGGATGACTTAACAGTAATGAGCCTGAAGCTCAGAGCCTTACAGCTCTTACAATCAAAACTCCCCTGCTCAAGTGGAGATAGACCTATGTTAGCTTAAAACCTTAAGTGGTGCTGAGGCCTCTGGGCAGCAGCAGAGCTTGCTCCATTCCCTGGGTCAGGAGGTAGAAGGAAGGGAAGGTCTCTTCCCCAGGAGCTGGCTCAGGACAGTCCAAGGGGAGTAAGGTAAGACAGGGGCAAGTGGAGGCCATTTGCCAAACCAGGACAATGCTCCTGAGGTCTTACCAGCTCGGTGATCCTACCCAGTCATTCAGTGCCAAAACAGCTGGGTGAGGGGGATGCATGGTGGGAACAGCTTCTGGTTTATCAGGAGCTACACCAGAAGAGAGATTTCCTTCTACAACAAGGGATGGATCGCAGAGGGATTTGGTAGCTGCTGATGTGCGGGAAGAAAGGTGAAGAGAGGAGTCTCGTCAGGTGGTTCAGCTGCAGCATGCAGGCAGAACTGAAGCAAGAACTCAGGTCTGCAGGCCTCCCCCTCCAACACAGGGCATATTGCATGTATTCAGAGCTCAGGATAAAGTAAAATAGAAAAGCATTTGGTTTCAGTTCACATCTTAGTGGTGGCTTATGTTTTATTCATAGTACAGAAAGGGCAGAAGTTCCCGTGAAGGAAGAAATCCCCTTTCTTCTTGAGCAGGTTTCAGAAAACCAGTCAGCAGCAAAGCAGTGCTATTGAACTCAGGAGCACTTCAGTCACCCACTTCCTAATTCTCAGAGCAGTTAAAGCCCTGCAGTCTTTTTTTACCTTTTACAGTCACAAGACTAGTCAAGCAAAACCTCAATTGGATTATTCTGCTTTAATTACAAAATGCACTCAGACCAAAGGCGCAATACTACCCGGTACATATGTACACATTTCTCTCAATTATAACACCAAAGACCAAGACGCAGTCTGGACTTGCTGTAAATCAACCTCTGGCAAGATCTTTGGAGTACGAACAGACATCACAGTAATGTCTGAACTGCCTTTTGTGTGCAGGACACCAGGTTCACCAGGTTCTGTATTTCAATCATGTATTTCGAGATCCTTTGGGGTGCACCATACAAGAGATAAGCAAGAGAAGGAAGGCAAAACGGGAACCTTGGGGTAACTGGAGTCCATATCCCACCACCCCCTGGAAAAGAAAAGCAGCAATGGGCCACTCTCTCCTTGCTAGTTAGGACAAGGTAGATAAATCACAAGGAGTTTTTTTTTTATTGCTGGTGAACTCAAAACAGGCAACTTTAATCTACTGAGGAAGATACATGTACAAACAAATGTTAGGCCTTGTGCGTTTGTTTTTCTTAATGTAAATGTCTCTACAATTTCAGTCCAGCTCCCGAGCGATCACTGAGCTGCCACTGAGACTCCAGTAATGTGCTCTGGGCACTTCTGTAAGATGTTACAAGAAGCATCACATGTAAGAAAAAGGGAGATTTTGCAGAAAAGACGAAGCTCTGACTGCAGCCATGTTGCTCAGAAAGAAGAAGTCTGGCTAATCTCGCTGCATTAGGTACATGGTATTATATGTAATTATTTAAATTGATTTAAGAATTAGAAATTAGAATTAGGGTCCCTTTCTGTTTCTGGTGTGCAAGCTGCAAGTAAAGTGCACTTCTGGGTGTAAATTACCACTCTGTAAGGATGCAGTAGCTGGGTGGTACACATCAGACATCAGTGGAAAGCAGACTACAATAGCTGTTACAATGGCACAGGCAGTGGGGATAATGGAACAAGGTACTAGATGCTGCTGGGAAACCCCTCCGCAGTTTGAGCATCTACATGTTACATCACTGAGCTAAACCAGGGTCATTTAATGGGGACTTTCTGACATCACTGTGCACCAGGTTAGCTCTGTGGACAGCTACTCCTCTTCCTCCCCCAGGCCCAGCTGCAGCTGGGAGTCACTAAACCATGTTACTAACTCCTTTTAACCTTTTTAAAGTGCTTTTTAACAGCGAAGGAGAAAGCAGGGACCCTAAGGATGTCTCTATGAAGTGGAGGGTTTCAGATGATGCAGGGGTGGCATAGGAGGCAGCACGACACCACATTTAAGCTATGCTGTGAGAGGACAACCCAGCTTTAGACACTGCATTTAGTGACCCTGACAGAACCAGGGCCAAACTGAGGAGATCCCAGCTCTCACCTGCACCTCGCAATGCTTGCTCTGGTTCAGTAGAGCTCTACATTATCCCACGTAGAAATCTTGTCTCGTTTTTTTCCCCCATGTACAGTGTCAGGTGACTATTTTGCCTGCGTCTACAGACCTGAGACCATCAAGGCTACATTCTGTTCCTCTGATTTCATAATACTGGCATCACAGCATGAAAAAAAACCCAAAACATCTGTTCAGTGTTTGTTCTCTTTTAATTTAATGAAATATAAAAAGGGAACTGTAAATACCCACCTAAGTATTCTGGGTGCTTCAGCAGACATTGCATACCCCAGGGCAATTTGATTAATTCCTTGCTGCCAGTGTTTTAGTGTGTCCATTGCCAGCAATGGATGCCATGTGAGAAGGGGGAGGGGAGGAATAAAATAACTGCACTCTGTATGATACAAAAAAAAGGATTAGCACTTCCTTCCTAAGAGCGGAACCAACAAACAGTTCCCTTCACAGGGCCAGGAGTGCTCTTCCCTTCAGGAAAGGACGCCCCAGGGTTCCCAGATGAGTGCTCCCTACCAAAGACAGGGAACCCACACTAAAAGAGCCCAGCCATTTACAGTACAGGAATGGAATCCTACAACATGTTTGCATTCAAGCCAAATTGATCCCTGGTGCAATTCCATTGACTATTGTGGAAGAACACCTAAAATTAATCTGGCCCTATAGGGCAACTATGGCAAACCTTCCCAAAAAACAGTTAAGAGTAAGAAGCATCTGACAGCTGGAAGCTCTGTGTTCACTGCTAACTTCAAAAGCTGAGACTTGTCAGTGCGAATTATGAACCTGTGGCTGCCACTATCAAGCGCTTTCCCTGCACTACAACTCCTCCTGTACTCCTCTAATGCCTCCAATACATTAGATTTAAAATTATCCCCAGTGCAGGCAGTTCTATGAAGACACAGCACTCCTCCTGCCCCACCTCCCTACTGCTGCTCTCACACACTAACTCAAAGCATCACTCAGAGCATGAAGAAGTCCTCTTCAGAGAGGGTTTGGTTTGGGTTATTTTGGTTCTTTTTTTTTTTTTTAAATAATGTATCAGGCAGCATGGCATATCTCTTGCTGCCTCCAATTATTGTCATGACAATATGGTTGTGGTTATTTAAAGCAGAATTTGGGAAGAAAAAGCTAATCATCTTGATACACTGAGGAGAACACTGAGCAGAACTGAGTCAAGACCTGCCAGTGCTGAAGGAAGATTCCCATCAGTGCCAGAGGACCAAATCCTGGATACCATGCTAACCACATGAAGGCTTTGACCTTCAAATACAATGGGTTGCAGCCAGACCAAGTCATTGACATCACCAGAAACAGAGGAATCCATGAGAAGAAGGCAGAAAACTCTTGTGGCCTGTACAGCCTCTACAAGGTTTGCACAGCTGAGATGGGGGCTGGAATCTGCAGCAGACCCTCAGACAAGGTCTGCTTTAGGGGGACAGAGAAGATGGGAAGACTTAAGCTATTTCTTGTGCCTTTTGCCAAGATTCAGATTGCACGGATTATGATAAAATTTACTTGGCAAAAAAAGGCCTTTATTGAAGAAAAAAAAAGAAAAAAAATAAATTTCTAGTGTGTATCAGGACTGAGATTTCAAAAAGTACAAGATCTGTATAAATTGATCAAGATGTCCAGCACCAGATTATTTCATGGTGCAACAAAGAACCTGGGGAGAGGCCAACGGGACCTCACAAGGGGAACACCATCTACCTCCCCAGCAGACTGCCAGTCCTAGGTTCTTCTCAACAGCAGATGGATTTTCCTTGTTCCTGCAGCATCTCAGGTCCCACAGGAGGTATTGGTTGCAAGCAAGCACCTGAATATTGCCTAATGGAGTAAGCCAATCACTAACTTAGCTGGCATGTCCATGCCCATCCACTAATTAGTTTTTTTTTCTTTTTGGATGCATTTCCACCGTAGTTTTTCTTCTTTCTCCACATAGAAGTGTAAGCAAAAGGACTGCTTTCATCTGTAATAAGTTAAAATCAGAAATGACCTAACTAACAAGTAACTGATATTGGTCCTTGGAGCCCAAAGAGTAAAATCCATAGAAAAATCTATTGGTTCCACTTTTTTTTCTGGTATATCCCATGCACACCCCCATTAGAAAAATGGGGTTTATAAATCTTATCATACAGCAAGGAGCAGTACCTCAGAGACAGAGCTGACAGTCTGTGGTAGAGGTCTGGGCTCTCTCAGATTGCTAAGTGTGGTTCTGAGTCACTGCTCAATCAGTCTTCACGTGGCCATTGGCCAAGGCAACGGGGACGGTGGGGGCCCCCGGCTCAGCAGTCTCATCAAATCGTAAGCGCAAGGTGTTTCTGATCACCAGCTGCTCCATGATGAATGAAGCACAAAACCATGGGATGGCATACTCCAGAGTGATCAAGCCCATGAAGTCAAAATCAAACTGGGAATAGTCCCATGGGCATGCATTGAACTGGCGTAGGATGAGGCCGGTGGTGAACTCCCAGAGGTATGTCCAAAGTGTGTAAATGAAGCAGCGCACTAAAATGTTACACTTGTCTTTGAGATATAGGTACATCTTCTCCACAATGAGGATGGAGGTGCCATAGATGAAGAGTGCCCACACACTGGTAACGCCTGGGAACTTCCAGTTAAAGTTGACCACAAACTCCCAGGCAGCTGTGAACATCACCTCACAGAAATAGCCGTGAATGGCATAGAGGTACCATCGGGAGAAAGCGGTCAGAGGTTCTGCCGCAGCCATTCTTCTGCGCACAACCCAGCAGGCACTCTGAAATGAAGAGAGAGAGAGACAGACAGAGAGAGAAGTCAACAAGAATGCTGCAAGTCCTTATCCCCCAGATGGCAACGCACACAAACTCGTAACATCCACAAAGGACAAATCTGGAGAAAGAAGTGAATTTAAAATTATCTCATTTTTACCACATCAAATTTTAAGTCCTGGGGAAAGGTGGCACCTTACCAGACTCCAAGTCTCAGAATGGGCCTGGACAACGTCTCTGCCTGAGAAGTGAGATGCAGCTGGTATTGCATTGATGATAAGGAAGGAGTTGACAGGTATAAGGGCTTTGCCAGGGCTAAGGCTGCCAAAGACCTTACTGGTTGCAAGTCCGTAGAAAAATACCATCGTCTCCCAAGGAACGCACATCACCTTTTTGTTATTTTCAAGAAAAGAGCTGTACTCTACTTTTCTGATTCTAATATGGAATAGATGAGATAAACGTGGCATTGAAAACCTAGTCCCTTCTGGTTCTAATATAGAATACATTAGATGAACAAGTCATTGAAAACCTGAGCCCTTCCAGCTGTCACCTATAGTGTCTATACACAAAATGTTTACTGTAGTGAGAAACAGTTGTGATGGGACCTACACAAAGAGAACTGGCAGAGAAAATTTCAGAGGTCTGATACTTTCAGACACCATACCTTAAATCCTTTATTCAGCTCAACTGTTATTTCTTCTGTTAGAGAACTCATGCATTGTATGGCTAGGATGTGGAAAATAATTTTCTTATGGTGTCAGGCTGCCTGATACCAAGTCAAAAAGCACAAGAGAACCATTGAAATCCATTCAGATTTGGCTTCAGGACAGCAAAACACAAAGGAGGAGAATAGAAAGGAACAGCTGAGCATAGAGAGGTGGTTAGTCATGATAAATAGGAAATGAGAACAAACTCTAATTGTCTTTACAGGAAGAAACTTGGTGAAGAGGTTTTGAAAGGGCACAATTTGCTCAGTTTTTACACTTTTTGTAGAGATTTACAAGGTCCTAAGTATTGCTCTGCCACACTACAGTCATGGGCACAAGCTGATTTTAAGCACAATTTTACTGAAGCCTACAGATTTATATCACAGGGTGAATTTCACCTTTTCATTCTTAGAAACTTACTCTTTCAAGCTGGGTTTCCTTTGACTCTTCATCAGGCACTACTTCTTTGCTCTGCTCATGTCAGTGCAGACACAAAGTGCTAGGAAAGGACCACAGTAACCTTACACGCAGTCATTCCAGCATCATCTGGAAAGAGGCTGTTCCTGCCTGGCCCTGTAGACATGGTGCCTCACTGAAAAAAAGTATTGACGTGCAGCATGACTAAAATTCTGATAGGAATGAGAAAAGAGAAGTGTTTGTAAGGAGAAAAGAACTATAATAATGAACATAAAGAAGATATGCAGCATATTCACAGGAGAGTATTTAAAGTGCAAAGGACACAGCTGTATCCATAACCTGTTCACTCCTCTCTTAAATGGACACCCAACCAACCAAAGTCTTGGCTGTTCACCCGTGATGTGGGTGCCTGAACAAAGACCCATTTCCTAATGGCATAATCCATTCTACACAGGACGCTGAACTATCATCAGATGCTACAGATCTGGGTCAACAGTGCACTGTGAACTTGTGGGTGAAAAATGAGAGTCACTAGGAATTCCCTCATGTCTCCTAACAGTTCAGAGAGACCCTGCAAGAGAGCAGAGGAGATGGTGCATGAGAAATATGCAGGGGGTGTATCTCCACAGTCCACAAGAAGCTGATATGTAAGGGCATCGCAAACTTTCTGTCTGAGGAGAGTGAGAGTTTCTCAATGGATGTTACTTGGTTAGTTTGCCAGCACAGTTGATAAGCTTCGGAGTTTGAATCCTTCTATCATTCCTCCATTCTCACGACATTTCAAGAACAAATCAATAGTCAGAGGTACAGGACCCAGGGAAAGCATAAGAAGGAAATGGATTGTAGGTATCTTTTGTCAGAATGGGGATATATGGCTGCAGCAGAAAGGGAGTAGGTTTTTTATATCTGAGGAAACATTAAAAGATGAAGAGGCCTTAGAAGACATACATATTGCTAGGTAAGGCACTGAGGAAATATGGACTGTCATTCTTCAGAGAAGAAAATGATTGTAAAGTTTTCACTAAGCTGCTAAGGGATTGTATGGTTTTCCTCCCTTTTCAGTAAGCCTTGCTAAGCTTTCCCACTTGTGGTCCTTAGTTGTTGCACTTCCCTCTACAGCTTTAAATGAAATGTATTTGAACTGCTAGCTGGGAGCATTCACAGCATGCAGTTCCATCTATAAAGTTTTCCTGGTCGAGAATCTCTTCACAAAGTTGGATCAAATGCACAGAAGGTCCTTCCCTCTCAGTCCTTCCCTTCTTTTTCCAAGGATCCCCTCACCAATGATTTCCGCTGCCTTACACCTGTCCATCAAAGCCAAGACTCACAGAAACATAGCCAACAAGCCACGTCCTGTTCTACCCCACACTATTTCCTCTTTGCAATGAAGATCTCTCTTTCCTGGTTCTCTATCTCATATTTAATAATTACCTATTTATTCTCTTTCTTTTTTATACTTTGCAAAGTATCTAGTCACGACTCTAGAAGTCTAATAATTGAATCTAGACCAGGTCTGGGACAATGTCTACAAGTTAACCCATTGCAAAGACCATTGCTGACTTCTTTTGAATGCTGAGCCTTTCACCACAACTGCAAGGAGACAAGCATGAATGCACTGACACTGCCTCAATATTTGCATTCTGCTGTCATGTGCCCAGGGAGCCCAACCTTGATGGGAACTTCTTTCTTATGATATGCTTGAAAGAGTCCTCACAGGCTGCCTGCTGATTAAGAGCATCCCAAGACAGGGCAGATGCCAAACTGTGATAGCCCAAATAAACTGGTTCCACTGTGCTAGACACTAAGCAGATCCATAAATCACAGCTCCTCCTGTATAATACTTATTTCAAAACAGAACAAAAAGTACAGAGTAAGACATAGAAGGGAATGGAGGGTACCTAGGGAGACTACAATAAGCTACAGCACATCATTGCACAAGCTGGAGACTGTACAATGTAATGCTTACAAGTCACTTGAGCATTTATAAAACAATTAAAACTGCAGCTGTTCCCAAGCATCTTATTTCCCAGCCCTACCAAAATGGCTGGTGTCTGGTAGACAAGACAGCACAAGAAGGTCTCAGGAGGAAAATGAAGAAGAAAAGTGTTGTTTTATTGGGCAGCAATTCACGATAAAAAGATCAAGCTGAAAAGCAGTTGCAGGACATTAGTGGGAGAAGCATCCAAACAGAAGACTGGATTCAGTAAGAGATGCGTATTTGTCATAAGCCTCAAGTATATAATTGAACTTGGTAATGCAAGACTTTTAATGGAGTAATACTAGTACAGACCAAAAAGCTCTGAATGTACGATAGCTATTCAGTCTCATGAGGAAAGCAAATGACCTTCATCACTGAAGCAGTTACAGTGGGATGGGCAGTGGCTTCCTGAGAACCAAAAACACAGCTGCCACCTACACAGTTGAGCAAACAAGTGATAGATACTGCAGATGGATGGCCATGCTTGTACTGAGGCTGCTCACACTGTGGTGTTCAGTGGAAAACAGGGAGCTTCTAAATTCAAAGCTAAGAAAATACTTTCAATCATCAGCAAATTATATTTAAAGCAGCTAAAGTAGAAACAGTTCCTCTAATACAAAGTTATTAGGAAGGCTGAGCTAAGCCAGCACAGAAATTTTCCCCTCTTTCTCCAGTAGGATCTTCTTTTCCAGCTTGCTGTTAGAATTAAAAAAGCAAAGTCTATGGAAACCACACATGGGCCTCAGAGGAACATACAGTCCTCTCCCCAACCACCCTGCCTGTGTGGATAATGCTGCAGGCAATGCAGGGGGCAAGAGCTCTTCCACCTACAGCAAACAAGCCCAGGCCTCACAGGGGTGAGTGTATGAAGAACTGTGTTTCTCTACATAAATGCATTTCAGAGGATCATGGCAGGACTCCGACTTAGGGCTGCAAGAGGATAATCTTGTAACAACAAGAAAATTACACTTTTCTATTTTACAATATCAACTCTGAAATGGGTATTAGTCATTACATAAATTGAGGTAAGATACAAATAAACCTGATACACCAGGCCAAGTAAGAAGAAAGGACATAAATCCCAGACTGCCCAGCTTCACGTGCAAGACTCTTCTGTGCGAGAGGAGCACTTCCATATTCACATTCTATTTTGCAGGTGATGCAGCCTGGGCAGGCAAGAGGCAAGTGATCCGGGTTGATGGTAACCAAGAAATAATGGCTGATTTGTCACGCACAGGCTCTGCTGTCATGGTCATGCCTGATTAAGTTCTTGAGCACTGACTGGTTCATTTTTTCCCCCGAAACTCTCCTTTGCAGTGGCTTTCTGCCTGTTTCCCGGCTACCTAGCCAGAATGTGCTTCAAAGTCTCTCACGGATTTTCTCTCTTCCCTCTACTCCAGCAGATTTAGACTCACAGCCTCTGGATGGGTACAGAGACCTCATCAAGATACTCTGAATTAACTCTGAAGTGCTAATAAAGAAAAACACAAACAAAAAAAATATCCATGAGACAATTCCCTTGCTTAGCAATGGCCTGAGGCTATGAATTCAGTCAGCAACTCAATTCACTGCAGGTGAAGTTGAACTGCTGCAGGAGGTTCCTTATTCTTAGTGCCCATTTGTTTCTGCTAGCAAAGTGTTACTTTACAGATTCCTATTTGAAGCATTTACCAATATTCAGTTTTTTAACACGCATGTTCCTATTTCCAAGAAATGCCTTAGATACATTTATAACCCTATGTTGCATGTCACAATTACATTTTAATTTGAAAGAGTAACTGCAGACAGAGGAGGCACAGATGTAGTAAGATACTTCAGTCCCTCCAAAAGACAGGTCTGTGAGCAGCAGACATCTCTGAAGTGGAGGGCATTTGCTACTCTCTGCCTATAAGCTCTACTGCTTATGATATTTTCCTTCCTCAGACCCTTCTTACCCAAGCAGTACTTACTGTAAAAGTAACATTCTTCATGACTTATTAAATTACCTTCATTGGCACATCACTGTAGCTACACTGTGTTCTTCTGTAAGACTGGGAGAATCAGATGTGTATCTGCTTTTCTACTTTAACAAAGAGTAGAGTAGATACAAGGGTGTGTCAATGAAAACTGGTCAACACCGTTTTAAATGTAATTCTTTCTCTCTTATTTTCTCTCTCTCTTACTTTGCATTTTCCCTGCGAGTACGCACCAAATGACTGTGCTGCAACTCTGCCTTCAGTATTTTCATATAAATCTCACACAAACCATTAGGAGTAAAGCTTTACAGAACATTGGTTCTTCATTTGGCCCCAAGATATTAGTTCATCAGTGTTTAAAGATTTATGCAGTACAGTCTTAGCTGTACTTATGTGCTGAAATCATAACTCTGAGGAGATATTCATCCTTCAGGTAACTGAGAGCCTCAATTAACTGTGGCTCAGAAAACAGAATTTCGATTGTACCAAGTGTGGAATAGTTCCAGCAGATCGATTAATCAAGCCCTGCAATGAAGCTAAAAGCATGCCACAGACACATCTCCAACTATAGACTTGATGTCCATTACTTACTCTCAGTGCTTTCAGGATGGATCTGGAGCCCTGGGATTTTGGTCAGTTCTGAATGTATTAATCATCTAGTTTTGCTTGATCTCTCTCTGGACTCCCTCTCCATCAGGATGCATATTGTCTCCCTTCCTCTGAGTTCTACCCACACCACCATGTATTGCAAGTAGGAAAGCACAGCCCATTTCCAATCTGCATTTTCCCCTCATTTTCGGCTGTAGCTCCTTTCCCTTAGAAGGCACCTCACTTCTCTGCCACTCCTCGTTCCCTTGGCCAGTTCAGTCTGTACCTGCTGGCAGCCTCTGATCCCTGCCTATCTTTCAAATCTGTTCCAAAAAGAATTGGGATACAGTAAAAAAGAATGACGACAAAAGGAGATTAAAATAATCCAATTACTAGACTAAGCCAAAGGGATGGGGAAGTGTAGTTCTTACCGGTAATGCCTGTGTGTGGGCTGCCCAGAAGGCACCATTTCACAATGGGAAGGAGAAAAATAGGGTTTTCTTGAGAGGGAGTGTAAGAGGGGGGGACATGCGTCAGAGAACAAAGAGAAAACACAAAGACATTGTTAGTTGAAATAATAGGTTTCTGACTAATGTGATCTCATGAATGGCAGTAGCAGTGCAGAAAGCCAACACATAGCATCATGTTACTCGAACACACCTTAGCCCACAGTGACCACTCCAACCTAAGAACAAATTGAGGCAGCAGCTCTTTACTTACGGTGACAAAGAGAGATGTTTCTTGTGTTCCCAACAGAAGTTAAGACCCCTCAAGAGTCAAGCAAGCAGCACACTTGCAAGACAAATCTCTGAAAAATGACCAAGTCCAAACTCGGCATCTAGAAGTATTATCCCTGAATCTCCCCAGCATCTCTTTCAGTAAGGTCATGTCTTTCTCCAAGCCTGCTGCTAGAAGACGCCTGTGCCTTACCTGCTGCCCTCCCCTGTTTGGAAAAGCTGTACAGAGTCCCCAGCATCTGCTGATACTACACCTCTCAAACAAGCAAGTGGCCAGCAAGGGGCCAAGTGCCCCTGAAGTGGCCCCAGCACAAAGCAGAGACTTTGAAGCTAGGACCCCACTGTAGGAGCAGGCAGAGCTTCCCACGAACACTGCAGAGGAGGAGGACAGCACTACGGAAGGCCTGCCCCCAAGGAGACAGCATGTCCAGGGGGCACAGTCTCCCCTGAGAATCTGTACCAGACATCCTCCAGTTTGGGGTGCTCGGTTGCTGGATTGCCCATTGTCTTAACCTGGACAGTAAGTCCAGGTTGCCTTCATTCTCTGTAGAGAGCAGAATTTAGTTTCTAGAAATAATTTTTCAAAAGCTGTCACAAGTTTACAGGCCATGACGTCAGGGCTGTGTCTGAGCATCCACAGTTCCCTGATGGGCAACTGCCTGACTCGTAAGCTCCTGAGAGCTGGGCCCCATCACGTGAAACTGTGCATTTGAGTACAATGGCAAACAAAATTCACAGCTGTTTGTGAAAGCTTCAGCTTAACATGTTCCATTAGCTGACTGAAGCAAATCTGACATTCAAAGAACATAATACACATCATGGCTTACGAGGAAAAAGCAACTCAAGCCAGACTGATGAGTGGAAAGAGAGAACTTATCCTGAGAATGTGCTGAGACTTTACACATTTTGCCATAGCCAGTATCCTTTCCACTGTCGCTAGAGAGCAAGTAGATGCAAAGAAGAGACAACGTCAAGGTCAAGACTTTATGTGTCACCCATCTTACATGGTTTCTTAAAGGTATTTGGAAATTCAGACAGTTCTCTTTTGAAAAGTTTGTTTTGTTTCGTTTTTTTTTTTCTTCTTCACAAATGCCTCCATGTCTTTCCAAAACAAAAAATGAAAAACAAATACACCAGTCTACTCCAAAACTACAATAATCAATTGATTTGGACAACTCACAGAGGTCACTATCAGTAACAGTAACAAATAAGTATGTTTAGCCCAACTCTTCTCAACTACCTGCAGAAACGAGCCAGAGTAAGCGTGCAATGGAGGAAAGACAGGTTTGGGGGGGAGGGGGCAGGACAAAAAATCCAAACACATTTCACCTTGAAAATGAAGCCTGGCAGAGAAAAATATTATGATCAAGGCAGTGAAGCAAGAGTATCTAAAATCCGAGCCTGCTAATACTCTAACACAATCCAAGTCACTTAAATCTCTGAAGAACAGCAGTGTGTGTAAAAAGACACATAAAAAGTAAGGACTGCTGACAGATCCAAGACAGTCTCTCCTAGTACGCTGCAGGTAAACCTCAAAGCTGCAATTCAGAAAGTCAGCTGCTGCTGTTAATGGAAATTCTTGCTGCACATACACAAGTGTAAAGAACTATTTCCCTCATCTTGTATTACTCTCCACCAGTGCAGAAGCCTTTATAAACTCCCAGCATTCAACTGATAGTGGGTAACTGGATAGTGTAAACACCTGCACCTAGCAACAGAACTGCTGCAGACCATAAAGAAACCCAGCATCTTGATCTAAGCCAAGTTAGGTTTAAACGTTGCAAGCAGAAGGCACTGCATAAAGACAGAGAAGCAGCAGCAGCAAGCACACTTTTCAGACCTGAGACTGTCATTAAAAGTTTTCTTCTCTCCCCTTTTGAAAGTCTTTCGATGGCAATTCTACAGAAAATAATTTTTCCTCCTCGATATACTATTTTCTCCTTCCAAACAATAAACTACTGCTGAGAGAACCAGGTCTTCCAAGTGCTATCTGCTATTCTCCAGGCTGTGATTCCTCAAGTTTCCTAGAAACTTCCCTTCATGGAGAAAACTTGAGCAGTCTGAGATTGCTAAATTATTCTTTTTCACCAAAGGAATGTTTTTGGAGCCTCCAAGATGGTGGCTACTTCACCTTCTTAATTTCAAATTCACACAGGTCCTCAGAAGTAGAAACATCCTGGAAAAGGAAGGGTAGAAGAGTATAAATCCTACTAACAACCTCAGCATGTCTGACAAGATCCTGAAGTAGGCAACCATGCCCAGAGCTGGGAAAGGCAGCTCCTCTGAGCAGTTGTTGTAGAGTTTCTCTCACTAGTGTCCACCAATTAGCGTGCCATGGGGATTGATCATGCCATCACTGGCTTGTGAAGTATGTAAGCAGCAGTGGAAATACTGGGCAAATAAATTAGCGGTGAGTTTTGTACATTTTTGTTGAGGTTTATTTTAATTCAGAAAAAAAGAAGCAGCAGCCTGTAAGAGTATCACTCAGGTAACTGTCTTGTAGAGCACCCAAAACTCCCCTGGCCTGAATAACAAGTCAATGAAAACTTGGGGTTTAGGGCCTAGGCCCTACACAGCAGACATACCCCTCCACTCTGTTGGGTACCTCAGTGCTATTTACATCTCTGCAAAAGAAGGTTTCCATTTTTAGTGCTGCTTTATTTCCTCAAGGTATCAGGAAGCTTAGCATTCGAGTTACAACTACAAGCATACCATAGATTCATGTTTTAAGCATGCCTACCATTTTTCCTCTTTTGCAGACCTGAAGCATCATATCCACCATAAACCTCTAATGTTTAGTGGTTTATGACTCCCCTTCCAGTCAGACTCATTTATGTGATTATGTGCCATGTGTCCTGAGAAGGCAGCACCAGAGCTGCTGTTCCCCAGGGGAACCTGATTGAAACTCTCAGCTTTTTGAGAGGTGGTAAGCTGAACACTCGCCAGCTCTTAAAGCAGTAACTCAACATTGGTACCCCAAACAAAACTGGCATTTGCCAGGCTATTATCTCTTCAGACATCAATTTCTTAACTCAGCATTAGTCTGTAAGCTTTCACGGCTGCATCCTACAATTCCCTCCTTTTCCCATCAGTTGGCTTATGAAGGTACAGTCCCAGGGGTGTTTCCCAGCAATATTATTTCCCAGCAATGTTCTTCCAACTGAAGCATGTGCTCCCAGCTGCAGCTGGGTCATAAGGATGCTGTGAGTTTCTTCTAACTACAGCTGATGTCACCTTGGTTCTTTTCCAACTCTTTCTGAGCTTCTTACTGCCTCTCTCCCAAATCACAGAACTGGACTGTTCTCTCATGCTCTAATTTGGACTGGAATGAATGCAAATCAACCCACTCTGCTTACATAATTTTTTAATTCTCTACCCAGTTTATATAGATATATAAAGGTACATAGACACGTTTGTATGTTGTTCTTATTGAGTTACTTATTTATCCTCTCTTCCCCTCTACTTGAAGGGGATGGATTTTGCTTTTCTATAATTGCTGCTTCTGATGGTGTTCATTTTTATGCTAAGGTGACCTTTTACAAACACTATTCTTGGATTTAGGATTCGTACCTGTAGCCTGCCAATCATTTATCACTGCTCCACAGGGCATGCTCAGTTCCACCCTTTACACAGCCCTTCTGAAAGTAGATTCATTTAATATTATGTTTACACCTTTCTTCCACATTTCCTTTTGTGACTGCAGTGTGTCCAAATGACACACTCTCTATTGAACAGTCTCCCCAATAAAACCAACAGATTCATTGCTTCAATACAGGAAAGCACTTTCAAAACTTGCCTATATTTATTAGTTAATGTACATGCTAAGACTTTAGGTTTCTTAAGACAGAAAGGTCTGTATGTATCTGCAAAGGGATGCTTCAGATGCTTCTGAATGCCTGGAGTCCAGCAATTAATCTTTCATAGCACAGGGTGGCCCAGATCACGCAGACCCAGCAGTTTATGCCTGCAGTAGGTGCTAAGACCCTACTCACATTTATCCTTTAACCCAGATCCAATCTACACATTCAGCCTCCTGAAAAATTCTAAACCATCTCCTGTGAACAGCAGCTAACACTCATCCACTTCAGGACTCGTGGAATTTAACTGCATCATGTTAATACCACTACTTGCTAAACGCTTGAGAAAAAGGAATTAAGCTTCCACCTTAGAAAAGAAAATCCTTAAGTACTGCTAACTCTAATCCTAAACTCAGCAAGGAGGTAAAAATACTATTCACCTCTTCACTCCCATCAGCTGTCAATCTGCACAGAGCCATTCTCCACTCTCAACTGCAGAAAGATGGCACAGTCACAAAAGCTCAAAGCACAATGATAAAAGATTTGAATTTGAGTGCACACATACAGCTGCCACAGTAGAAGGCAGAGGAATCTTCTTGCTTGCTTCTTAAAACTACTACCATATTTGTGTTTTGTGTTCGCTTCTCTAGGACCCAGTGACCCAAAGCACAGAAAGCTGCTAAGAATTAATCTGGGGAAAGCCTTGCAAGAACCTTGCCTTGAGAACAGAAGATGGATCTAAAAGAAGTAGGATGGAACAACCCTGGAATATTTAGAATAGAGGGAAACAAGAAAGAATACACAAGTAGAATTGTAAAGGTATTAGCAGCTGAAGCCTCGTAGAGGGGAGATGTCAGGGAAGTAAATTCAGCGCTGTTTCCTAATCATTAACTTCACTTTAGCAGATAACTTGGCAACAAGCCAAGTGCAAGGTCCTGCACATGGGTCAGAGTGGTCCCAAGCACAAATACAAGCTAGGTGATGAGTGGATTGAGAGCTGCCCTGCATTACTTGGGGGTACTGGTCAATGAAAAACTGAATATGAGCCAGCAATGTGCACTCACAGCCCAGAAAGCCAGCTCTATCCCGGGCTGCATCAAAAGCAGTGTGAACAGCAGGTCCAGGGAGGTGATTCTTCCCTTCTACACCACTCTCGTGAGACCCCACCTGGAGTACTGCATCCAGCTCTGGAGTCCTCAGAACAAGAAAGGCATGGACCTGCTAGAGCAGATCCAGAGAAGGCTACAGAGATTAGGGGGCTGGAACCCCTCATCTCTAAGGACAGGCTGAGAGTTGGGGGTGTTCGGCCTGGAGAAGAGAAGGCTCCAGTGAGAACTTACAGTGGCCTTCCAGCATTTAAAGAGGGCCTACAGGAAAGATGGGGAGGTACTCTTATCAGGGATTGTAGCAACAGGACAAGGGGCGATGGTTTTAATCTGAAAGAGGGTAGATTTAGACTAGATATTAGGAAGAAGTTCTTTACTGTGAGGCACTGGAACAGGCTGCCCAGAGACACTGTGGATGCCCCCTCCCTGGAAGTCTTCAAAGTCAGGTTGGATGCAGCTTTGAGCAACCAGATCCAGTGGGAGGTGTCCCTGCCCATGGCAGGGGGCTTAGAACAAGCCAAACTTTGAGGTCCCTTCCAACCCAAACCATTCTACAACTCTGTGATAATGAAGATCCTCAGGTTTCCACAGCTACTATGGTGACAAGATAAAATTTGGATACATGTTCCATCCTCCTTCTGGCTACCAACCCTAAGTTAATAGATGCCTTTAAACCAGCCTGGCTGGGAACCTTAATGGAGCTGGAAAATAGCCCGGATAAGTGAGGCTATTTTCCTCTCATTGATCTGCTGAGTAATCACTGGGAAGAGGCAGCACTCAGGTATGAACAAGACATCTAAAGTCAGAAGAGATGGGGAAGGCAATAAAAAGCCTCTCAGTGGCCAAACAGCGCAACAGGCAAAAGTCTTAGGAAAGTTACATCACAGCAGTGTAGGCACATCACCTTCCTGCACCAGCGCGTGTAGAATCACTGCAGCCGGAACAAAGAATCAGCAGTTTTGCTCAGTGGCAAAGTTAAGCTGGCAGTACAGATCCACGCTTGCCTTACGAGAGACACGCATGCTCTTTCTGAGTCTTGCTTGGAAGCTGAGTGGCTAGAATACAGATGAATGGGTGAGAGGAAGAGGAAGATAGTGAGATATGGACCAAAAGGCTGCTGTCTGGGACGAAAAATAATTGTGAGAGCACTGGGAGAAAACTTAAGATTATTATGACTCTTGACTGCATATGCTGTCAGACAGCTGACAAATCCCCCAAAAGGAAAGGTGCCAAGGTAAGTCAAGACTGCTTCTCTCCTGTCTCTTGTCTCAGGTAACTCTGGTTAGAAGGCTACATTAGTAACAGCTTCCCTTAATATAAGACACAACTTTAGTATTATTAGATGTAGATTCTACCCTGCTCTGCAGGCAAGAGTTCATTGTGCTTCTCTAGTTGAACACTCCCTTCTGTCCAAAGCCAAGCAGCTGCTGCATGCAGAAAGAAGAGAAAATGACTGACTATAGCCAGAATATCTGCACTGACCTGTTTTGCCCTTACATAAAAGGGAAGACAACTACCTTAAAACTTGCCTCCATTAACTTGGCACTGCAGTGGGCTATGGCTACCATTTGACTAGCACCCTGACAGAATGATCAGCAGCAGTAACAGGCTCTTGTGTATCATCTCCAGCAGTCCCAGACCTGGGCTGGCAGTACACACCACTGGCTGAAGGCTCCTAAAGCATCTGACTTCCCCAAATGGTAACACTGTGGACGAAACTGAACATCTTACCTTTCTAAAACAGAAGTTTAAGACAACTGAATTTCTTGCATCCCAGGTTACATCAGAATACTTCACAGTAAGACACATATTCCCTTAATATTACTACCAGAAGGAGTAGCCAGGTGTCAGTAAATCAAGATACCATAGGTCTGTACAAACTCTCATGGGAAGACAGCCTGTGCCTCAAAGAACATGTCATACCATCTTTCTTATTCACTGCTGTTGCAGGAACAAGATCTAGAAACCAGAATCCTATTTATTGTTTTTCAGCCTTCAAAAAGAAAATGTTCCAAAACACATTTAGTTCTTATTTTCTCTCATATATATCTGTTTCATTCCCAATGACTGACAAAACATCCTCATAATCCACACACAGGCGCTAATTGGCCCAGATCCTTGGCCATCTCAGAAGAGAGAGCAGACACCAGTTGACTCTGGATTCTTTTACTTGCCTCTGGAAGCTGCTCCTTCCAGAAGAGATAACTCATGTTGATGCACAACACAGAAAGTTCATGTTCTCACTGTCAGAGCTTCTCTTTCATTTACAAAAGCACAGATGTCCCGCTGGACAGTACAGACAGTACCTTTCACCAATTCTGAATTCCTCTTACAAAAGCATTTGTGATGGTCATACAGAGGCCTCAGGAACACGTGAGGACACAAGTGCAAAGGTGGAGTTGATGGCCCAGTGACTCTGTGCAGTTGAGGTTGTGCTGTGCACAATCTTTCTCCTCTGCTGAGCTCCACAAGCAGAATTCTCATGCCAGGGAGAATTAGCTACTGCAGACCCAGACTATGTTTTCAGTAACTTTGATCTTACTACTACCATCAGATCAGAGACAGAAACCTAATACTCAACTTCAAACAGCTTCAAGACCAAAGATGGCCCAAGTATCTGAAACTTATTGCCTTCTTCCACCCCTCTGCAATACCAGTTGACCCAGGAAAACATATTACCTCACCTTCAAAAACCATAATACACATGATCTTTGAAGAGAAGGGAATACTGAGTGGAACATACTTCACCTGGTTCACAGAAAAGGCTTATTTTTTAAGTCTCATGGCAGCCTAGTGGCCAAATCCTGTGAAATGAAGGAAACTCTCAGCTGAAACACTGGAAGAGATACTATCTACCAGGCTATGTGCTACAAAGCCATTTACACCAGACAGGAACATGTAAGAGGAAGTGGTAAGGCCATAACTTCCCATCCATGAAGTTCAGCTTTTTCTTAACACCTCCTATAATTAGTTTCTCTTTCTGTCAAGTACCAAACCCCGACTAATTTCTGTCGACTTGTCAGAGGAAGCTTACAGCACTCTGCACCTGGTTGGAAGGCCTCGGTTTCCCCAAGTGGCCTGGCAAGCACAACCATAGAAGAAAACAACCACAGCTGCACCACTGTCTGCAGCACAGACGCAGGACTGCCATTCTGGAGTCCCATGCAGCAGCAGAGGCCTTATAATGGAAGGGCAATTCAACTGGTTTCTTTCCATTGAACTGTAACCTAAGGCTCTACCCAGCTACCACGTAATTGTCCCTTTGTATTTAGACAGAATGGCCTTGGTCAGGGGTGTCCTGCCTTGGTAACGATTGGCCACAGAGCTCCCAAACAGAGCAGGGCTTTCCCAGGGTCACACTGCGTCACACTGTCAGGGATTTTCTGCCCAGATCTTCATTTGTGGTGCCCTTAACTCCTGACTTATGTTTTCAGCTTTTATTTTGCCATCTCCTGAAAATAAAAATTTAAAGATACACTCTAAACAACTGCTTGTTATTTTAGGAGGCAGAGTTGTTAGTTAAGCAGTGAGCTGATCCCTCTGTGCAGGCACTGAGCTCTCATGGACTAAAAGGCACCTCTGCCAGAGACTTGTTCTTTGAGATTCAGCCTCCAGTAATGTGCCTTACGCTACTACGGCAACATGATACCATTCTAACAAATTCATTATTTGCATGACAGAGTTTTACTAGCTTTTGAATGTCATATAAATGTTTCCCACACACACATGCAGAGGCCCAAATTAATTCATAGATTTCAGGCACATAACAAAGGTACCTTCGTTACAAGCTTCGTCTCCGCAGGCTCCCATTTGTAGTTCCTAGCACCTGTGAAGATAGTTAGAGATGGACACATCCTGGAGATAAAAATGGAGTTTGAACATTTCTGATGCTACCATTCCTGCATCTTTCCAGCACCTCCTTAGAGGTGCTTAAAGCACGTGCAACACTGATTTATCTATCTCAGTGAAATACCGGAGGTCACAGGGGGTAATATCAGGTCTTATCAAATAAGATTTTTTATTTACCTTGTTTTTCTTCTGGACCACAATAGGCACCTCATGCCTCTGGGCAAAAAAACAGCTGAACAAAGATGCCAGTTCACATCTGTGTGTTGGGAACTGTCTTGTGATTAGACTAGAAAAGATTTCCTCACAGTTTTAAGTAAAATGGTTTGATACTGTTCACAATCGTCAAAAATAAACCCTCTCAAAAAAACCCAAACCCTAAATTCTTTTTAAACCATCTTTAAAATCTGCTCAACAAAGAGACCATCAGATGACCCATAGCAAATGGAGCTAGAGAGGCACCATATGTTACCTTGTCCCTGCTTATGTAAAACACTCAGGAGCTGTCATTTTCATGCCTGAATCATGAATCTACTATTGACAGTCCTGGAGGCACACGTTCTGGTCAGCTTATCCATTCCCTTCTAGAGGTACACAAACCTGCAGTAGGTAAGGACTTAAGACAATCACTAGGCATTAAGCAATACGCTTTTGGTAGGATAAGTAGGAATTTGAAGTTTTTATCCCCCACCATGAGTAAAGCAGCCATTATATAACTAGTCTTGATACATGCAACAACAAACCTGTCACATTCCACACAACACTATTTCCACTACAGTTAAAAGCAATGCCAAGGTGTTCAAGATAGATACCGTGACATTTTGGAATTGTGTTCTTTGTGCATAGGCTTGTACCAACTTAGAACCTACACGTACACTGCAGCTAGCCAGCTTGCTTCACTGTATCTTCAGTGTCTCTGAGTTCCCACAGCTGTAAAGATATGCAAAGTTAACTTAAATGCTACATATGCAAAGTTAACTTTTAAATGAATGTGCCTCAGCCAAGGCAGTTGTGCACGTGCTGAGCACAGATACAAGTTGTTCTAGCAGTGCACATCTGTTCTTGCGAAGAACTGTAGGGTGACTTTTGCTATCTCATGTGGATAATAGTTTTCTTGGGTATTTCTTATGCCTAAATCACTCTTCAGACTCACCTGTACTCAGATACTTTGACAAAACAGTACAACGTATGAAGTTCTGTGCTGCATCCACAACATTGACAGATCTTCCTTCTTTCTGCAAGTGGGTCTTTGATGATCAGTATATAAGCATAGGGAGTATCTTCTGATGCCTGAAGAGGCCCCCATTCTGCAGCCTTCCCTTACCATCTTCCCCGGTAGAGCTACAGCGTGTAAAGAACTCCCCGAGTCTGGCTAAGAACAGACTTAGAAATTGGACTGGACATCAGAGAATGCTGCCAAAAAGTGAAGCTCTACTGCAGAGCTGCATAAAGGGTCAGCACTCAAAAAGCAGGGGATGCTAGAGATCCACCCCAATACCTCTCATCCTGGGAATACTAAAACTAAAATATCTTCTAGAAGACAGCAGCTCAGAGCAATTCTAAAAGCCGTTGAGATTTCTACAACACAGGGTGAAAAAGGAGAGAAAAAGGTAGCAGTCAGGACTCACATGGAGAAGCAAAAGGGACCTTCCTAAGTCAGTGCAAAGATGGATACATGGACGGGGTTGTTGAGCAGCCTCATGTGTTGCCTCATGAAGCAGTACACAAATTGATACAAGTCTTACAGTGAGCTGTTGGCCCCAAGAGAGGCACAAGGGGCCAAATAGTGCAGTACAATAACACAGGACTGACCAAACCTCTGCTTTTGACATGATCTTGGATGAGTCACTCCACCTCTTCTGTGCTCCTGGCTGCCATCTGGCTAATTAGACTATACTATTTGGTGTGAGGGCTGCATCTAATCACAGATTAGTTTGGCAGCTAGTGCAACTGGTTACCAACACTGCCAAAAGCCATCAGGCAAAACCAGAATGCAGCGAGCAAGTGTGACAGTCATTGCAGAAGCACCGAATTCACACGGAGTCAAAAAGGCTGCATGACTCTGTGGCTCACAGCACCAGTCTCACTTGCTCAGTCATCTGTTTCACATGGATTCCCAAATTTACCAAAGCATTTCTTTCAGGAAGTCTGAAGGTGCATCTCTAAGCCAGATAAAAGCATTTGTATTTAACAGCATATTCAACAAGCTGCTCTGTACAGCACTTAAGAGTAAAGGAAATATTACTGCAGTAGAGCTCCTCATTAGCAATCTAATTAGCCATTTGAAAATAATTAACATTCCTTTCTATAAATGGAACTGATGACCCATTACATCCATCAGCCAAGCAAAACAAATGCTGAAGGTAAGGGAGGTTTGTTCAGGGAGACAGCAAGAGAAACATCCAGCAGCAGTACAAGGAAAAATGAACATGAGGCGCAAATGTCCCTGACCGATGAAGACTGGGCTCTGCAAGTGGTACGTGCCCATCTGATGTGTGCACCCAGCATTCACACTGAGCATTCTCCTTCCTCTGTCTCTGTGACTCACTGATAATCCATCAGCTGAGTTGCCGAAAAATTCCGCACTCCCAGTTCATTTTGAAAGCCAGATTTAAAGGCTCTCAAATTCAACCATTCCCTGTCACAAACAGCTCTCTCCATTTGCAAAAAAATCCCCGGAGGTCATATATTTTGACTATTAAAACACTCTCAAAATGAGAATTGAAATAATCCTCTATTTCATGTCACATGCAGCCCATTTCTGTGGCCCACAGCAACAAGTGAGGTGATGGCTACAAACAGCCTGAAGTACACTTCTCCAGGTTTCACCTGACTGGGTGATCAGTCGGGATGCCATAAAAGAGTTACGCGTACGTTTCTCGATCAGCGCACATTTGACATCAGTGTGGGTGAGCAGCAAGTCACAGGCATCACTGTCGTGGGATGTGTGTGTATGGATGGATGAGATAGGATACGGGTCAACATCTCACTGCCTGGTGCAGAAGAACTGCGGTTCGATACGCTGCTTCAGGGCGGGACAGCAGAGAAAGGAGAAAGAAGCTACAATGGAGTTAAGCTTCCCAGCACCAGGTGACGTAGGAAAAATTCAGGTAGCATAGGAAGCATAACAAATCCTGAAGATGAAGTTGCATTTTCAGCCATTTCCATGTTTGATGTATATTTACATTTCCCTGGCAGGAAAGCTGCATGCTCATAGCCTTCAAGTGTGATTGCAGGGAGGGCGAAGCTCAGCCGTACAAAAAGCTTCCACAGCTACATCACTATGGAAACCACAAATCCATTGCCTGCTCTGTCTGTCTACTTCTTTTGCTAAAAAACAAAGAAAGGATTTTGTCTTTTCACTTCTGTCAAGACCACAGGGGGACAAACACAATTTACCTGCTTCAGGGCCATCCCCTTCAACCTTTTCTTCCTTGAGAGCCCTCTTTTTGAAACTTATCAACCCAGCTGGGCAATCTTCCCCCCAGGATGCTTCTCCTGCTTCTTTTAGTGAGGACTCTTCAAGTGCAGTCTGGGATTTTATCTTAGCCTCCACAGCTTCCCTCAGCTTCTGGACTAGGACAACTTCAAAGGTGGCTCACTCTACGGCAAATCCAGCAAGGTGGTGTAATAAGAAACTAAAAACTGCTCTGGACACAAGTTATAGCGTCTCGTTTTGACTAAATTGTCATTCACTTCCTTTCCTCAGAGCTCTTTAAGAACATCTGAAGTGCTTTCAGAGTGGGATAAAGGACATTACAAGACATCTGTAAATGCAAGGGTTAAACTTTTGCTTTAAGAAGCCCATCATTTCTACAGCACTTGCTAATTATACATAGCTTTTCCCACACTAAAAATCTGAATATCTCTCAGAAAAGCCTAATAACCAAGAGCAACTCTGGAAGATGGAAAAGGAAAGTGGGGAAAAATGCTCCAAAATCTGAACAAACCTTAAGCAATGCAGTTCTTGACACTGGGCACCTCTTACCTGAGCTCAGAGCAGTTCATGGAAGAATCAGTAGAGAATTTAGTCTCTGCAGCTCCTCAGTGCCTCTCAACTTCAGCTGTCAACTGACAACCATTACACACAAAAATGCCCACGGGTAAACAAGTTGAGAAAAAGCTACACATTTCACAGAAGAACCCAAGCAGCCATTTAAATGCACTCCTCTCCACTAAAGCACTCTGTATGGATAGAAAAGTCTTGCCTGTGCTCAGGGAACTTTTAACTTCTTAGAACTTTGGCTTCTTAGCAAGACAGAGCTAGGCACAAATTGACATAATGCAAGTTCTCTTACAAAAACCAAAGCAATACTACACAAAAGATGCTTCCCCACACCTCCCTTTTGCAAAATGGTCCAGAGCAGCCAGTGCTTCCACCTTGGTCCTAACTCACTGCCCTCACCTCACAGCCAGTTCCAGGCTGGCATTACCAGACGTGTCTCAGTTTCATCGGTGTAACAAGAGCTCCTACCAACAGCCCACAGGATGATCAAAGGTTACTTCTGTGTCTTGAAGGATGTCACAATGCACAAGTGAGCTTTATGGAGGACAAGCTAAGCAGAATGGTGCTCATAGTCTGCAGGGTTGTGTCCCCTTGGCTTTGGAAGGAGATCTGTCTGCATCTCCAGCAGACAGCATCCTGAACAGCCTGAGTGGATGGAACATACAGGAGGCATCGAAGGAATGAATAATTCACAGCCTTGTTCTACTGCCAATGGATCTGTGTTTTCTTATGCTCATACGGTGCTCAGTTTTTGTTTTAACAGTAATAGGAGACGTCTGTGCTTCCTTTGATGGTTCTTCAGGGCAGGCAATAAGCACCATTTGCTCTACTCACAGCGATAGTACCATACACTAGAGCACTTGCCAGACACAGCTTTCTTCAGAAGTACTCATGGCTGCATCACTGAAAAAATGGCTGGACTCATTCCAAGGTTCAGTCCATCACAAGCAGCCTTCCCAGGAAGCTGCTGACACTTGCTTTGTCATAACCTTGCAGCACTGGACTTTAGTGCTCAGTAGATGATACTTTTGATCAACGGAAGCCCTGTATTCAGCTACACAGTGGGCAGCAAGATCACAGTTGGACTCGAGGCAGCAGCTGACTCTGCTTATCCACATCATTTGCATTGCCACAACTCAGACTACTGCCTTCCTTCTGCAGGTCACTGGGTCTGCTCTCCAGTCACAGAGAGAGGCAGAGGTCTGTCAGAGCAACAGTACCTATAAGAGTGGGACAAGAGAAGACCCTAGCATAGGAGTTCTTGGGCACTACCACTAAGAGAAGGAAAAGAGACCCCAGAGGAAGATGCTACATGAATCTGAATTTTATAAACATAGCACCTACACATTCAAAGCAAGTTCCCAGATATAGGTAAAGTACTGTGCATGACCTACCCATGAAACCTTATCCACAACAGGGAAAACAATACTATAGCCTGAACTGCTGTAAGCTGTATCAGAGTACCTGTGCTTAACCTCCTGTTAGGGCACCACACCACACACTGCAAACACAGAGTGCTCTGGAAATGCTGCAGGGTCTGGAGTTTGTTGTTCTGGTCCCACAATGTCCAGCCTCTCTACCAGGATCAATATAAAATTTCACTCCAGGATATAAACCACTCTTCCAATTTGATAGCATTTTACATCCACTCTGTGTGAGTCTAACAGACAGCCATAGTTACAGGAGAGTGGCAAGATGAGCCTAGAAAGATGAGGAGAGTAACACACTGGTGAATCAGGTGCAGAGACTGCACTGCTTGTTAGGGCCAGGAATAGATTCCTCATCATCTGACTCCCACCTGTGCTTTTACCACTGGAGAGAGCAATTCTCTGCTCTTTACCTACTGCTCTGGTTTAGCTCAGAGATGCTGCTCCACTGTCCTCGTTCTAACTGCCTAAGGCTATCTGTGTGTGAGCTTTTAAAGAGACAATAACATTGGAATAAGTTTGGCAATATAAATTGCCAGCAATCACAATAATGTGACCCAAAGCAGACAGAAATCAAGGGAGATGTGTGCATAAGGCAATCTTACTCAAACTGCCAGAAAGCAAACTGCAGTTTGAACCAATGGAAATAACTTTATGTCTCAACCATCCTTTATGCATTTTGCATATTTAAATTTCAAAGGTCCACTCTATTACACAATCAGTTCTGTACTCAGAGAACTGCTCTGGTCTTCTACACTACAAGTACACGCCCACCAGTTTCAAGCTCCAGCCCTTACCTTTTCCAGGGAGGAATTCTGGAGGTCTCCCGTTTTCTGGTCAGCTCCTGGTTCACAGCATCCACAGGTTGACCGGGTTGCCTCCAGCAAGTCCAAGCCGTTTCAGACGCCAGCCGTTTTCAGACTAGGTGCGTGTGACCAACAGCTAATACACCAACCAGCCCGTTTTCCTAAACCAAAGAAGTACAGTTTAGTCTTAACGAAGCACAGTGCAAGAGAGGTTGTAAACCCTGAAAGAGCTACGTGTATGGACAGATTAGCTCCAGTACATGGCGTCCTGGCAGACCTGACTTCTTCAGAGGCTCAGGCAGGCACCTGTACTTGCCCCTTGCAAAGGGCGGCTCCCAGGCAGCTGCCTCTCCTCTATCCTTTCGGATCCCAGTTAGAGCAAACACACAGAGCAACCTCACTGAAGCCCATGATCAAAGGTCCTCACTGCCACCACCTCAGCCAAAGTCTTGGTTAACCCTTGAAGAGTCTACCAGAAAGTGCTTTAACTCTGCTTTCACAGATGATCTGTCAGTTTTTGAAGTAACGCTCACTGCTGACTCCTTTTCATCCCCATCCTCCCTCTCCTAACACTGCCTCCCTATGTACCCCACGTCCTCTCCTCCTCACATCTCCAATCATCACACTTGTCTTCTCCCTTCCCCACTCTGGGACAGAGCACGGTCTTCACATAAGCAGGCCCTTGCCACCGCCACTGCCTTGCACCCACCACCCCAGCTCATTCCTGGGGACACCGGCTCCAGTGACCCGACTGCCTTTCACCTCCAGGTTGGGCTCAGGCAGCACAGCTACATGACCGAGGCAAGCAGAGCCCGTGAGCTGGGGCTGTACTTCTCTTCAAACGCTGACATTTGGGATGCCACACTCCCTATTTTCACAGAAGTTGCACCGCGAGGTGCCAGCTACAACACGCAAGTATCTAACACCATACTCGCAGCAGCTTCACAGATCTTACATTCCAAGGGCTTGTATATACCTAGCATTTTTCTGGATTAATTGCATATGAAGAAGTTAGAGCAAGGACATTTATGTGTCAGAGTGCGTAATGAACAGGATCTTCACATTATCTTAATGAATCTCAAAGTTTCTGAGCACCAAAGTCCAACAGGAATTCAAGAGGAACTTTTTCCTTAAAATAAATTTTAAAAGATCTACACTGTTTCTATTTAGATAACACCAAACTACAAAAACACTCCAATTAAAAATGCAGATTAAATAACTAATCCTCCCCCAACAAAACCCTCCCACCGAGATTAATGGAGCAATGAATAGCATAAAACCACTAATTAAATCGATGTAACATGGGCATTATAGAGACACATTTAGCACCTTCTGCCTCTGTACTAAGGCTTGCGTCTACTTTGGAGTCTCTTATCGTAAGAAACAGTTGCTACTGTAACAGATAGGTATTTGTGTAAGAAATTGGGAAAGAATTGGTGGTCAGCTAGCTTTGGTACAAATTGTTCTAAACTTGATTCTCCTAAAAATTACTCGCATGTATTCTATTTTCATTATCACATTTTATCACAGTTGGATATAGGTTTCTACTGAATTATTTATCAGACACAGGCAAACCACATTTTTAGATGTGTTTTCCTAGGATCACTGGAACACCAAGAACACTTTTTACATAGTTAGGTCTATTTGTCTGTAATTTGATTGGTAAAAGAGTGAGGAACAATATCATACAACATAAGCAACTGCAACACACTGCCAGCTCCTTCAACGCAGAAATATGAACATTACAACAACAACAGGTTGGCTTCAAGCTACCCTAACTTCAGGACAAGGTACTCCTGCTCAATTCAACCCCTTCCCTGGCACCAGCACTCAGGCCACCCATGGGGCTTCACCGGGAGCCAAACCAAAGACCTCAACAGCCGTTTGAATGCTACCCTAATGACAGTGAGTTTTCAGCTGTATCACCTCTCAGATTTGGCTCACAGGCCACCACCTCGGAGGAAGTAGTTCCTTTTTCACAAAAAAACCCTGCATTTCTGTGAAGCACTCTGAAAGTTCTGGATTTACATGGAGGGTCATGCAGATTTCACTTTCAACTGAAGTCCCAGCACACCTTTTGATGAGGACTCTTGAACCTGTACACAGACCAGTAGGGATCTGAACATCTCTGAACCCAGACTGATAGTCAGAGCACAAAACATGGTAGGTTTGGCTGAACTTCCTTCCCAAAAGTACTGAATTACCTCAGAGAATTACCTAGGGCATGCATTGCTGTACAATTCCCATCTCCTGAAAAGGAAACGCCTCTCTTCGGGAGCAACAACAACAAAGAAATCACTGGGAAAACAATTCTGTAAAGCAACAACTTACAGTTACCTATGGAAAGCAAGTGACTTCCAAGGTTAGGTTCATCCTTTCCCAGATACCTGCAATGGGTCCCCTTTACTGAAAACTTCTGGCAAAGTCTTGAGAAGCACATGAGACCTCCAGAGTTTCAAAGTTCTTTTAAATTAAAACACTGCCACCCAACAGCTGAAGAGGCTTGGGCAGATGCCCGTACCCCCACACAACTACATTATCTGCAAATGCTTTGTCGCTGTTTATTGACAAAGGCAGAAATACATTTAGAATAACAACCAAGAGTCTTTTATTTTTTGTTTTGGTTATCCTGCAATCTGTCATTATTAAAGAAAAGAAAAAAAAAGAAAGAAAGAAATTAAACTTGTCAAACAGACACACAATCAAATTTCCTCATGCTGCTAGATCTGTCTTACATTATTAGACATTCACTTTTTTCCTCCATGTACACTCACCCCTGCTTATGTTCCTTCCATTCTGATCCTGCTAAGGCAATGAAAATGAACCAGCTGGGTTTACATCCAAGTTTTCATGCATTACCACCGCTCCCAACATTTTGGGGCCAATGGGCCACTTGGAGTGTTTTAAGACTTCTCACAGCTTGCCACATACCCCTGCCATCTACCTTCGACCACAAATCTCTCATGCACTTTCTTATTTTTCATGGTCCCAAGGATGAGCTACAGACTACCTTCCATAAGCTGTTGAACCACCAAAGACTCACTGGAGGGAATGGTTATTTACTTATGTGCACTTACATACGCTTCATTAAGAGCTCATCTAACTTTTCTTCTGGTGATTTCAAGTTCTGTGAATACTTTTGTCAAAACCTGGGGTCTAAATCCGACCTCGCAATGTGGCAGGTTAAACAGGAGGCGAGTTAAAAAGGAGCAATTCTCACAGAACTCCACCTACACTTGCTTTATGAAGAAGTACAAAACACATGTTACATCATGAAAGCAAACTCACAGGCTTTTTGGTAATTGAAGGCAGGGTACCGTTGCCTAGCAACTCATCTGATTACCATTTTTTCAAGTATCACATGCACACTTCGATATGTTGTATAATAATGTCTCACTTTTATGCTGCCTAACCCCAGGGGGAAGGAAAATTTAAAAAAATTTTTAAAAAAGGGAAGAAAAAACCCTACCAAAATGAATTACTCCAGTCTCTTTTCTGGCAAAAGAGAAAGTACAAGACAGTAGCTCAAAACCAGGCTGAAACATTAGTATTCTTGAATTTTATTCCCATCTTTTTCTGGATTGCTGAATGTGCTTACACAAGCATTTTCTTTTATCTCCTTGTCTGCAAAATAACACTAATAATACCAGCCTCACAGAGACACACTGAAAATTCATTAAGAATAGAGAGATTCTCAGATGAAAGATGCAGTGGAAGTGCTGGTGTTAGCACTTAAAGTTTTTTAGTACTCCAAACATTGCTAAGCCCTGGTCCAAAGCGTAGCAAATTTTAATCATTGTCATGACATTGTCCAGTCCTTGTTTCTCAAAAAAGGATCTCAAACCAAGAAAACTTCATTTCTCCCAACAGAATGTGACACTTTCCTGTCTTCTATGTCTGATATGTAGCTCAGAGAAGAAAAGCAACACAATAAACCTGCTCCCACCACCCCATATGCAAGGTAGCACACCCCAACTTGGAGTACTAAGCATTATCGCAGCTCTTGGAATCTCATACCATGAATATCAGAGGTGAATCGGAACATGTGCATATATGACATTTTTTAAATCAACATTCTCTACTGATTGATCTGATCTTCTAAAAACTAATTACATGCTAGTTCATCTGTGAAAGAAAGAAGCATTTCATTGCCTTTATGGTGAGCAGCATCTCGTAAAACAAACATCAAACTGAGGCATTATTTTCCATTACTGAACAGGAGGAATTGGATTCCAGAAGCTGACTTTTTTTCATATCCACAGGTTATATGATAATACAACATAACATAATAAACTGCATACTTTATATATGCACCTGAGTCATCTTTGCACAGAGTGAGAAAGGCTTAGCTGACCAGGGTGCTCCCAACAGGGCACTAGCCTCCGTCAGCTCAAGTGACTGAGGCTGATGTTTTGGAAACTCAGTATCTCATCTTCATGGTAAAATATTAAAGCAGCAAAAGAAAACCAAAGGCAACAACAGCCAAGCTCTACATTGATAAGGAATCATTACATTACCTTCACAGCAGCTCCCCTCTTCTCAGTAGACATTCAAGCATTTTTATAAACTGTGCCCTACATCCTGCAGCTCTTGTGCAAGTCCACTTCCAATTAAAAGCTTAATTGCGAGATCTGCCTTAGAAAAGACTGCTGGATCAAAATAAACCAAATCACATGGTATCTATCGTGCCACTAGGGGAAACTATATACACATCTTGAAAATATCAGAAATCACAGAGAGAAATAACTCTCCTTCCTCTGGAACTTACTAGAAGCATCCTTACCATAAAACTCTGCTGACATGAAATGCAAAGAAAATACATAGAGCAAAGTGTCCCGTGGGACAAGTGAGGCCAGCTTTGCTAGGTCGGTTAGCAGGAAAGGAAACGGCCAAACAGACCACTGCCATCAGCATTCTCTGCCGCGAGCAGTAAGGAACCACTCTACCTAGAGCTCTGCACAGACACAGAGCCAGCCAAGATTTCTCAGCCAGATGAGGCTGGTGCAGCTGAATGAGTTTGACCATCTTCTGTGAATGTATTCTGGGTGAAAAAACTCAAACCAAAACAGACTCCCCATCCCCAGAAGGCATCTAGCAGTACACACAGCACTATGCCAAAGCTTCCCATGCTAATGAGCTTCCCCCTCCAGAAATAATTCATCGTATCCTTCATGCTGAGTCAAGGAGAACAGGACAAAAAGGTGCTCCACAGAAGTCCCTCAATACAGGCTACCTTCAATATATGGCACACCTGAGAACAAAGATCCAGCAAGGAAGGAGTCAAACAGCAGCTTCACCGCTCTATGCTATCAACACTTATCTAACGACTACTAATGCTCGGACCTTATGCAATGAAAGCAAGACAGCATTTGCGGTAGGGAAGATTCCTTAAGATTCCTTCAGTCGTTTAATCCAGCTTTGACAGAAGCCTGTGAGGGAGGGGGAGTTCTGAAGTAAGGTTGTGGTGAACTCTCGTGCACTGATAATAATAAAAATCCAGAACAAAAGAAAGGTAACATAAAATGCTTTTTTCTTTTATGCAATGATTAGAGACCTCTGAACTAGTAACTGATAGGTATTGTCATCCATGTATGCCTACAAACAAACCTCTAAAGCAGTCTCGCTTTTCTTTAGGTTCTAAGGCTATGTTAAAGAGCAGCACACCCCTGCAAATACATGTTTTTACACTTCTTTTAGCTGGACTGCGAGGTGCCTAGGCTCTGGCTCACACTAGACATTATTGGGTCTATCATTTACAACCAGGAATGTAGCACTCTGACTAACCAGAAAGAGCATGTTGTTCCCAACTGGCACGGATATTGGTAATCTGTTCCTGCAGAGCCAAAGCCTTTGCCCAGTCTGGCTTTCTTTCAGGACTCTTTCTGGTTGCCTGCAGAACCACCTTACCTAGGAGGTCAGACACCATCTGGATACTCCTGCCTCACGTGCCATCACAGAAATGTGAAAAGCAGACCAGGTTATTTCCGACATACAAGGCAAACCAGCCCTCTGCTGCCCCACCCAATCTGTACGGAGTCCACAGAGCTAAAAGCAAGCAGCATGGTCAGGCAATAAAGTCAGCAGAAAATACTACAATACATACAGGAAGCAGATCTCAGAAGTAAAAGAGGATCATTTACAAGCCTATACAAAACAAGTCACAAGCAGATAATACTTTTTATGTGGGAAAACATTAGCTACCCAGGTGATCAATCTTCTTTCAAAAGTAAGGGAAAAGAAAAAAAAAAACCAACATGCTTCACCTTTCACAACAAGCAGATTTTATTTTGAATAAGTCCCACTTTGATTGTTCAAATTCATGTTTTTCACCCCAGATCCAACCCTGGAAAACCTCTGTTGGACACCGCTCCATTTGCAGCTATGCAGGAACACACAGGACAGAAGTGATCACATAGAAGTTTGCTCAGGTACCACTTCCCAATCTGCAGGACATGGCTGTGGCACCTGAAAGTTTACCAAGGTATTCCAACTGCCTGTGGAGGTGGGCAGCGCTTCCCCCAAAAGGAAGGTAAGCAGTAGGAACAGAGGCTTTTCCAGCCTCCTGCTGGCAAACAATTTCTCTAAGTAATTGACCCATTTTCTACAGAGTAATTAGCTCTAGGGAACCAAGCATTGCTGCCCTTTAATTAGTCATGTTGTTACCTCTCTTGTCTTACCGTGTAATAACAGGCTGCCTGAGACTCAAAAAATAAAAAAGACAAAACAACACAACAACTTAATTTCATTTTCTTAAACATGGCACTTATTAACGGCAACTCAGAAACAAAGAATCCTAAGGTAAGACTGGCAGCAATAAAATTTCCCATTACTTCTGTGATTTTATCATCAGAACAAGCAAGTTTCCCTCATGCCACTACCTTTTAAGCCTCCTCAATATATTAGGCTTCTCTTTTTTAGCAGCTTTTTTAGGATACTTCTCCTTCATCTTCCATGAGAAAAAACTTCTTTCTGCTGTCAGAAAGTTCAAAACCAGAAAGGACTCTTTACCTAAAATCTAGGAAAACCTCCTGCATATCACAGCTCATTAAAATTTCATGCAGTTTCTTAGAGCAGAGCTCAGTAACTTGGGTAAGGAGAGAAGTCCTTTAGTCTAAGGAGGTTAGATTTGCATATCATGAATAAAGAGCACAAGAAATCGGGCCGCGGCCAGCATGGCTACTCCAAAACTGGCATAGGACTGTTCAAATGAGTCTCACACAGATGCCCCATAGTGATCAACTCCATGCTGCACACAAAAGAGAAAAACTACAAAGTCTGGCCCGTGACTCTACAATTCTGAGATACAAACTAGACTTGTCATCAAAGCACATGATGACTGAAAAAAGATGCTTGTTGTTTTTTCCCCAGGGAAGAGTGCACAGTCTCCTCTCCCTTTCTCCCACTGCCCCCAGACCTCATCCTTCTTGTCATGCTCAGTCCCTGATTGTGGCTCATTTCTAATGCTACAGAGGAAGGTAAAACCTAAATTTATCTGGCTAATTGCGCCATGAGAGGAAATACCCTTCCTGGACACAACTGCCAGCAGCCCTGAAGCACTCAAGCCAAGTACAGTCATTGTCCTAACCAAATGGACAGGTATTACATTTAGGTCACTGCAAATCAACTCCTTTCTAGACCTCTCGACGTGTGGCAATAAGTAGATCCACAAATTACAAGGCCACAGGGATTCCTACAACTTCACTCCTCAGGACTTCTCCAAGAACCTGAATTAGAAGTATAGATTGTAAAAAGATACCTCAATTTAAAGATTCCATGCACTGTTGAGTCCACCACCTTACCCAAAAACCTCTTCCTGTCTCACACTCAAATTCAGGAACCTGCATCTCCCTTCAAGGTTAAATTTGCCTTTCACTGCTCAGCGCCACATCACATTATGACATTGTCAGAAAAATCACAGAGTCCCCACTACCAGGTATCACTTCCATACATATGCAGAGATCTAGATTACTCTGAACCCACACGTCCTGGCTTTACCCCCTTGACCATTTCTGTAAATTGTCCTGGGACCTTGCCACAAGAATGTACAGTCTGAATTCTCCTGATGAAGCAGCTCGGTTTCTGCCTCCACTGTCACCCTTCAATATGAGAGCGATGCTGACCAAGGCTACAGACAAGCTGCCAGAACCTCAGCAAGGAGATGTAACGCAGTCACAAGCAGTACTACCTCAACACCTGCTAGCCCCTCCATTTCCCTTCCACCAGGCTATACTTCTTCCTTTTTCAGGATGGCTGTGATCAGGGAATCTCAAAACATTTCAGACAGTGAATAAGCTGCTCGTAACACTACTGCTGACCTCAGTTTAAGAAGCTGCTGTAGTTACTAGTTAAACCAAATGGTTTGGAGTTAATTCTTGTGTTTCAATTTGACATCTACTTGTGAAACACCACCTTTCCATACCTCAGTTTCCCCTTCTACAAACTAGGGGACACCTGTATTCTTCAGTGGGAGCCTCAACACAGAACTATGAGATTCGCAGACTTAGGCAGAAAGCTCCTCAGGGAGAAAATAGCTCCTTTCAAATTAAGTTGAGCAATCGTAATTTACCCACAGTAGCGAGCTGTTGTCACCACACACAGAAAAACTGACAGCCCTGCTTGGAAGAGGTCATACCTTCTCCCAGGGACTATGTGCTGGGATTCAGGAAGGACCTTCAGGATGCGCTGTGGATATGAGAGTGTCTTTCAGATTTCCTACAGGGCTTTCCTCAATGCCGGCCAAAAGTGGCTACAGCCATTAATGATTCCATGTCAGTAAGTCTTCCTTTTCTGTTTCCTAATAATTTCACGGTAATTTTTCTTTTCAGGACTTCCTATTTACCACCAACCAGTTGCTAGCTCCATCTTGTAACCGATGCCGTACATATATTAACGTATTTGCATTCCTGGAAACCACAAAACAGAGCTCTTTGGGCAACCTGTTTTTCTTGCAAATCCCCAACACACTCACCTCTGGCAGTCACAGAGCTGCTATTGCTTCGCCTGCGAAAAAACTCAGACCCTGCAGGGACTGTATTTTCCTCAGAATTAAGCGGAAAACAGGACAAACCTGTTAATGATGTCAAAGAACAATTCAAAATATTTCATGTGACAGTTTTACTGCTTCTGCCATGTAATTAGGAGTCTTAACAAGTTTGTACCTCCCCAGCAGTTTAGGAGTAGTGATGCCAAACACTCTCTAGGAAAGTCCCAGTGTAATGCTCCAGCTCAAGATGAGAGGGACTGGCCAGGCTCCCAGCATCCCTGCTCCTGAGCATCCCAGAGGCAATTTTCAAAACCCTACCACAAAGAACGGGAGACAGAAGGAATCAGACTTTCCATTTTGCCAAAATTCAGCTATTCTGAATATTTTTTCATATCAAAGATGGAATACGAGCAAACACTTTGAGAATAAAAACTAAAAAGTCTCAGCAGCAGCTGATCGTAATATCCGGGTCCCTGACCTCTGGGTTTTACACACACAGTAATTCACAAGGTTGCAGGGAAGTCACTAAAAGGACCACGGCCAGCCCCCACTTCCCCGTTCCATTCTGCAAACGCTGGGTTGTTGCAGATCTGTTTCTCCTTTCCTGGAATGAAGTTCAAATCAATACAAAAAAGACTTTTTTGTACTGAAATCAATATAAAAGTATGTTTCGAAACACTTCATTTTTGTCAAAAAAGGGGCACTTTCAAATGAAAAGCAGCTCCAATTTCAACAACTTTTCCATCCTGCTCCCCCCCGAACCTCCTCCCAGCCGAGTCGGCGGCTCCCGAGCAAAACCCCCACGACACCCTCGCGCCCCCGCCCCAGCGCTCGCTCTGAGGGGATGCGGAGGGCGGCGGGGCCCAGCCGACGGGGGCGGTGCTGCGGGGGGGACACAGCTCTCTCAGGCCGCGCCGCGCGGCCCCTTTTCCCGGGAGGGGGCGACACCCCGGGGCCCGGCGCTCCTCCCCGGGGCCCCCCACGGGGCCCGCCGGCGGGGAGGCTGGCGCTCCGCCGCCTGGGCACCGCCGCCCGCCTTTGTCTCGCTCGGGCCGGCGCCCGCCCGGCTTTCCCAGCGCGACGCCATCCCGGCGGGAAGCACGGCCGCAGCCCAGCGGCGGCACGGCCCTCCTGCCGCCCGAATGCGAACCAACGGCGCCGGGCGCCAGTCCCCGCCTTCCGCCCCGGGCAGCGCGTGGCGAAGATGTTCGGCCACTCAGGTTCGGCTCCTCTCAGAAACCTGGAGGTGCCCGTGCGACTGCCACCCCCAGAGGAGAGCTGCTGGGAAGCTCCCACCCCCCCCCCCCCCCCCCCCCCCGTGCCCCCCCCCCCCGCCCCCCCCCCTCCCCCCCCACACCCCCGCCCCCCCGGTCCGT
>WUAM01000179.1:4000998-4019172 GCA_024336885.1 Actenoides hombroni | reverse complement strand
GTCATGCAGATGCTGGAACAAGGTCCTCAGCTGGCACCAGTCTCAATGGCTGGGTGAACTTCTACTAGTTTCCGCGGCGGCGGGAGGTGAAGTGTGCTAGTGACACTCGCCCGTAGTATGGATGCGGTTGCAATCTGCACATGCTCGCTTCCTACAGCCGGCCTGCCCCGCCACCTTCCCTTAACTCTTTCCCTACTGCCCCGCACTGCCTCCCCAGCGACGGGACGCCGGCTACGGCCCGGCCGCCGCCACTCTTCCCTCTGGGGCGCTGGCCCCCGCCCTTCCTCCCGCCGGCGAAGGGGCAGGCCGTTTGCTCGGTCCGCAGCCGGCGGGACCCGGCCGAGTGCTTCCCCCCGAAGCCTGCCGGGATCAGCGAGGGGGGGAGACCCTAAACCCGGCGGAGGGGGGGAGCCCATTGGGTGGGGAACAAGCCTGCTCCAGAGAACCGGACCGTGCCGGCGGGGATCGGCGTGTGCTCAGGTGTGCGGCGGGAACATCCTGCCCAAAACGCTCCCAAAAAGCCTGGCGTGTTTGTTCTGGCTGGACACACGATGTGACAGCGCTTCTTGGCTGGTGAGCCTACGGTACGGGTTCTTCATATTTACTCTTCTGAAAAAATCCATAACAAAAACAAATAAAACCCCTGAGCAGCTAAGGGATATAACCCCCATGCGCCTGCTGTTGAATCTGGACGCTGACAGGGCATCCAGCAGCGCAGGAAATCAAACACATTTATCACAGGAAATATGTGTCTGCAGCTTCTCTGTTAAAATAGTGAAACATAATCTCTACAAAAAGTGCTTTTCCACCCAGAAGGATCTCTTCAGTTTCAGAAAATTGCCCGAGGAAGAAAAGTGAGAAAATAAAGTATAGGTAGTAAAAGAAATTAAAATCGTTTCTCGTTCTACGTTAACACTTCAGCAGCACAACACCACACGCACACAAACCCAAAAACAACCAAGCAAAAAACCTAGGATTAGAAATTGGGAGATTTCAATCCTGAACCAGAGTTAAGGAGTAAACAAGTGACCCCTCTGTACCTCTGGCTTCCCTCTAAAAATGGAGGTAACCATAGTTCTCTGCAGTGAGGATTAGTGAGCTAATGCCTTGGAAGTGCCGTACAGTCTGCAGACAGCACTGAGGGACATTCTTAGGTATGTTCCTTTACAGAGGGAGAAATCAAAGTATTATGGGCTAAAATGGTAACCTCAAGTGACACAGACTCAGAAGTGGCCATTGATCCAGAGCCCCACGTTTAAGCAACACCCCGACTTTCCTCATTAGCTACTGACTTCAGGGTCTTCTCTGCTCTTCCTGGGCCTCCGATGCAGTCCACATTTTCTTTCTCACAGGCACCAGGTTTCCCGGTCTCTCCTGCCTTCTGTAGTACCAGAAATGATGAGCTAATGTTTTTAGCAGAATAAGGGTGGTTTTATGACCTCTGTTTAATGACTCAGCATTTCTGATATCAGTAATAAGTGGTCCCAGTGATGAGTCAACATCAGATCTGTGCAGGCCCTGAGGCAATTATAAGGAAGGCTTCTCAAGATGTCTGGCCACAGTGACTCTGTCAAAGGCAGGTCTCTCCCAAGAGACAGCTCCTTCAGTCCCAAAACTGCAGGGCCAGCAGATGCTGCACGCTCGGAAAATGCCACGGCTTTGCATAGCTCTGCAAAACCCAGGAGTGCTCGGGTGACTGGCTGTCGTCCTGGTCAGCGTTCGCTCCAGGGAGCTCTGTGTACAAACCGCTGTGGCTGCTCCGAGGATGCCACAATGCAGCAAACCAGCCTGTCACCAAGTCACCTGATTGCACAACCTCTCTGCGAGAGCTGGAGTATCAGAAAGATGGAGCATTTTAAAGGGGAAATGGAGAATAATGCACAGCTAGCCCTGCCTCAGCATCCGAGCTGTGCTGCGCTGCACGTGCTGGTGACCTCAAGCTGGATTAAAAAACCCCAGTTGTTTTTTATGTATTTCAACAGAGATGAGAAGAAAAATGCTAAGATAGCTAAGGCATCATTGATGTTCTAAGAAGCACCTTTAAAATACCATATCCGATTAGGCAGCTACGGAGGACAGCAGCCTGATGCAGTGCTTATGTATTTACTGTGAAATAGCATCCTTTAGAAAGCACTGAGGATCGTGCTAAAGACGTAGTTGAGAGTGAGTGTGAGAGAGATACTATTTCACAGTATGAGACAGCAAGGACATTGCACAGCATGAGAGGAGAGAATGCCTGACAAGGAGCAGAGGAAAGGTCAAAGAGAAAGGAAGAAGAGAGCTAGGAGATACTCACCTACGATAAGGAGAAATCAACAGCCAGAGATGGACCGGAAAAAATGAGAAGCACATGTAGGGAACACATAAATCTGCATTTTCCTGTCTAGTCACAGCAAGCAGACAGAGGAAGGAGGAGGTGAGGAGAAAGGAGAGGGCTCCCAGAATGAGAAGGGAGGAAGGAGGAGGCAGTAGGCAGGGGTGAGGGGAATGAAGACAAACGCTGTACGGTGCTGAGGGGACAGGCAGGAGGGAGAAATGTCAGAGTGAGCACCTGGTGGTGGTGCTGTACACCTGAGAGCTTGGTCAGCTCTCCACAGCTGCATGAGCTGCTCCAGAAAAACAGTTATTTTTCTGTCCAGCCTTGTTTCTTTCAGCCTGAGCTAGTAATGGAAGGGGGGGCAGAGAAACCCAACCCACAACATTTAGTTGAGATTATAATACATTGAAAGTGGGGTCAGGATGAACCTCAGGGACAAAGGAGAGAGGATTTCTAGAACTGCCCTTTGTCAGGCATTCATCAGGAGGTTTGAACTCTCCAAGGCCTGGTGCTGGGAGCGAGCACAGTTCCCTGCAGAGCATCCAGGCTTGTACGCTGGAAGCTGTCTAAAAGATGAAAAGAGTTTGTGGTGCCCTAAGTATGCTCTAGCTCCTCTGCAGACACTTAGAAACAGGCACAGGAGATGCGGCTCATCTTATTAATGATCTCATAATCCCGTCACGCGTGCATTGCCTTTATCTGGAATAACACAGATTATATACAGCACCTGATCTAGTTCATCTATATGTGTGCCCAAAGCCAGCCTCAGATGTCTCTGCACCACCCTGCCTGATTCTGGAAGGATTCATTCATTTGGGTGCAGCATCACACCTGACTGTATCGAAACATCTTGGAAAGCAGCATAATCATATTTGCTTGCTACTATACTCTCACATCTGGGATCACTAAGAAGTACAGTGAGGCAATACCCAAGCTGGTTCCTCACTCATCCATTTTATGTCTGCCAGAGCTTATTCCCTCACTGTAATTTGTGTTTTATTTACAGCCCAATTGTTACACTGAAATAAAAGAAACTCCAGAAACTCGTTGACACGGTCATTACACTGGTATCTGAGTGCATCACAAATGTTGCCGACAGTGTAGTCATTCCCAGAGAGGTAAAATCTCACTCTGCAGACTGGAGTTTGAAGCTCAGATATGTTGCAGTTAAAAGGTATCATAAATTTGAGATTCGTAGCATCTCTTTTTCCCCAGAGGATTTAGTTTTATATGGCTCCTTGTACTTACATTCCAGCTGTGGATCCCTTCTGTAAATCCAGCCCCAGTCTAGAAAAAGGAGCACCTGAAAAATCAGGAACCAGCATTACTCTTACCAGTTTAGTCCAAGTGTCTTCTCTGACATTGCTTAGGAACTAGCAAGGAATGGGATCCAGCTTTTCTGTCTCTTTAAATCATCCTTTCCCTGATTTCCTGTCTCTCTCTACATGCTAACAGGTTCTACAACAAATAAAATGGGACTCTTACCTTATAAAACCCTCCATTCTCTACCCAGCCCTGGTTTAGTCTGACTCCAGCCAGCCACTGCATTGGAGGAGACCCTTAGTCATGGAAAACTTCATCACAATTGTTTAAAACCTCTCAAACTAAAATGAGGGGTGTCCCCTCTTTGGGGAGATTTGGCTTTTTCTCTCCTGTTTGTCTGAGGAGGTCCTGCAGCCTCCTTGGGAATTTCACCTCCCTGGGTATACAGAATAAAGAGGAGATGCTCTATGTTTATTTAATAAACCCCTCACAGAGGTACATCCAAAACATGGGCTTCTCTGTTAGGAAACTGAGGAACACAGAGCAATCTTGAAGCTCACAAGAAATTAATTTTTTTTTTTTTCCTGAGTGCCCCCTCTGTCACTGTGGTGACAAATGTTCTTCAAACCCTTAAAGAGGGAAGGAAGTGCATTTTGAAGAATACCACAAATCACATGCTGTCTCAGATCAGCTTGCATAGGTCTTCATGTAGTAACATGGAAATTGCTTCCTTTTTCTCCCTTTTGTCCCTTTTTATTTTTGGTGAGGGCTGAAAAACTACGAAATAGATTTTCATTGCCTTCACTCATTCAATGAGTTTACTGAAAAAAAAATGCGAAGAAAATTTTCAAACATGATTCCAACCAGGAGGAGATTCCCTAGTCTGATGGGTTCCTCTCTTTCTTTCTTTTGCTTGTCACGGGGGTTTTCCCCCCCCCCCCTGTAGGCTCTATCAAAATACATTCAGGTTCTTTTTCTGGCTTCAGCCACTAAAACCATATTCATGACTCCTCACAAACTGCTCACTTCACAAAGGCAGGAGTTAAGTCCATCCGGGTTCTCTGCCCAGAACTGAAGCCCTCTAAACATTTGTTCATTTATCCATGTATGTGGCAGTCTCTGCCATAAGCTGGCATTCTTGGGATCAGCCTCAAAAGTTAAAGGTTGGGCAGCACTCCCCAAGGTACCCAGAGCTGGTTTTGAAAACTCTGGCTTTTCTCTCTGGAATTGCTGAAATCATTCCCTTACTAAGAGCCTACTGTTTCCTCTAGATATAAATCATTACAGTAAAGTTTGCATGAGTATTTAGCTTTGCACTACCTGCTTTCCTTCAAGACGTTTTTCTGTAATAGTTAGCTGCCATACCTTATGGCTTGGTCAGAGATTGGCTCTGAAGCTAAACACAACAGATAGGAAACTTTTTCTCCTAAGTGATGCTACCAAAGTGCCATGCAGCAAGGCATCTCCTACTGCCAGGGTAGTCTGTTTAGGAAAGCCCTGTCCAGGGGTGTTCCTGTTCAAGGTACCTATGGAAATGAATGTTAGCAAGCCATTTTCACAGAGACTGTCAGAGCATTTGTGTTCCCTCTGGGATGTTGTTCACGATCATCTCTTTGGACAGACAGATACATTGTTCAGCAAAGCGCTACCTCCTGACACCTTTGCCTTCATGTGGATTGCAAGCCAGATGGGTCCTTCAGAACAGAGCAGACTGTGACTTCTTCTAGAACAAGCAGCAGGCAAGAATTACCAGAGACGTGACTGATGTCTGACAAAGTAAGCCTGTATTTGCTTGATTTAAAAAAAAAAAAAAAAAAAAAAAAAAAAAGGGAATTCCCCAAGGTTTCCATTCTGCATTTAGGAGCAGAAGAAAAGCAAATGCTATATATGTGAAAATTGCAGGTCCTGAAGGGTTTGGAGGCAACTCAGTTTTCTGTTCTTTTGGCAGGTCTAACAAAACGCAAGCATTGTTTTTGGGAGGGGCAAGCCACTAGACAAGCTGGGACATACGTAGTCTGATTCAATCCAATAATCTATTTCATGGAGAAGTGCTGCCTATTATAAATGTCAGGAGACTGGAGCCCTGGAGACTTGGGTTGTGTTCACAGACATACTTCAGGCCTTCTCAATTCCCTCAAATTCACCTCTCTGTTTTTCTGTTTCACCAGCTGTAAAAGAGGGAAGGCTTTGAGACATGCCAATAGAAAGCAGGATAAGCAAAGAGGTGTTACCTTTGAAGGATTTCTAGAATACCAAACAACCCAGTGCTTGCACTTCACTGACACATCTTGTAACTCCAAGCTAGCTAAGACACTGAGACAGAGAAGAGAAAAGGCAGATGATTTACCTAAAATGCTTTTGAATGTCAGTGCCAGAGATGGGGTAATTATTATAATAAGTAATTCTATTTCATATAATGTCTCTGGTACATATTATACTGCAAAATATAATTGAGACACTAAGTATTTCTGGAGCTGTAGTTTTTATTTAAACAACATGACATGTATGCAAAGTGCTCTGCACAACAGTAAAATGACAAGTATCTTCTCCAAGTCACTTACAATACAATTCTCAAACATTAGTCAAGTAGTGATAATAAACCAGGGAGAGGAGCAGAATGAATGAGGGGAAATGATGGAAAAGGCAAGAGTTAAAATATTAAAACAAAACATAAACGAAGAAGGTTGGGAGCAATTAGATAGTATGAATGAAATTGAAAAAGTGTTCCTCTGAGATTTGAAATTATGTGGAAAGTGGATGAATCAAAGGAATACATAAAAGCAATTCAGATCTAAAAACCATGGTTTCACTCTCTACTTCCATGTATAAATATTCACAACAAGCTGCTCGAGAACATTCCACAGGCCAAGAGCTTTTTGAACAAAAAAAAATCTGACTGAACAAAAGCTGTTCACAAACAGTGCTGAAGCAGCAAGAGGAGGGGGTAAATCTGGTACATAAGCTGTCTAGTATAAATACAAGTTATCTACCCTGCCCTTCTCCATTCTTCATTACCTGAACTTCCCCTGAAGTTGCATTACTGATGAGATTCTTCAGTTTCTTTCCTAAAACTGTCATATTGAAAGGCTGTGCACTATCAGTAGCACCCATGCTTTACCCTGGAGCCATGGAGGTCTCTAGAGTGCCTTGGGATTATAGAGGATGAAAGTTCTCACAGGCCAACTCTTAAAAGCATTTAGGCACCCAGATATGCAGGTTGCTACTACAGGGGTTCTCAAGATCAAATCAGCAGCAGTTCATGCCTTTTCCTTTTGGTGATCCGGACATAAAATAACTTTGGCAAAGGAGGTTCGCATATTCAAGAACTGAAATAATGTTAACAACATTGCCTCCTTGGGGAATGGGGGCTTGTTTTAATTTTCTGTGTAGTAACCTGTTTTGGGCATCTCGACTTCCATTCATGTCTTCCAAAAATGCTTTGGCTGTTTTTGTTATTACAATGTACACATGAGGCCAGGTTACTTACTTATCATAGATTAAGGTCACAGCCAAAGAAAGAAGTTTCTAGACAGAGAAACAGGAAAGGAAGTCACCCAGCAACTTACATTTCACATGTATTATGACAGTCCACCTGGTAAAGTGAACATCTACTAGAATATCTGAAGAGAGAAAATCAATCGTGGACTTTCACAGTCCTTCAGTTTCTTTCATTAGTTCTCTTGACAACCTTAATTCATCTTGTGATCATTAAAATGGCAACACTTAAAGGGCAGGACAGAGGGAAAGTTGCATGTTCAGCTATCACTTACTGACATAATCATGATAAATAATAAATATATTTCTCTCCTACAGCATAATGGATCACAGAGATCACTATCACCTAGTATGACCTCTTAGCTATCATAGACCATTAATTTTTGTGGATATATTCTAGTATTAAATGCTATAACTCATTCTTGACAATTTGTAGTTGGCTGTAGGCCGATAAGAAAAACTTTTAGTCTTGATATGCAGACATCAGGAGATGAAGAATTCACCACATTAGCTTGTTCTAGTGGTTAATCATTTTCTGCGTCTAATTCTTCACTTGAATTTGTCTGGCTTCACATTTCCTGCACTCAGTCCTCAGTAGGACTTAGTCTGCTCAGAGTCCTTTCCAGTCCAGTGTTTTATGCCTCCAACAGTATCAATTCATTAATCAAGGTATAAATCATCTCTTTTTCAGTGAGTCAGGCAGGTTGAGCACTGTAAGTCTTCTACAATAAGAGATTTTCTTTAGATCTTGAATAATTATCAAGCTTCTTTTGCACCTTTCCCAGCTTTTCAACAACCTTTGAAAATAAATGTCCTGCATATGATGAGTCTCATGAGTACCACAAAGAGAAGAAAAGCAACCTAATACTTCTTCTCACCATTACCATGTTTATTCATTCAAGGGTTGATTTCACTCTTTTTGCCACAGTATCTCACTGGAGTGAAACTGCTCCATACTCTGGCAATCTTAATCCTTTTCGGACCGCTATTTTCCAGGGTAGAGTTTCTGATTACACATCTCCTAATCTTCTATCTGGTTCCCACATGCATAATTTTGCATTTGCCTGTAATAAAAGGCTTTTTACTTGAATGTGTCTGATCTGTTGGGTGATCCAGCCTGCTCTTCACAAATGCTTTCCCCTCATCATTGCCATTCCACCAGGCTTCCTAATACTTGCATATTTTATCAGCAGTGAGTTTATATTTACTTAGAGTGCAATGATGAAAATGTTGAACAGCACTGAAACTAAAATTCATCCTAATACTACTTCCATGGCTTTCGCAAAGCACAGGTCACACGGCTGTATTCTGTTCTGCTTTATGTCCAGCAGACAAACTTGGCCAGACTGGCTGAATGACAGAGCTCAGAGGGTTGTGATCAGTGGCACAGAGTCCAGTTGGAGGCCTGTAGCCAGCAGTGTTCCCCAGGGGACAGTGCTGGGTCCAGTCCTGTTCAATATCTTCATCAGTAACCTGGATGAAGGGACACATACCCTCAGCAAGTCTGCTGATCATACAAAACTGGGAGGAGTGGCTGACTCACCAGAAGTCTGTGCTGCCATTCAGTGAGACCTGGACAGGATGGAGAGCTGGGCGGAGAGGAACATAATGAATATCAACAAAGGCAAATGCAGGGTCCTCTGTCTGGAGAGGAATACTCCTAGGCACCAGTATAGGTTAGGGTTAGACCTGCTGGAAAGCAGCTTCACAGAGAAGGACCTGTGAGTCCTGGTGGACAACAAGTTAACCATGAGCCATCAGTGTGCACTTGTGGCCAAGAAGGCCAATGGTATCTTGGAGTGCATTAAGAAAAGTGTGGCCAGCATGTCGAGGAAGGTTCTCCTCCTCTTCTACTCTGCCCTAGTGAGACCACATCTGGAGTATTGTGTCCAGTTCCGGGCTTCCCAGTTCAAGAGAGACAGTCCAGTGGAGGGCTAAAAAGGTGGTAGGGGGCTGGAGCATCTCTCTTATGAAGAAGCTGAGAGACTTGGGTCTGCTTGCCCTGGAGAAGAGAAGACTGAGAGGGGATCTGATCAATGCTTATCAATATCTAAAAGGTTGGGGTCAAGAGAATTGGGACAGACTCTTTTCAGTGGTGGCCAGTGACAGGACAAGGGGCAACAGACACAAACTAGAACATAGGAAGTTCCAGCTGAACATAAGGAAAAACTTATTTCCTGTGAAGGTGACAGAGCACTGGAACAGGCTGTCCAGAGAACTTGTGGAGTCTCCTCTGGACATATTCAAAACCCACCTGGATGTATTCCTGTGCAACCTGCTGTAGGTGAACCTGCTTTAGCAGGAGGGTTGAACTAGATGATCTCCAGAGATCCCTTCCAAGCCCTGCCATTCTGTGACTCTGTGATTCGGTGACTGTATTCCTTATGCTTCAACCATCCTGTGTCCTATGTTTCTCTCAGTGAATGGGAGTCATCCAGGTACAAAGGTCCAGCACTGCCCCTGACCTGAGTGCTATACACAAAGAAGCATTCAGCAAGAAAGCAATGTAAGAAATAAGTCAAGCAGAATTCACATCCTGTACATATATTCGCTCCTGTCCAATGAGGACTCTCTGTTGGTAACCATGTTATCATTTCATAGAAACACAGAACATCCAGGTTAGAAAGTACTTTAAGAGCATCTCTACCCATCTTCCTGCTCATGGCAGGGTTGCTGAAATTATTCTTGACTTATTTTGATGCTGGAAAATGCATCCATAGGTTTTTCTATTCTTTGTCAGAGGATTCTCTATCAGCTAATTTTTTATTTATTTTTTTCCCCCCCCTGAACTACTGTTAGCCTTGCTGGTGCATATCTGTTGGGATTACTGACTTTGCCATTTTTTAATATTGGCATAGAACAGACACTCCTCTAGTATTCTGATATTTCCTTATTATTACAGGATAGATACAATATCAATATCAACAGGCTAGAGATCAGTTCAATAAGCTTTATTAGTATTCCCATATAAGCTATCCACACCTGCTGATTTAAAAAATATTTATCCCCAGTACATACTTTACATTCCTTCTGGTCACTAGTGGAGTGGAAAATTTTTCATTAGCCCATGTGCATCATCTTTCTTCTTTCCAAATGCAGAACAGAAATATTTATTGAATATTTGTCTTTTGTACGACATTATCATTTCACCATCTGCATCAAGCAGCAGCATGTACCCTTGTTAAGACTTCTGTTGTTCTTAATAGACTCTTAACTCATTTTATTGTTTTAAGGCCTGCCAGCCAACGATTTTCCTCTGTTGTCTTTTTTTTTTTTTGTCTATTTTTACATTATATAACTTCTAATTTATATTGATTGCTATATATATCCTGTTTTGTCCATTTGCTATGTAGGCTTTTTATTTTCTAACTGTGCCTTTGTTTCATATATTGACCCAGGATGGCATTTTAAACAACATCATTCTCTATTATGCTTACGAAATTGAAACTTTCTTTTTTAAAAAAAGATCTAGCGCCTCTTAAACAGATTCCAGTTATCTTCCATATTTTTCTGTCTAAGCCTCTCTTCCTCCACTTCACTGTGTTTTGTCCTATTCTCTAATTTGCTTCAGTGGTCTCTGAGAGACTATTCTTCTCCAGTGGTATCTTATGCTTTCTTATTATTTAGTACATTGAGCCATTTTGTTTAAAGCACCTGTGGATCTGAGTTACTTATAATTCCAAAATACTCCATGGTTTTCCTTAAGAGAGAACATACCCTCCTTATGCTGTCTCCTTCTCATACTCCTTTTTTACTCGCTCATTGGAGACAAGCTGAAACAAAAGATTTTACAGTATAAGTTATTGCAGCAGGTTTCAGAATGCTGGTTAAATTAATTTTCTTCTTAACAATTAATATCTCTGATTTTTTGCTGCTATCTCCACTCTTCGCATCAGTGTGTAACCAGCTGAAGAATTCCTCCTTTCTTTGATCTTTGTGACATGGGTTCAGTTTGTCCACGAGGCTGAATTACACAACGGTGCCACCAGAAATAGGATCCTTTTGCATTGTCCATTGAGTATCTTCACTGATATTTCACTGTTACCCCTTATTTTTTTTATGTCACCTTCAGAATGCATTATGTGTGAATATGTTTCCCATTCAAGTGGATAGCCTCAGGCACACAAAAGTTTGTCTGAACTTCATCACACAGGACTGAAGATAATATCCAGAAGCCTGAACAAGCAGGCACCAAATCTCGTCATCTGTTTCAGTTGCCATAAAATGCATATGGAGAACACATTGAAGTGATACACAAGGAGATTGTTACACTTTTTTAAAAAGTAGCTTTTTCCTTTGTTTCCTTTCCTTTCAGGTCTTGTCACTGTCCTGATAGCAGTCCCACAATAAACACATGATCCCGACAAATGTCAGCAGGTCAGGTGTGGTAGGAGCCAAATGATCCCAAATCTTTCTGGTGACTAAGAAGAGTCAGTGAAAAACACTGTCTGTCTCTACAGATAGACTAAATAAATACTTCCTCAAATATGTATCTATATCTCACACAGCAAAGCTCCCCATCAGTAGGCATCACCCTATAACAGGTTGCACAGAGATGGCCATGATACTGTCTAAAGAGTAAGTTTTCATTTTGGAAAGTTATTAGGGAGACTTTTTGTGAAGAATTTCATGGGATTAATTAAGTACATAGCCCTGAAGAATGTTTAGTTTGTGACATGTTGAAAAGAAATAAGACTTTCTGCCATACTATAATCTATAATTATCAGATATTTTACACTGCCTACAAGTGTCAGCTTAACAATATCCAGCCAGTGTACTTTAAAACCATAATTTGTAGGAGTTTCTGTTCTAGAAGAGACCAGAAATGGTGCTCCAGATTCCAAATAATCTCAGTCAGCCTGCAAAACTTCCAGTTACAACTAGTATAACTGATGCTGGCAGTGAGAAATCAACCGCAGAAATATAAGCTCAAAACTAAATCAAGTGAGCTGGAACTTGAGCAAAGGTCCTGATGCACCTTTCAGCTCCCTATCTGTGAAAGTCATCTGCATAATTAGTTGTGACTCTTCAACTATGGACTGATCCAGTTCTTAACAGTGCTGCAAACATGGAGGGTCATCCCAATTTCTTGATGTGATACACTTCCATCTACATCCCAGGAACAGCATTCGGTATTACCTAGACTCTGTCCACAAGAATATTGTGATCCTTTGCTTTCCATCTGCTGCAATTCCCTATTTACTTAGTTGTGAGAGGTGGACACTTCTGGATGATGATGCACCCTGTCTTAAGGAGATGGAACAAGTTTCCCTGTGTCTACTGATGATGGAGCCAGGTGAGTAGTTCAGGCCCATTTCTTGACTTCTAGGTAGCTGAAGACGGGCAAAATAATCCCAGACTGATGGTCAAACTAGGTACTTTCTCTTTCACAACATCCTGACTAACCACATGGGACAGATCATTGTCAAATGAGAGTCAGAAAGAAGCCCAAATTTGGCTCTGATGTGTAAGTAAATCTCACTTCTTTCATAATTTGACCTCTAAGCCATCAAATGCTTCAGAAGTATTTTTCATAGTTTTCTTTGCAGATGCGAACTAAATTACCTCATTTTTTTTCCTTAAAAAGAAAAAACACAAGTTAATAGAAGGGGATTTGAGAGTTAAAGTGCCAGTACTGAATTTTGCTTCTTCAGAAAAAAAACCACCATAGTTGCTTTTTGATTAACAGCCATTTTAAATGTTGTTGCATCGCTGGACATGCTATAGGGAGAAATATTCTGTCATAGTTTAACACAGCCAAAGATGATATCAGCTTATAAAATCCTTTTGCAATCAGCTACATTTTCAGTAGGCTTTTTTCTTAAGGGCTATCTACACTAATACAAGCAATTAAGGGTTCTTTATTAGCCATTCTCAGAGGTACAGACTTAACCATCAATTGATGTTCTTCTCAACCTCCTAATAAGATCAAAGGACAAAGGAAAAGCACATCTTCTCCAAATAAGCTGTTTCCCTAACATGATGCCAGACATGAACCACCGTTACTAACTATATTGCACTGACATTTATGCGTTCATGCTGTTACTTACCTGCAAACATCACTGTGGCACAAATAAAACTCAGATGAACTAGGAGTTCACAAGCCCTGCTTCCACAGGCAGACTATGTTGTCCCTCATTTCTCCCTCACACAGGTTTATTACCTTCGCTGCTCTCCCAAGTTTTACATTCCCTGCATTCTTGGTGCCCTTGCCCCATGATCAGGACAAGGAAAAATGACCAAAGTTCATTACCAGATGGGCAGCTCAGCATTCCAGTCAACACTTTCTGGCAGAGCGACTTCACTAGACTTGTGTTAATGATCTTTTCTTTTTTAGAGTATTTTTGGCATAGCAGAACAGCGTCGTCTGTGTGTCCTCAGAAGCTGTGTTTACAGAAGTAACCTTAGAAATGTCTAAAACTGATGGACAAACAACTAGTGAAAAGTGTCAGGCGGATGAATTGATGTCCATGCTGCCCCCGCCTGCTGACAGCCAGGCTGTGACCCCAGCTGCCAGTTCCGAGGTGCAGACATTGCTGGGCAGTTCTTGTGTTCCTTGGTTGCAGTCCATGAATATCGACACTGTGACACCCAACTCCTTTCTTTCCAAGAGAGTAAAAAACCATGCTGACATGTTCCCTGAGGCTAGTGGATAGTTGTATGAAAATTGGTGTTGATCTCCTCCCACCTGCTGGATGACAGAGGGAGAGAAAATAATCTGTAGAAAGTTCTTACAGGGTCAGAATAGCTCCTCTGCCATTTTTGTTTGTGCTGATATATGGGTATCCAAAGGTAATTTAAAAAAAAAAAAAAAAAAAGTACAGGGTACCAGTCTGAGTAACAAATACAAACTCACTGAAAGGAGCTAATACAGGTTTCTCTGTGACGCTGAATAATTTCCACCAATCTTATCTGTAAGCAACCTCCACCAGTTAGTCCTTATTCAGATGCAAGATCTGGCTAAACACACAGTTTTCTAGCTCTATCATCTGAGGCAAATGTCGTAGCTCTGCAGATCTGTCTGTCATCCACACAGAACAGGAGGTCACAGGATGCACTGATGTATGCTTCATACCTGCACCCTGCATGCCATTGAGTTTGAAAGACTAAAACATGCTGGAATTACCTCAGTGAATTTCAGTTCCTGCCTTCAGGGCTTTATGGGCACTGGGATCTGAAAAATGAAGCTTTGCTGGATATTAAATTTCGGGACCAAGACCAATCCAATTTACAGTGGCTCCAATATCTACTCAAATGTGCAGCCTTAGGTTTATCTCATCAAAGCTTTTTGAGGAAAGTGGTTTTTTGAGATTGCTTTATACTTACCTAGAGTGCTTGGAATGTGTCATATGATAGTGGAGTTTTTCCTTTAAAATAGGCACCAAACCCACTTCAGGAAGGGGCTCTTTTGTTCAATTTAAAAGATAGAAAGACTTATTTTAAAGAATGTGCACACATTAGTCTCACAAAATACTGAAAATTAATGAAATTCTATATAACCATAAAATATTAGAACTCAAAGAAAATAGACCTATTTGCAGTCATCATACAGTCTTCATTATTGTGAATAATGTCTAGGGGACTGTATTTGTGGGATGGAAATTAAGTCAAATTTTCAAGGATAGTAAGTGAAACAGCTTGTAAAAAGTTTTCTTGAAAGGGTGGAAAGAAAAATTGCTTGGCCTTGTCACTCTGTGTATCTTCAGATGGCTTCAGAAAAGAAACTTTCCTTGAATCCAGGGACTTTCCTCTAAGGTGAAGAAAATATTTATAGTTGTATAAAGAAAGGACCAAATGCAGAATCACGTGTGAATGATCATCATTAGCCACTGGCATTTACGGTGGGCAGAGCTGTATGTGTCATCTTGTTTATTTTTTATTCTGGGGAAGTACATGGATCTTGATGATTTCTGCAAGTGATTCTCCAGGCCTGAATTAAAAAAAAAACAAACAAAAACCCAACAAAAACCCAACAAAACCCAAAGCCCTTTATATTCAGATTGTCACAGTGTAGTGCTAATGTTTTTAAGGTTTCAGTGTGAAGTCTCTTATTACTTCTTCTTCAATGCCTTTGTGTCTGTCTATATGTTCATGAACAGTTCCAAACAATGGATCAATTATGCAGTCCCTATAACTGATGGTGGAAGTTTTATTACCAGAAAATATACTGACATTGCTGTCAGACATGAAACTGCAGCTACATGAGACATGGGATCAGGAACGCCAAGAGCTTATTTCTTTTTGAAGACTTGTCTAGTCTTAAATAGAGATACTTTTGGTACTGAAAGTCTGGCAAGGTTTTGGAAGTGGTGATGCAAATGCAGAAGATGATTTGTTTGTATGTGTGAGCGTTGTTTTATTTCATCCGTGCTTACTGATAGCCCAGTGAGTAAATGATACACTTTTTTTCCCTCCAGCTGAGTATCATATTGGAATGAATTAATCCACCTGACCACTTATACACCAGTTTTATGTCTAGCATGCACTGTTTATGTTGAATTTATGACACTGCAGTTTTCTGTGCTTACGCTGGGCTATGTTTGGTTAATAGCCTTTAATTTCTTGAGTGTGACTTCTATTCATACAGAGCAGCTCAGGTTTAATGTACAAGACTACTTTAAACTTTAATTTTTTTTTTTTAAAATCACATTTCACAGAAATAGTCTTGAACTGTATTGGGCTTGATATGAAATGTTCCCCTCCTCTGTAGCCCCAGAATAGAAGGAGATTGGCATTCTGAGAGTGGTACAAAGTGGTATTGTTAAGCAGAAGCTAATTAGGATGGGATTTCATGTTGCTAAGAGCTAAGTCTTTGGTATGCAACAGAGCCAAACAGCAAGGGCAAAGTGTAACTATTTAAGGCTGAAGTTTGCTATTTAAAGGAAAATGTTCATCCTTGCCCAAACGCTAGATGCAGTCAGGAAAGTGTTTCTGTAGCAATGACAAGATGACGGGCTGTCACGATTCCACCCATTCAGTCCAGATCAAATGTGCTTGGGATATAAGCCAAGAGATTATTTTTTCCAACCTGCCATCATCAAAAGCACCATCTGTGATCGATTTTGTGATAATGGAGTAAACAGCTACTGCAAATTCAGGGCAGTTCCCAGAGATTTTGGCCTCTGGGAGAAATGAATATGGGCTTGCAGGAGTTGCACAGCTGCTGGTATCCAAAACCTGCTGTGTCTTCTGCAGGGGCTGAAAGACATGACCCAGTCACAAGCCCATGTGAGCATAACTTCTTGCAAGCAGGGGGATTTTGCCTGATCCTGTGTAGTAAAATTAGAGAAGGATGTCCTGGATCTTGTCTCCTTTTATGCCTACAGTTACAAGAGTATTTTTTATGACAGCAGGCTTACCTTAAGTATAAATTTAGCCCATCTAAGACCAGATAGTAAACTATGGGCGCTGATTTCAGACAAGGCTATAGAAATGTGGAATCAGTATTCCACATTTTGGCATAGCTACAGAGTGCTTTGTAGAGGGAATGTAAAGCTAGCAGTACAGGCTCAAAAGCTCTCCTAGATTTAAAAGCAAAAGCAGTCTTTCTTGCAGTAATGGTGGCATTACTGTTGCTTATTAAAAGTGTCATATTATAATTTTGATCCAGCAGAAAAATGTTTTGTTAAAGTTCTTAATTTATGAAAGGTTTAATATAAGGCTTTTGATTTCTGTGATGTCTTCTGAGAAGCTAAATAATCTTTGGCAAACATTAATAATCATGACTCTAACGTTAATTTGTCTCTAGGAGAAGAATCAAGGCTGAGGGGAGATAATGTCTTATACAGAAACATCAGGCTTGAATTTTGCCCTGTTGTAAGGGTGGGAATGGGTCCAGCTTTACAAAAATTAGAAAAAGGTCTTAAAGTGCTTGCTCAGTGGATTTGCACTAAAGAGAAAACTGGTTCTTTGAGCTAATGCCTGAACCAAACATAGCTAAGGTATGCAACCCTTGCCCTAGGAACACCTTCTCCTACTCCCCTGCACAGTCCTGTATGTTTGCCTGGTAAAACAATTCAATGCTTATCTGCTTTTTAGGAATAATTCACCAGAGACATGGTTTGGGGCTGAGTCTTAGTACCCCTCCAACAGAGAGTCCATAACAAGTCTATGTGCATTGATACTCTCTTTCCTCCCTGACTCCTCAGAGCTGTATCACCACGATGTTCCCTAGGGACAGCATGGCTGTAGCTCCCATGTGTCTGATCCAAGGTTTCTATTTCAGCCAGAGAAAAATCTCTATTAGCTGTAATTAGCAGAGGGCCTAAGTGGTGTAGATGCACAGTTGTGTTTATGTCTGTCAGAGGGCAATGACTCACTTTCCCACTGTGAAGTTTGTTTCCCTGGTAAGACAGAACTTCCTAAACTGTAAAGAAACAAATTGAGAGTCACTGAGTGCTTAGGCCAGTGGCTGAACACAATGCCAAGGAAGCACAAGGGCTCACTTCACGTGTCCTTCCCTGTGTAAGCCAGCTCGGGTTCCATGGCTTATGAGGACATTTTGTTGGATGCAATAAAGTGTTGGGTGGTGGAACTTTTCTGTTCAAAATGAGCCCACCGTAGAGTTTTATGCTGTGAAATCTTTCAAAAAATATTACCAGATAAATCTTTCGTGCTGGTAGAAAAACCAGTTTAAAAGAGCGTGAGTTTGTGATGTAATGTTTTAGAAGCCAATTTAAAAGATTGTGAATTTGTGATGCTATGTTTTAGAAGCAGGACAGAAGGCTTTATGGGTGTCACGGCTGAGCCTGGCACCCGCTCTGCCACAAGGTGTATCCCACCGGCTCGGCACCCGATTCTCCTTGTATACAGCCGGGAAACCTACACACGGCCAAAGGCATCGCCCCATTCTCAGGACACCCGTTTTGGGTGGGTTTCCCCCATACATTCAAGCCTCGAATGAACCCCCCCCGCCCCGAGGCGAGCCCGGCTCGCAGTGCCGCCGACAGCCGCGCGGTGGCGGCAGAGCCCGACGCAGGGGGGGCCGGGGCCGGGGCCGGGAGGGCCGGAGGGCCGGCCGGCCGGCCGGATGGATGGATGGATGGATGGATGGATGGATGGATGGATGGATGGATGGATGGATGGATGCCTAGGTAGAT
>WUAM01000179.1:3966938-3989965 GCA_024336885.1 Actenoides hombroni | reverse complement strand
AAAACGGGAAAAGGGGAGGGGGAGGAGGGTGAGCGGTCAGGATGCGGTTGTCGGGCGGCTCAACAGGAGGAAAAAAAAAGGGGGGGGGGGGGTGTGGTGTGTGGCATGTAAGATGGCGAGCCCACTAGCAAGGATTTAAAGTCAGTCTGTCAAAATACGGTTGATATTGTAACTCAAAGTACAGACTAACTCCTTATGTTTAGGAGAATGGAGGAGAGGGACTGATGCATTTAATAGTAAATGAGAATTCAGAATAAATTTGAGGTTGTAAATAAAGTTGTTATTTAGGGGTAAATGTGAGACAGTGATATACTATCTTTCTCTGAAAGAGGGTAAGGTTTTTGCTGGAGAGAGGAAAAGCTGTAATTCTAATCTCTGGCCTTCAGAAATCATTTGATGACACATGGGGAAGTTATTAGCCTAAGTGGAGGAGACGGGGATTAATAGAAGTATAATAAAACAGAAAAAGAAGTGACAAAGAGAATGTGGTAACACTGTTCTGAGGAGGGGCTGTTAGAAGGGAGGTATTTTACTGGAAGAGTTGACTGACCCAAGGGATTAATAAGGGTGGGATAAAGTCTAATGACACAAAGTAACATCTCACATTAGAAGGAGTAATGAAGTGGGCATGAAATCTGGGAGAGCACTAGTTAGAAACACAAGGAGGAAAAGACCTGGATATACTAATCAATTGCTAGATAAGCATGGGCCTGTTAAATTTTGCAGTGGCTTATTGTACAGAGATTCTTGGTCTTGTGGAGATCTGGCACAGACATGTGCTTTATTGACCTCTGCCAGTATCATTGTAATGCCACCCCTCTGCACTCCCAAGTCTGGCGTTTGCAAAGGCAAAGCCAGCTGATACTCCTCTGCCTTAATTGTGGTGGCACATCTGTGAATCATAGAATGGATAGGAAGGCACCTTTCAAGGCCATCCAGTCCATCTCCCTGCTGTGAGCAGAGACATCTTCAACTAGATCAGGTTGTTCAGAGCCCCATCCAACCTGACCTAGAATGTTGCCAGGAATAGGGCATCTACCACTTCTCTGGGCAACCTGTTCCAGGGTTTCACCACCCTCACTGTAAAAAAAGTCTTCTTTATATCTAGTCTAAATCTCCCTCTTTTAGTTTAAAACCATTACCCCTTGTCCTGTTGCAACACATCCTGCTAAAGAGATTGTCCCTGTTTTTCTTATAGGCCCCCTTTAAGTACTTAAAGGTCACAGTAAGGTGTCCTCAGACCATTCTCTTCTCCAGGCTGAACAACCCCAACTCTCTCAGCCTGCCCTCACAGCAGAGGGGTTCCAGCCCTCTGATCATTTCTGTGGCTCTCCCCTGGACCCACTACAACAGGTGCCTGTCTGTCTGTCTTGTGTAATGTGATTGTAAAAAAGACAAATGTGATCAGGTGAGGTATTCCCTGGGAGAGCGGAAAGTACTAAATGCCTTTACAGAAGGTTCTGGTGAGGCTGCATGCTGCCTTTCAGATGTGGTTGTGGTCACCCATGTATGTGAACGGGAGTGGGAAAGATAAAACCCATTTCTTTCATATACGTGCACTGAAGCTGGAACAGGTGCAGAGGAAGGGTGGAGAGAGCTTTTCTTAGGAGGCTGTAAGAGCCCCTTATCTCTAGTCTTGCAAAATGAGGTCTTTAAGGAGAAGCTTTTGATATCTATAAATATACCAAGGGGTAAATGTGAGGAAGGGGAAAAAAACTAGCTAAAATGAAGGACAGTAATATACAAGAATGAACAGCTACAAACTTGTTATGATCATATTTATGCTGGTAATTAGAAGGCAGCTAATTAGAGGGGTGAGGTTCTAGAACAACAGGAATAGTGGGAGCAAAACTGTGCCTGCATGGTTCTGGGGAAAGGCTGTGTTCATTTATGAAAGGGAATATGTGATGCAGTTGTCTACAGAGAGAACGAACACGACTTAATGATTCAGTATATCTATCCTAGTCTTAGATTTTCTATTTGAAATGAGGTATTTTAGTTCAACCGGAACTGATGGACTACCTGAGGAAATTACTTTTGCTCTGGCATAAGCTTTGTGGTAGATCAGATTCATTTTATTTTGTGTTATTAGAGTTTATCTCATTCATTCATTTATTCATATGTCCTCTTTGGACTTTATGCATAAAGACTAAAATCTCTTCATACCTGTATGAAATAAAACAGAATTTTGCTGGAGAGATGAATCATTATGTCCGGGACAGAGTTAGACGTAAACAAACATGGTGGTGTAGGATCCTTCCGTGACTTAGTGCACTCTTTTAGCTTGAGAAGGGCTGATGGCACTTCCTTAGAGAGAAGCCCTACAGTGTTGTGGAGTATGCCAAAGATAATCTGGTTAAATGCCTGGCAAGGAGCTTGTGGTAGAGATTATGTGGCTGGGCTGTGGAAAAAGATGGCCTATTTCTGTAAAGCTTTAAGTGTGCTGCTTGTAGAATACTGGTCTTCCTTCCTATCGTGGCGTTCTTTCAGTGATGCAGTAACAGACAAGTGTGTGTTTTCCTTCCTTTACTTAAGTCTACCTTCTGACCTGGAATATATTTCACAAATCATTGGGAAGGCAGGCAACTCACTGCTTCGAAAATTTACTATTACTGAACAAATTAACCTGTATATAAAATAACTCACAGGTAATATTTGTGGCTAAAGGGTATAAAGTATGTCTTCCTTAACTCGGAACAATAGGGATGTAGCTGGATAGAGTGGCTTGCTGTATTGTGTATACTTACACTATTCTGTATACTTAGGCTAACGTGAATCTCAGGTTTCTTGCATGCAAAATATGAGCCAGGTGTCCTGGCAAGTGGGTACAACAAGGACAACTTAGGCTTTCCCACCCTTCAATGGCAGATGTAAAGGCAATGAGGCTGAGTGGCTTCACTGCTTTCTCCCAAGTGTTTGTCTGTTACTTTGGTCCCAGTTCAGGGAAGTGCAGAGTTTCTCTGTGAGCGGGTGAGAAGTTCCATTAATGACTATGGATTTCAGTGTGTTGATGAAACTGATGAACTAGTAACTGTTCTGGCTTTGTAAATATTTGTAGTGTAGTACAGCTATCTTCTGGACTGCAAACACTGAGTTGATATTATAAACCTTTTTGTGAGTGTTCACAAATGCCTGAATTCGATTAAGGACGTGTTACCTACATTTTACATTTCAAGCAGTTTTGTGCTTATTGCAAAAGATATGGAAAATGTCTAAACAGTTACCGAGTGAGAACACGAAACAACTTCAAAAACCACAGCTTTTTCTACTTTGAGGAGTTGTGTATATCTCTTGATGTCTACAAGGACTTCAGTAGGCCTGCATGTTTTGTCTTCAGCCCTAGCACATTCCTGGCTGGGATCTCTTATGTTTTAACAGAGCTATTGTTTAGATATTGTCGTACAGCTACTCTGCTGCTCTTACCGTGGACTGACTGTATCAAACAGGTAGGGATTGGGAACATTGCTTCATACACCCCATCCTCTTAACACAGTCTGTGTGAGATAATGTACTGGTGCCCGAAGTTCATACTGAGTGTGTGACCTGAGTTATGTTTAAGAGGTTTTAATGACTTGAGAGTTTACAGCCATTCTGGTACAAAGGAGGTGGGAGTAAAAACACTTTATAGGTAGATGCTCAGCAAGTCTGTAAGGATAACAGTCAGGCTGTTTGTGGAATATACAGCATGATGCATTAGTAAATTATTTACTCACTCTAAAGGTAAATGTTTATTTGAATATTTATCCGTTATCCATTAAGAGAGTGACCTCTGGCAAAGGGCAATATCAATAACTTGGAGTAGTACCGCTTCATCTTCTTGCAGAAGAAATGGACTTAGTTACCAGTCATGTAAGATGGACCAAGGAACACTAGGCACAAGGGGTGAAAAGTTTACCTGTCTGAAACACTTTACTTTTTTTTTTTTCTTTTTCTCCTTTCTCTTCTGTAGGATTTTTAGAGCACATCAGACGACATCCCCAACGGATGATTAACTTCACAATGGCAGAACTCACAGTGGAGAATGGCAGCTGTGTGGACTGGCAAAAGCGATGCCTGGCGCTGGAGTCCCAGCTATTCAAATTCCGCTTACAGGCAAGCAAGATCCGAGAGCTGTTAGCTGAGAAGGTGAGACAGTGGTGGATTCTTCTACTTTGCACTGAGTTATGGCATGAAAGAAAAAAAATCTCTAAATGCTGAGCTATCCAGTCGAATTGATACTTGCAGTGAGGATCTTGTCCTTGTTTACAGTGTGTCAGTGCACTCTGCTTGAGATACAGAGATGTGCCTCTCAGAGTGGTGTAAAGTGGCATTAGTGAAAAAGAGAAATTGACCTTGTTTAATGCAAAATCACCAGGTAGTCAGACTTCACTGGAAAAAAACACTGTTACCATCAGGATTCTGGATATCTAAAGTGTCTGAGACAGCTGCAGAGCAAAGATGGATATTTTGAGTAAGAACAGCAGGATCGTGGCTTGGCTGGCAATGGAGAAGTGTACAGGAGGGCAAATTATGCTGTAAAGTACCCCTGTGCAGTCTTTAAACACGTACTGCAGGAGTGGTAGACTAATGTTGTATATCCAGTCAAAACATTCTGGGGGTACAGAAGAGCAGGACTGAGATACTTTGAGGTTGGGGTGCTAGAAACTTGCACGGCATTTGTGGTTTTAGAGGCACGTCCTACTCATCTCTTTCAAGTGCTCTAAGTTAACTCATCTGCAATTCTAGGGGAGAGGACCGAGAAAGGTTTGAGGGTTTGGTTTGGTTGTTTTTTTTTGTTTTGTTTTCATCATGGTGTGGATTTGGAGTGTTTTTTCTTTACCTTAAATTAAGTTAGCTTCCCATTTGAATGAAAGCTTTTTCACTCGCCTCTGGTTTGCATAAAATCCAAGTTTGTAGCTGCTGAGGGGTCCTTCTCTGTTTCAAAATGTGACATACATTATCACAGTGTAGACAAAGATTGCTCAGGTACTCAATTGGAAAGTGAGAACAGTTTCTTTCAGTTTACTAATGAAGTTGTTATCTTTACAACTGACTGCAGTTTCCTTCAAATTATTTCAAGCTGTAGCTGATGACATATGTTCTAAACTCACTTTTGCTCCATTTTGTATTATGTAACTTTTATGTGTATGTTCTTGTTTGTTGGTTTTGGATGTGAAAGCATCCACATGACATCTACTCCAGAGTGGAGTAATTTTCAGCCCTGCTTTCATTGTCATTACATTTCCAGTAATGCCATATACTGCACGAGACATTTGTCCCACCCTTCATATTTTAAGAAATTATGCAATTCTAAACACCTTGTTCATCTCCTCAAGGTAGCTTCTGAGATGGACCTTAGTGATTACTTAACCACTTTCACTGTTTTCCAAGGTGTGAAGTCCATTTAGATAAAGGCACATAAAAATCACGTATAGATGTGGTGCAGGTCTGGTAAAGAGAAACAGTACTCATGTACAGTGCTCTGTTTGCTGCATTATGGAATCTGTGGCCTCGTGCTCTATTCATTTATCCTTTGAGAAACTTCCTGACTACTCCCACACAAAACAAAGAAATCCACCTATCAAACTTTCTTTTTGGAGAACAGACTTGCCAGAGATCTTCTGACTTCAGTGAGGTTTGTGCGCCATGGCAGAGAATGAAATTTTCATGTGCTTCAGGGGGCTCCTCAAGGCAGGGGCCTGACTACCATTAATCCAGCCTTTTAGTTGATGTGATGTTCCCTTTGTTAAGATTAAGGAGCAGCTTGGTTCGGTGATCAGGTTACTCTGTAACTACGTCGTAGGGTTTACTTGACGGGTCAAAGAGCTAGCAGGCTTGCAGTTCCCTGCTCTCAATGTCATGTGGGAAGGGGAGAGCCTCAGGGGCTGTGAGGCAGCTCTGGCAGGCTCCCCTGATGCAGGTGGACTTGAGGCACCAGAGCAGGTGCTCAGCGCACAATGCTCATGCCAAACACTGCTGTTGGGAAACGTCCTGTGCCTCAGGCCTCAGGTTCCCAACTCCTCCACAACAACTTTCTCTGAGGCCCTCCTTTGCTCCTCTGCTGTCACCACAGGGCTCCCCAGCAGTCACAGCAGCTGGGACTCCTGTCCACGCTGCATCCTTCTCCCTCTCAGCTGGGCAGTGATGCAAAGCTGGAGGAGGTGTGTGCTTTATGCATAGTGATGCCACCTCCAGAGATTTTTATCACAGATTTTATAGCACCTATGATTTATGGTTTTTTTCTTACAGTTGTATTTGTGAGAATGCGGAGCTTCAGATTTATTTGAAAGAGAACTGCATTTTCAGAAAGGTTTTTTGGGGGAGTCGGGGGAAAAGATCTTGAAAAATGTGAAGTGGGCACTATTCGAAGCTGTGTTGCCAACCTGTGGTGAGCACTGCCCCTGAGATCCTCAATATGATGTGCAGCAACAGGAGAATTAAAAAAAAAAAAAAAAAAAAGGTTTTGCTAGTGAAAGTGAACAATGTTAACAGTGGTGTGATACTTGCTCACCAGCTAGGTTGTCTCAGTGTCTGGAAGCTACTGATCACAAGGCTTGGAAACCTGATCCCCTACTTTTTAAATTAGTCTCCATAAGAATTTTATTTTTTTTTAAGGCGGGTTTTACTATTTTAGCTCACAAAAAATCCCCAGCCACACATGCCTGGTATTGGTAGTACAATGTGCACTAATAGTTTAAATACTTAAATTTTTAAAATCCTCTTAGATTGAATAATCTAGATCACTGTTCAGAACATGAGGAATTTAAAACCCAATGGTTTAACTGCCAGTGCCCTAGTTCACATGGTGTGAACTTCCACTTTGGTAGCCTGGTCTGAGCTATTGAGAAGTGCTTCCCAAGCTGTGCAGAGCCTGGCAGCTGGTCAGTGTGGCAGAGACAACCCAGCCCCTGGCCTCCCAGACAAAGCTTTGCCATCCTTCTGGACCTTCACAGGGCACAAGACCCCTGGGTCCTGCCTTGTTGTGGAGGACATCAGCAGGGATCTGATCTCTTTGGAAACAGGCAGTTGTTTCCACTCTGACTTCCTTGTACACACACAAAGGAAGGGATACTCCTCTGTTGGTGAGCTGCATAGCAGGCTGTTGCCTTGGCAGCAAGATGACCTGGTTATGAGCGAGCTCTGGAAGAGAACAACAGGAGAAAATTGAGGATGAGACATGCAGGAATTTTATTTGCTCGATTTTATTTAGCCTGTTCTGAGCCATCAAGAGAGGGAAAGCCTATGTGAATGGTTGATGGAGGATCTTTTGCAGCTTTTCGAAGAGCCATCTGGATAGCTTTTAACCTGCTTCTGCCTCACTTCAATAAACAAGGAAGGTTTAGAAAAAGCCTCTTTTGTCTCATGCAAGCATGACTATACAACTGGGCCTCTTTCTCTACATACAAGCTGTCTGGGCTTATGCCTGGGAGAAGAGTTACTTGAATTTGGCTTGGTTGCTGCATTTTTTTTATGTGACATGGATCAAGTTGCTTAGTAGCCTTTGTCAAATTATAAAGCATTTTGAATGAAAGGACCCATGTAAATAACAAGAATTATTATTAATTCATTGAGAGATTTGAAAGAGCCTTACAAGCATGGATGTATTAAATTGCACATGCTCCAGTGAGATGACTGACACTGAGGATGGGTGAAGTAATCATCTTGGGTACATAAGAAACATAGCAGTTATTTACCAGTTCATAGTAGGACAACCCAACAATATAGTACAGGAAGTTAAGAAAAGTACAAGTTCATTTAAGGCTGTGGAGGGGATTAGGGTGATGAAAGTAATTGATTTGACTGGAACATATCCAGGTCACCCTGCTTATAAAAGAAGCTTCATAACTTTTTACTGATCAGCGATGGTCCCAATATACATCTCTGCCCTGGTCAGGATCCAGGACTGTTAGCAATGCAAAGCAAGCTGTCATGAGGCAGTGTCAACAAGGAGATTTTCAGTCAGAACAGTGCCATCTTAAAATAACTTGAGGCTTTCATGGAGATTGCCCACATTGTGGAGTATAGAATTATTAGTCTAAGAGGATAGCTTTTGGGTAAAGGTCCAGAGATTAATCTAAAATCTGTCCTGTGAATGTAGACCCTGTCAGTTCATCAGAAAACTAGCAGGGGCCTTTGACTCTGAAGTTTTGTTTCACAAGGTGCATTATGTCTCCAGTTAGCATCTGTCTTTCACTGAGATACTTTGCTGCTGTCTGTGATGATGACTGTCTAGAAACTGATAGATTAATGGATGAGTAGATCACTGTTCTGAACAGACACAGGCTCATGTCATAACCCAGACCACTCTTGTTGGTGTTAGACTGCTATGAGCTCAGTCTCTACCAAGACTCTGAGAGTGGGTCTTCAATCAGAGCAGCTTTAACTCTGTGTAATCTTCTGTGGCATTTCTCTATTTGCCGCTGAAGAAGTGTCCTTCATTTGGATATTAAGCTCCATAGACTGTGATGTCCTTGGTTTCTCCACAAAAAATCAAATCTGAGAGGTATCATGCTAAATGTGGCACTTTCTGATCTTCATGGTTTGAATTTGTCATGGCATAACTTTTTTAGTTACATGGTGATTGAAGTGTCTATATATATGTACCTTTCTGACCTGGGTCAGGGCAATCCCAAGCACAAATACAGGCTGGGCAGAGTATGGATGGAAAGCAGTCCTGAGGAGAAAGAGTTGGGTGTGCTGGTTCATGAGAAGCTCAGCATGAGCCAACAATGTGCAAGAGCAGCCTGGGAAGCCAGATGTATCCTGGGCTGCATCAAAAGCAGTGTGGCCAGCAGGTTGATGGAGATGATTCTCCCCCTCTACTCCACTCTTGTGAGACCCCACCTGGAGTACTGTGTCCATCTCTGGAGCCCCCAGCACAAGAAAGACATGGACCTGTTGGACCAGGTCCAGAGGAGGCCACAAAGAGGATCAGAGGGCTGGAACACCTCCCCTGTGAGGACAGGCTGAGAGAGTTGGGGTTGTTCAGCCTGGAAAGGAGAAGAGACTGGGGACACTTTACTGCAGCCTTCCAGGATCCAAAGGGGGCCTACAAGAAAGCTGGAGAGGGACTTTTTTCAAGGGCTTACAGTGATAGGATGAGGGATAGTGGCTTCAGACTGGAAGAGGGTAGATTTAGATTAGAAATTAGGAAGAAGCTCTTCACTGTGAATGTGGTGAGACACTGGAACAGATTGCCCAGGGAAATTGTGGGTGTTCTATCACTGGATGTGTTCAAGACCTGGTTCGATGCGGTGGTGTCCCTGCCCATGGTAGGGGGTTGGAACCAGATGATCTTTAGGTCCCTTCCAATCCAAACCATACTGTGATCTGTTTGTCAATAGGTGTTGGTCTGCTTTGAAGAGCAATGTTTATGTATGAAAAGGAGAGTTTTCCTGTTGCCATCTGAAAGAAGGGAAATGGAAACAGAGGAATGCTGTCATCTCCATTCTGGATGATCAACCCAAGAGGAATAAGTCCCATTTTCAGAAGTATTGGTTTGGTTGTCATAGTGACCAACCTGAATACTTGGCTCCTGTGCTTTATCAAGAATCATAAAATGCATTGGAGAGAAAAGGAGCTCAGCTCCCCTTACAGTTTGCTTTCTGCTGGAAGTATGATTCTTTTAATCTTCTGAAGCTGCTTCTATGTTATTCTTTCATTAGTAAAACACAAGGAAATGCTGGAAACTGTGAAACATTCCTCTAATTTTGCAGCTTAGTGGATGAAATTTAATGTCACTGGGTTCGTATTACAAGGCTTAAATATGAAACTCATCATAGCAGGGCAGGTGGTGGAAGATGACTTGCAATCACTCAATGAGATCCTTTGTTACTATTAAAAAAAAAACCACGTTGTTAGAAGAACTCCAGGTACATCTGGATTTCACTGAGAATGAGCCGATGTACATACATTTAGAATAAAATTCTATTCAGTGTCCTTTAACTTCAATAGCAGCAATACTCAGATAAAAAAAACCACAGAACTGTCAGTTTGCAAACCTCTTCAAAACGAAAAGAAGCATAGGAAAATTAGTATCATTGTTAATCTTGTCAGTTTTGAGCCTGTGATGCTTTTGAAGTGAAAGCAAAATATTCCGTGGTTATAATGTGCCATCGTGGAGAACCTGCTGTGAGTTTTCCAAGATGTATTCATTTTTATTTACCATTGTGCATAAGTCCTGTCTGAAATAAACCCCGGAAAGAATGGCGTGCTGTAGACAGGCTCCTTGCAGGGACAACCCACGGTGTGTAAATTGTAAAGACAGGGTCAAGGCTTTGGGACTATTCCCTTGACCCGTGTAATGAATGATGAAGCTCACTAATGAGAAAACAGTTCCGGTAAATTCAAAGTAGGGCAGAAGACTGGAAAAGGTCAAAGGCTTTTTTTTTTCTTTTTTCCCCTTGGTCAGAGCTGTCCAGTTAACCCAAAAGATGCCAAAGATCTGTAGACTTGCACAAGAAGTGGAAGATTCTTGAGTAGAACGGGTGAATTTCCAGGTGATGTTAATTTATTTGCTTTCTTTACCCCCTCTCCTCTCCTTTTCCGTCTCTGAAGATGCAGGAATTGGAACAGAGAGTGATAGAAGCAGAGCAAAGAGCTGAGGATGCAGAGAAACAGGTAAAGAGAATCTCTTATCATAGAAGCCCAGAAGTAATTTATTCTAAACTCTCTCTAGACTATTATACAGACAACACCCTACAGTGCTGTGCTTTGCTAGGGAAACATTGATTTACAGTGGTGAACGGATTTTCTGGTCTACTTCCCAGTCTTTGAGTCTGAGCTGTGAAGAGGTGCTAAAATAGGTTCAACCCAGAGTGAAAACCAGCACCTTGTATCTGTCTCTCAGCTTCACAGTCTTTACCCCCTCATTCATGATAGGCATGCTTGGTCATGGAAAAGGAAGGGGATGTTGTACCTCAGGATTAAAGTGCAGAGATAGAACTGCCTGGCAAGCACTCAGAAAACAAATACTTAAGAGTACTGGTAAGGACTTGTCTACAAGGAGAGAAGGTTCTGAAAAAGAAGTAAGGGTGTGTCTCCAAAACCTATCATTTGTTTTGGATTTTCTTTTTAGTAATTACTTCTCTGGTTCAGTAGCCCTCAGAGGAAAGCAGTAAGAGCTGGATTCATTGCATATTACTATAACAATCTAAAAATTAGGCATATTGTCTAAGCTAGTCCTTCTGTGCTTCTTGAATAATGGGGAGGGAGGAGGGGCATGGAAAGAGAGAGAGGGACTCCAACTTGTGAACAAGACATAAAGATGTGAACAAACCATAAAGAATAATGGACCTTTGAGAAGCAGACTGTTGTACAGTCTGTGCTGTAAGGAGTATTACAAAAACAAAAGAACTATGAAGGGGCAGATGATCTGAGCTCCTGTATCACTGCAGAAGGAAAGGTTTGTAGTGAACCAGTTCCCTCCAGCTGGACAAGAGTTGCAGGACTGAGAATTGAGTCGGAGATGAAGCACAGAACTAAAAGCCATGCAAGATGGCCAAGAATGGCTGTCAGAGATCACTTCAGTAGTGAAGGACTGTATAGGCAGTAATGTAAGCACTGGGAAACATTGCCTAGGAATCAAGAACTTGAAGTACCGGGTAAGGTGTTCTGTCTGTAGAATGTACTATTCCATGCCAGTTTGATACTGACATGAAGATTTTTTTATTTTTTTTTTCTGAGTAGCTTAAATATAGGAAAGATGCTGTGTCTAGTTGCCATGCTATTGGCCTCTATGCTAGCTAGCAACTGCCAGCCAAGAACAATAGTTGTTCTTGAGAGTGGTATCAGTAAGTCCACACCCAAACAAGACAGACAAAGGTAACATTGTCACTGTGACAGCACCAGTAGAAAATACAGTTATTGCTGCAGGCCAGTGAAGGAAGTTTCATGCTAGCAGACACCTCAATGGTGGGAGTAGAATGTTCATGATATGGTAAGATACAATGACAACAAGGGAGCAGGTAAAGAACAACTCAAATTCAGGTCAGAGAATGGGCAAGAAAGGGAGAACTTGGCTGGGAAAGTGGAGGAGAAATGAGGGTTGCCTTCACTCACCTGCCACCAGCAGTTCTGCAGCCATGTGTTGGCAGGTCCTAAAGGGGAGGACTAGCGACCCTCAAAGTTTGCCTTTCCAGCAGCCTTATCCACATCCAGAGCTAAGTGTTCCTAGAGAAATACTTCATTTCTGCCTGACGACCTGAAGAAGTGACAGTATAGGAGTAGGACCATTCCCTTCCACTAACAAGTATATTCACCATGGATGAAAAGCAGCTGACAAATGAGAGGGCTCCACATCAAGTGCAAAATCCCTTGTTATCTTTCTCTCCAGGAGTCTGGGGGGTTGGATTTGTTAATTCAATGGGCTCCCTGTAGCTGCCAACCTCAATTAAGGAAATCACATGTTTGCAGTCCCCTCTCTGAGCCTCTAGTACAGAGTCAGCATTTGGGCATCAGACAGAAAGGAGGGGCCATTTCTTTTTACTATAATCACCCTAAACTCTAATGAAAACACATCCGACTCAGCAGGCTTAGTTTTCTGGCTTGTCTGTTGGGTGCCTACCTTTCTGGTTCAGTACGAGGAAGAGGCATTTTGCTTCTCTGTCTAATGCAGGCAGACAGGAGGACAAAACACAGCTTCTGCAAGTATGAAGTGTAGGCTGATCAACAGAGCATGAGTAACTCTCTTGCACAGACTGTGTGCTCAGATCATTGCCTGCGTTCTGCCTTCCTGGTTCCAAACTCATGCCAAATTAATGGTATTTGGATTTGGTTTCTTTGCAGATTTAGTCTCTCTGGCATGTGTTGGAACCAGGTATTTTCCCATCATCAAATGCCACAATTAGCAGGTTTGAGTTAAGTTGACGGAATTCCGTTCACCTTTAGAAATGAAGTCTTACAGTCCTTTGCAATAGGATGAAGTAATGGTAAAACAGACTGTCATATCAAGAGGCATAGGTTTTGAAGAAAGCAAAGAGGTTTTTAAAAATTGCTAAAAACCTGAAAGGCTTCAGCAGCAGGTAGATTTAGGGCATTGAAACTTCGTAGTGAAGAAGCATTACACTGCTTCTTCTCCGGCTGCAGTGAAGTGTTGGCACTGGCAGGAGCTCAAAGACAGGCAAAACTTCTGAAACACCTAACATGGTAACTCCTGAGCTGGTCTGGAGAAAACACTTGTCAAAAAGCTGAAAGTTGCCAAAATATTATCTAAGCTGGGGATAGGAGGAGGAAGGAACTCCATAGGACATTTCCCTATGGAAATCTTGATCTGAAGCAAATGGCCAGGGCTTTGTGGTGTACACCTTGGCAGTGAATGAGGTAAAAAGCTGACCATGCTATTGCAAAGGTGGAAAATGTGGTATACCTTCCCCATATGTCTATGAGACTATAGTGCCTGTATAGTCTCTTTGACTAATAGCATGCAAAAATTTCATAATCCGTAATGTATTTATCTGTTTGTGCTTCAGTTTGCATCTATTACTGCTTCAGTATTACAGATGAATGGACAATATTCTTTTAATGAATGTGGATATAAGCAAAGTATGACCTGAAGTGTAGGTTTTGTTTGTTGGTTTTTTCCTTTCCCGCCTTCAAAAATATGAAACCCACAAACAGTTTCAGTTTAGATCTTGCCACTGAACAGGCAGTTCTTTCTTTTACATTGTTTGGGGTTTTTTTATCCCTCTGATTGTCATTACAGGTCAGAGTTATGGAAGAGGAGATAAAACTAGCCAATGTGAAGACTAGTGAATCAGACAGCACTCTGCACAGAAAATACCAGGAACTGATGGGCACAGTGCAAGGAAAGGAAGATCTGATCAACAGATTGGAGACACAGCTAGCAAAACAGGTAAAGATATTTTCTGCAGGGAGACCTGTAGCTTTCATGAGTTGGAGAGATTCTATAAGGTATGTTTCAAAGGTACAGATTATGTCTCCCATCACATATTAGCCCCTCAGTTGCCTTCAGATAAGTTGTAAAATGATGCCCTAAACTGTGCAGGATCCTTCTCTTACAGGAGATTGGTCAATGTCCTAAAAGGACTTCCTCATGTTAGTGTTGAGACACTGAATTTTAATGGTAGTGTGTAGTCACAGTATTTCTCTGGCTTCCTAGCATATAGATTGCTCAGCAAAATTGTTGCGTAGCCCATCTCTGACCTGGCATATGCTGCTTCTTGGGATGGGACTTTTCTCAGTCTTCAGCAGTCCTTTAGTTAGATGTCCTCATTATAAAAGAGCAGCCGTTTCCTGGTAGGGATAGTTCTTAGTCTCTTCCGTTCTCAGCTGGTGGAAGGAAGGAGCTACATCTACAGCAGGGCTTGTATTTTGACTCTAGTAAAGCCCTTGTCCTGTGGTCTTTATAAAACGAGGAATGATATTATTACATGTTACTAAGTAAATCATGTTTAAATGGAAGCAGCTCATTAGAAATTTACACTAAAACTATTTTGCCATTTGAGTTAATTTTACATTTAACTAATTGACTCCTATTTCAAGGGCAAAACAGATTGGTAAACTCTCTGAACTTACTCGGACCAAATGTAGTGTGGAGGTCAGGCATCAGGCCTTTGTGGTACTCTGGGTTTCAGGGCACTTCCCCAGGCCAGCTTGGTCAGGCAGAATGTAGACGAAGTTTTTGCATTTTGGAGGATAAGGGTGTTCAGAAGGATCTACAGTAGTGATCAAAGTCTGGAAGCAGCTCTTCCAATCAAAGATGGAAGAATTTACGATTTAGCCAAAAATGCAAGGTGTGATTTGCTTAAAATCACCAAACACAAGTGGGAAAAACATTCTGTTAATAGAAATCTTTTTATTCTAGCAACAAGAGGCAAAATGAGTTTCTAGAAATGAACGCCAAACCTTGACAATGTCAGCCAAGAAACACTCTATCAGGGTCACCAGTTTAGTTTCAGAATGGGATGGAATGGTAGCAGCACTGTAAGGTCACTAAGGGCTCCTGTAAGGCATCCTGTTTGTTTTCACTGGGATGGGGAGAGCTGTGTAGTTCAGAGCATTAATGAGAGAACACTGAGGTCATGTCTGGACCACACAATAGCATGGGACACAAAGAATCTTTAGCTGCTTCTGGATCTTAAAGCACAATAATTGCATCTACAGGTGCTGTGCCTGAGTGGGTTGGTTCTGCTCAGAGGCACAGCTTACTAATCTTTGTGACAACGCTGTTGTCATGTCGCTATTCTACTTTAAGACCCTAAATAAAGTCTTGGCATTGCACTTCACCCTGTAGCAAAGCAATACTATGAATCTCTTGCCCCTTGGTTGCTGACCTGAGACACGTCCAGGTCATTAGGGATTCAAAGGCATTGCCCACGTGATGGATATTCAGAGGACTACAGTAGATCCACTACATGTGCCAGATCATTTCAGACCAGTAGGCATGTCTGATATTCTGACTCCAGCAAGGCCGGTACCTGATGATTAGGAGCACACACAGCCATATTCAAGGAGAAAAAACAAAATAAATCCTCCTCTTGAAGCATCAGATTTGATTACTTTTATTTCATTACATACAACTACAAATGTTACTGTTACCCATAACATTGCCAAGACCTATTTTAAAGTCAGCAAACGTATTTGAGTAAGAGTTTTTAAATGTGCAGTTGTGAGGATGAATAGCATGCAATGATTAAAAGCAACATGAGGGTGTGGGGCGTTTCCTACAGTCTGCTGGGTATTTATGTGGTATACATTAAGTGAACTTGCACTCTTCAGTGTGAAAAACAAAAAGGGAGAAGGCAGGAGGCACTGACATTTTTATTATCATAATTACTGGTATTTGTTCGCATCAGAAAAAAAAAATCTCTCAGAAAACCCAGGAGCTGCTAGTAGAAGATATTACCTTTGTCCATTTAATTAGAGAAAGAGGGCCGAATGTGCAATGCAGAGTGTATTCACCCTCCTTCCCTTGCTACTGGAACTGATTTCTCCTTGTAGTTTAAATCATTATGTAGGTAGGAGACTTTTCAGTGACATTGCTTTGATGAAGCCTCACAGGAGATGAACAGAAGGCTTCAGGTAATTGTAGTATCAATTCAGGATCTTTCAAACAAAATTCCCAGAAAAGAAAAAGAACACAAACCACAGCTGAGAAAACACAGCTGCAAAAATGTTGTAGCAATATTGCCCAAGCAGATATTCGGGGGGAAAAATATTCATTGTGAAAATGAACAGTATTCCCCTAACAAGTTTGGGTGGAGTAGAACATGTTTTAATGGATATATAAACATAGAACCACTTACACCATCTCAAAGACTCCTAGCAGGTGTTAGCATTTCAAGGTCAGGTTGGAGCTTTTTTATCCTGAGTCTATCTTTTTTATTTTTATTTTTTTTCTTTTTAAAATTCCTCAATGGGAATATTGTGTGCATGTGTTTAAATATGTTGCTGGTATTAGCTTCCAGCTCGTTCCCCTTTAAAGCCTATACTCTACACTTGTGCTTGCAGCAATTGAATCCCTTTTGCTTGGAATTATTGCAGTGTTTTATAAATCACTTACAGGCACTGCTTAATTCTTATTAACTTCAGCCAGCAACGTGTGTGTGTAGGCTGGGGGAACGCTACAGATGCTCAACAACAAATAGCAACATTGCTAAACCATCTAAACCAAGAAAAGTTTCAAACTGTAGTCAAAAGAAACTGTGGCAGCTGGTCAGTCATTACTTGAGCTGAATTCTACTGTTTGGTGACAAACTGCTGAAACAACCCTCTGAACTGGACTCCAGGGACCATGCAAGACAACTAGAGCTTGATTTTTCAGACACCAGCTAAATAATAATACCCAAATTGCAATCTTTAATCTTTCATCTGGAACGGGAGCTTCAATGTTTAAGTTACTCCTGATGCAGTAACTTACTGAGAACAAACACTTGGTTGTACTCTCCTAATGCATCTGATCTTTTTTTGGCACAGAAACAGTTGCGGACTGAGGAAGCCAAAATTGTTCAAGAGAAAGCTGCCAAGATCAAAGAGTGGGTAACGTTTAAGCTGAGAGAGGTGAGTCTTTAGCTTGCTACTGGTTTTCAAGGCCTATGAGTAGATACAGTGGCTGTGCTGCCAGTGGGATCCTACGTATGTTCTCCTGTCTGAGGACAGTCAGTCTCCCAAAGAGGCTTTCTGCTTGTGTGTCCCTACACATACTCAGTTGCAGAACTAGGGTTGTCCCTCTTACTGGGGGCTATCTACTGCTTTGGGCAAACTAGAAATGACTGTGAAATCATTAATGCCCAAAAGCAGTCTCTAAAGAAGATTTACTAGTCACAAGTGGCTTTCCCCTAGCTTTCCTCTAGATCTCCCTTTTTTCTCTGGATGCAGTTTCTGTCTCTGTTTTTTTTTTTCTGTCAGAGCAGCTGTGACACAAACATGTGTCCTTTGCTCTTCCTTGTCATCTCTGACTAATGCTGTTTTCCTACTACCCAGCATTTTCTTGTGTCTAACGTCTCTCTCCTATCCATCCTGTGGACTTAATGCCTCTATCTTTGCCTAACTCAATACCTTGCATTTTTGAAGTTTTGAAGATGCAGTAATAGTTTACAACTGCTAGTGGGGATATCTGGTCTTTCCCTTTTATTCCAAGTTTTAAAGCCATGTATTTCCCAGCTTATGCCAGAAAAGGAATTCGTTGGAGTTGGAAGAAGCAGTCTTTATTGGCACTAATTGTGTTACAACGTGACTTTGTAATCTCGGTAGATTGCCTAGATAATTCACCAGTCTGCTGTGCTGCTTCTCTTACATTTTCCTATATGAGATAACTTTAAGGTGCATCTACATTACTGACTGGTGCAGCACAAAGGAGGAAGCACAGGGATTGACTTGCTGTGACCTGCTGTGAATCCGGGACCATTCATTCACATTTTATCTTCACTGGCAACAAAGTTCGTGCCAGATGCTGATCCTAGGTGCATACCATGCACAAGTGGACCACTGCCAACTGAAGGACTTTGTGTCTGTGTTGCAAATGGCTTGCTCTAGACAGCACCAGAGGTGCAATTTCAGCTTTGATTCCATCAAGAGGGAAGCCTCTTTAGGTGCACCACTGCTGTGCTTAAGAATGTAAGCTGCGACACTTCAAGCAGAGATGCAAATTTGCGAAGAATGACTCATGCACTAATTTCAAATGTAAATGCACCATTAATCTTGGTCCCCTAGATCAAGGGGATCTCCTTTTACTACATACACAGTGAGAGGGGAAAAGTGCTTCTCTTGGGTAATAGCTTTTTTGATTGTGTCCTTTGACAGTTGTTACAAGAGTAAATTATGTACAATAGCAGGGAAAGAAATTAAAAGACCTATATGAGAAGGGCCAATAGTAAATACAGAGGCTATTTGAGACAGCACAGCAAAGTGTTGAAGTAGGTTGTCCAGTGGAGCTGCTGAATAGAAGGATTTCAGAGTGACCGGCAGACTCACCTACCTTTTTTACTTTTCCTATTAAGACACTTGAATGTAATAAAGATGAAACCATGTTCTGTGTAGCGGAACACATGCACACAGAGTTTTGCATCATTTTTCAGTTTTTATTATTGTTGTTTCATAGCTTGAGCTAGAAAATTACCACCTGAAAAACTGTAATCAGAGGCTGACGGAGCAAATTGAAGTCCTTCAGGATACATTGCAAGGTAAATGTGTTCACCTGGCATTGTAGCCTAGTAACCACCAGAAGAGTGGAAGTCAGCATTCCTGGGTTGTATTCTTAACTTTGTCAGAAATTAGCACTTGCAACAGTGAGCAAGTGGTAGAATTGTTCTGTTCCTCAGTGGGTCCATTTTTAAGATGGAAATAAGGTTGCTCACCTGCTTTAAACTCTTAATTGGCTTCCCACCAGCAATTGAACATAGAGCTCTTGTTTTGAGTCTGCTTTTGCCATTAAAATAAGCCACTGAGTCCTGAAGTAGAAGCAGTCATTAAAATACACTGTAAAACTCTCCGTTCACTTCAGTGTTGCAGGGTATTTCTCTTGACCTCCATGTGTGAATTATCTTCATACCCCCAGAACTTCTGCTAGCATGTGAGCTGAGTAACTGAGGACTGAATGGGCCAAGGCAGCAGCTGTCTGCTCTGACTTTAGAAGCTGGGTTCCCCTGTGCTATCAGGATGGGTTGGAGAAAGATGATTATGGTGCTTGTGCTTTTGGGGTTCTTGTTTGGTGGATAGATGGAGAAGTTTGGGGCTTGAAATCAGCCCTTTCATAGCAACACATCTGAAGAGGGAATTTTCTCTTAATCATTTTCTTCCTGTTGTTTCTTGTTTTTCAAGGAGCTTGGTTTGGTCACAGTAAGATGAGCTAGTTTCCAGAACTTCACGGAACATGCAGGCAGGGGGCATTTCTTTCCTACAGAAGTCCTTCTGACATTCCTATCACTCCACAGCAAGGGAATAGGGCAAAATTCCTTCTAAATCCCACCACATTTCTAGCTAAATGCTTTATGACTGGTTTTTCTCATCCCCTCTGGCTCTGTGTACAAAAAGAGAATGGCTGGTAAGCTGCGTTAATAATCTGGTATTAAGTGTTCCTGGATCCCCACTCTTTGGGCTGTAAACAGCTCTGTCCTCTGCTCTTATGCCCCACTAGTCTCACTGTGCCAGGCTGAATTCAGAGGATTCTGCAGAGAGACAAATCTCTTCTTGCTTGCCATACTAATAATAACGGCTTCCTCTGCTTTATCTCCTGTTGCATGTAGGAAGCTGCAAAGATACCAATAATATTTAAAATGAATGTCCTTTTTTTCAGTCTACACTAATGATTTTCCTCAGGGGCAGGGGAAAACATGCACTAGGATTTGTATGTGCCAGTGTTACATGTTAGGAGTAGCTTTGATAGCATTCAGTTCCTTGCGACTCAAGTGCCAAGGTCAGGCTCTCATAGTTGTCTCTCTGCTGTGTTTCCAAGAGCACGTTTCATGCTCTCCACAATCAAGAGTGATTTATTGTACTGTTTGCCCTTTCTTCTGTTACTCCGTGTCTTCAGTTTGTTTCTGCTTCCTTGTAAATCCTACTAGTGGTTAAGCAATGCCTGTAGAGTTTGATGTTTAGGCAGTGTTTTCAGTGATAGCTATGCAGAGTCACACTCACCCACACGTATACAATTTCCAAAGCATCTTATGACTTGATTCTTTCAGGCAATATATAAATGCCAAGATTAATCAAAATCATAAAGTGAAGTAACATCCTCTGCTACTCCAAGTTTTATTCACACTTTCTCGTACCCTAAAGCTTCTATTCAGCAGAACCTGTAGAGCTGAGATAGTCTGTAAATCTAGTAGTTGTGGAAAGGCAGAAAGTAGACATATTATAAAGTACAGGTACTAAACAAACAAAGAACAATGGAGGCTATCTAGGCTCTATCTTTTGTCATCTTCTAATATAGCAACTGAAGCGGCAGAGAAAAAATATGCAGAGGAAGCTTTTACAGCAAAAACATGTAAGTAACTGTAATAAAACTTTTTGACAAGAAGTACTGATTGGGTCACATAGCACAAAAGGATAGCAGAAGCTCTAGGGAAATTCCTGAAAAGAAAGGAACCTCATTGACTGGTGTGATGGTTAAGGAGGTCTTGATGCTGGAAGCCTCACCTAGTCCCAGGGAGTGAGAGGAACCATACCAGCTTATTTGATGGCTTAAATCACTGTAGGTGCATTGAAGTCAAAAGTCACACTAAGCAGCGTTCTGGCCACTTAGGTGTTTTTTCAGGAATAGCTGCACTTCCTTCTCATGGTTGTTTAAAGAGAAGAGACATAATTGTCAATAGGTAAAATTAAACACTGCTATATTGAGTTAGACTGAAAGTTTGCCTAGGCCAGTATCCCGTCTCCTGGTTGGCTCTGGATGTGTCAGGAAAAAGTGTAGGAAAATACTGCAAGTAAGCTGTCCTTCTCTCCATTTACCATTCCAGCTTCTGCTGTAAGTGTTTTAGGAAGTTCCTAAATCAGAACTTCTGTCTAAACTGTTATTTGTACCACTGATAAATTACTTTTTCTGGCCTATCTTTTGGACACTGCAGCATTCTGTTTATTTATTTTTTTTTTGGTCTGGAATAAAAAAACACTATTCCTTCTGTAAATTTGAAATGCACTGCCTGATAATTTCATTAGGCACCCCTTAATTCCACTTTTGTAAAAAGCTGTGATTAATAATTTCCTATTCACTCTTTCGTACTATTCCCAATTATAAATATGCATCACTTCTGTTATAGCTGTGCCCAGCCATCTCCTTTCCATTCTCTATATTCCAAACTTGGCCAGGGTGCTATTGAAATACAACTGACATGAACAAGTTACACTAGCAACTAACACTTCAGACTGTAAAGCGTTTGAATGCTGTAAATCTATGCTTTCCTCTGTTGTAGATATGACCAACATCCCTCCCTTTGAATCTCTTTGGAGCTGTAATTCTCTGGAGCCCAGAGCATCACAAGCCTCTTTTGCTGAGAAGATAGACCAGAAATCTGTGCTCCTTGCACCTGGTTTTAGACAGGTGTGTCAGACAGGACCTACCAAACATGTCCTCTCTACAGCAAACATAGTCCTTGCCAATGACACTTTTACTGAGGATGGAGAGGATAAATCTCTGCTTTCCCAGAGCGTGCTGAAGCTCATGTGTGACCCATCGAGCTGGAATCTCTCCACAGAGAAAGATGTATTCCCATCTGCAAGTTCTGAACACAGGTTAGAGTGCTCTGATCCCACATCGCTGGACTCTCCAACTGAGGCCACAAGAATCCTTGAGGCTTTGACTTTCCGGTCATCTTTGGAAGGAAACCATGGTGCTGTGAGCACCTTGCAACAAGTGGTTTTGGACAGCACACGCTTCTCTGATGATCTGAGTGCCAGGTTCCACTCTCACCGGATGGACTCCTCTTCCTCTGGACAAATAATGAGCATGCTTGAGGGCCATCTCCAAACTGCTGAGACACCCTTGGTTGTGTCAGCATCAGCTATTACAGCACATTCCTTCTGTCCAGGGAGGGAATGTGGCCTTGGCAGTAGTATGACCTTTCCGAAAATACGAACTCCCAATACACCAAGAGACAGTATCCAACTAGCCAAGAGACATTACAGCCAGCCACAGCCAGGGGGTAATTCTTTCCATCATGTGATGAGCTTAGAGGCTAGCACCTTTCAGCCCATAACAGACTCTCCAGTCTGTCACGGGCAAGTGAAGGAGACAGACGTTGATCATAATGGGGCACTGGAGAAGATGGAGACAGAACGTGGCCCATTGAGGGAAGAAGCTGGAGCATATGAGGAAATCAACCACTTATCTGCAGGGCAAAGAGCAGCTGCGAGTTCTGAGGCTGGCATACTTGACCCAGGAGGTAAACCTCCCACACCACCGCTGCACAGATTGCCATCATGGGTAAGAAATGCAAGGACAACAGTCTGAGAAGTGCTCCTTATCTTTGAGTACTGCCCAGTAGTTAGGCTACAAAAGCTTTTGATCTTAAGCAATTGTTTCCTGTGGACATCAGTTACATTTCTGAACTACCTGTTCTGACAGTTCCACATCATGGGGCATGGTGGTTCCACTGACAATTTTTTAAATTTTTCCCCTCTTTATAGAGGGGGGGAAATAATCAATGGAAGAAAATAGTACCCAAGAAACATAGCAATAACAAAGTCAAGAGGTGCTGCTTTGTGGTTTATTCTTATGGGTCATTGAAAGTTAATCCTTAGTTCTGTTGTCATGTGTTTAAGATAAAAAAGTGAGTCACATTTGCAAGTGAAGGGACCAGAGCAGATAGTTTCAGAGTCAGAAAAAGCTATGAGTACTAGAATAGATACATAGATCTCAGCATTCTTATCTCATGGTATGTTTCTGCTCTCAGGAAACTTTTGTGAAAACTGTTGGTAAAGTGAATATACGTGTCCTATTGCTTACTTCAGGTGAGAGAGAGCAGTTTGTTACTATCACTTTCAGTTACTCATTAGTTCAGTTGGTTGGATTGTTTGCTAGTGTCACGGTTTAGGGTCAGGGCAGCCCCTTAGACCTATAACAGACGCTCTCTGTTAACCCCCCTCCCTCCCCA